>CM069910.1:66997050-67237050 GCA_036172215.1 Camellia granthamiana | reverse complement strand
AAAAAAAAGGGTAAATTACATTGACACCCCCTAAGATTTATATTTATTACAATTTTTCCCTTACCTTTTGGAAATTATATCTCCCCCTGAGGTTTAAAATTTCATTACAGATTCACCCCTCAGCAGTTTAATTTTTTTAAATCCCAATTTTGCCCTCATTGGGTAAATTACATTGACACCCCTCACATTTTAGAAATTACAATTCCCTCCCTTAGGTTTAAAGTAGCATTACCAATTGCCCCATCGGTTAGTATTAGTTGGAAAAAAAATTCATTGAAAAAAAAATTTAATTGGAAAAAAAATTATTTGAAAAAAAAATTATTTGAAAAAAAATTTTGTTAGTCAAATTTTAAAATTTTTGTTTAAAAACCAACGTAAACTCATTTTTTGAATTTACGTTTTTTTCTCAAATTTACAAATTGGGACAATCATTTACAAACCAAAAAAATTATCAAATAAGTTTTTATGACAGTTTTTTTAATTTTTGTAAATATAAATTGAAAATTAAAACGAAATGATTACTAAATAGGCCTCATATGGTAAAAATGTTGTAAAATTACCAAATAATTAAATAAGTTACTAACGTAAGAAATGATTTATCAAAACATTCTTAGGCTAATTATGGTTTGATTTTTAGAAATTTTTTTTAAAAAATTAAAAATTAATTTGGTTAAGAAATAGAAAATAAAAAATAATTATCATTTAAGGGTAAAAAATAATTATCATTTTAACTATTGGGCAGGTTATATACATACGTATAGCTGTTTCAAATTAATTTGAAAAAAATTATTTCTAACCACTCGAAAGATAAAAATTATATAAAAATGACAATTATTTTTTATTTTTTACTTCTTAACCAAATTAATTTTTAATTTTTAATTTTTAATTTTTTTTTTCTAAAAATCAAATCATACATAGCTTAAGAATCTTTTGATAAGTCATTTCTTACGTTGGTAACTTCTTTAATAATTTGTTAATTTTACGACATTTTTATCATCTAAAGCCTGTTTCATAACCATTTCATTTTCAGTTTTCAATTTATATTTACAAAAATTTTTAAAACTGTCATAAAAACTTGTTTGATAATTTTTTTGGTTTATAAATGGTTGTCTCAGTTTGTAAATTTGAGAAAAAAATATAAATTCAAAAAATGAGTTTATGTTGGTTTTTAAAGAGAAATTTACTAAAAAATTTTTTTTTTAATTTATTTTTTTTTCAAATAATTTTTTTCCAATTAATTTTTTTTCCAACTAATACTAACCGATGGGGTAATTGGTAATGCTATTTTCAACCTTAGGGAGAGGATTGTAATTTTTAAAATGTGAGGAGTGTCAATATAATTAAGCAATGAGGACAAAATTAGTATTTAAAAAAATTAAATTGCTAAGTAAGGAATCGATAATGAAACTTTAAACCTCAGGGGAGATGTAATTTTCAAAAAGTGATGGGAAAACTAAAATAAATATAAACCTCAAAGAGTGTTAGTGTAATTTACCTAAAATATATATATATATAACTATATAAATTATAGATCCAAAATACAAGACTGTAGTTAATCTCCCATTAAAATATGCATCAATCTATATAAATGGCAGGTGTTAAAAAAAAAAAAAAAAAAAGTTCTATATAAACGACAGGAGTCGGTAGTACGGAAGTTTGACAAATATTTTATTGTTAATTTTTTTATTTTTTACAATTTGGATAAAGTGTTTTTAAAAATGACGAAGATGATGTATGGAGTTATTTGAAATGATCTAAATAAATATACTTTTTAAATTTTTGTAAAATATGGATTGGATTTTGGTTGGATTTGAAGTGATGTGTTAGAGAGGTGATGTGATTTTAATAAGATGATGTGACTTAAATATAATAGTGACTCTTTGACTTGTTAATTTTTTTAAAACTTGTCAAACTAGCCCTACTAAAAAAAATATATCTTTTTGCTATTTAAAATTTTTAGATGAGGTATGAATTTTTTTCGTCTTTAGCTTTTTATTTAAATATTTTTTAAAACTTTTTATATCTTTCTAAATTTAAAAATTTTGCGAAGTAAAAAATAAAGTAAAAAATTGAATTTTTATGCTTATTTTTACTAATTATTTTTTTATTTGACATTTTAAATTAACATTTACATTCCGTTTAGATTGAGTGATTCAGAGAGGGGAAAAAAAAAAAGATTTCTCTTGGTTATTTGGATTACTAAGGGTTGGTTTGGGAAGTGGGTTGACTTTTTCATTTTTTTGACTATTTTAGCCTGGGTTAAAAAGTTAGGTTTGGGAAGGACTTTTTAGCTTTTTGACTTTTTTGATTTTTTTTGTGAGAGAATAGTGTAATGATTATGGGTTGAATGTAATGTTTTGTTTATTGTGACTAAAATACTTATTTTGTCTCTTGTGACTATTTTAGCCACAAATCATCTTCCCAAACGGAAACAAGGAGAAAAATAAAGAGAAAAGAAATGAAATTGTGAGAAATTAAATTCTTTTACAACTACTTTTTTAATCACTCCAAAATTTCATGTAATAGGAAAAATGTCCGTGTAAGCACTAAAAAGGAAAAACATAAAGCTTATTTTAATAATATAATGGGTAAATCACATTGATACCCTTTGAAATTTCTGTTTAATATAGGTTCCATCCTTACATTTGAAAAGTTATACTTACCCCTGTTAGATTAAAATGAAATATTTTTCATTTAGCTTTTATACATATAAAATAATAAAATAATACAAATATTTTGTTTATGTCATTTCAAGAGAAATGATAATAATTTTTTTAATTTAATTCATACAAAAAATTGAATTTTTTATTTTTATTTTTTGTGTTTTTTAATATTTTAAGCATTTTTAAAAAAAATTTAGATACACCTAATCTGGATATATTTAAAAAGTATAATATTTTGTGATTTTTTTTTAAAAAAAATTCACCAAATACAAATATATATATATGTATATAAATTCAATACATTATTTTATTTTGTTGTATTCAATAAATTTTTTAATTTTTTTTTTACAAATTTTATACTTTTTAAATATATCTAGCTTAAATTGATCTAATCTAGATATAATGTTGAAAATAAAAATAAAAAACTTGTATTCATATATAAAAATTTATACAAAAAATATCATAAAAAATGACAAGATGGTCATTTAGAAAATTTTAGGATATGGAATCTGTAATCTAGGAGCAATTTATAATGAGATTACAAACATCAAAGAATGAAATGTAATTTTTTAAATGAGAGAGATTTGTATTAAATAAAAACAAATTATCAGTATAATTTATCCTACTATAATTTATAAGATTTTTTTTTAAATTATTTTCTTTTACGTGGTCTATTCAAATAAGATTGGAGAGTAATCATAATTTTTGTTCTCTCTCCAACTTAATAGGAGGGGAAAATTTTTTCTTTCTTTATTTAACAAATCATTTCTTTTTTATTTTATATTGAACTAAATCATTTCTTTTTCTTTACTCTTCTCATATCCAAACATAAGTTTGGGGACTAGTTAATATAATTAAAAAGTCAAAAAAAATAGCTTTAAAAAATCAACAATTCTTTTTTTTCCTTTTCCCTACATGTATTTTTATAAAAATTAAAAAATAATAATTAAAATAAATTAATTTTCAAAACAATCATGCTATATATTTTTCACTTTTTAAAAGGTTTTGGGTTTTTTAAGAAGCTTAAAACCGAGAGTCAAAAAAAACAGCAAATAAAAGTCAAAAATAAAAAACCCACATACACTATAAAGTTCATATTTCACTCTGTTTTGGGGGAAAAAGCTATATCGCCTGAAACGATGTCGGAAACGCCTGTCCGATTCGGAATACTGGGGTGTGCTACCATAGCACGCATGCTATCAAGAGCAATTACACTCGCACCAAACGCATCCATCTCCGCCATCGGAAGCCGTTCGATCGACAAGGCCTCGAAATTCGCGTCCGACAACGGCTTCCCGGCGTCGGCTAAGGTCTACGGCAGCTACGAAGCCGTGTTAGACGATCCAGAAGTCGACGCCGTTTACGTGCCTCTCCCGACGAGCTTGCACTTGAAGTGGGGCGTTTTAGCCGCCGAGAAGAAGAAGCACGTGTTGCTGGAGAAGCCGGTGGCGCTGGACGTGAAGGAGCTTGACACGATTCTCGAGGCGTGTGAATCGAATGGTGTGCAGTTCATGGACGCTACTATGTGGATGCACCATCCTCGGACGGCTAAGATGAAAGAGTTCCTCTCCGATCCGCTGCGTTTTGGGCAACTCAAATCGGTATTTTCCCCCATTTCTCTTGCATATGGAACGAGAGCAATGTTATATTATATCTATTTAAAATTTATTAATAATTTTACTAAAAATATATATGTCTAACTATAATAATATTTAAATATCATTATTTTTTAAATAACCAATCACGCCTGTTGCATTTTTAGTAAAATTGTAGTATGGTTAGAATTATTCATGGAACGAAGTGATTCAATAGCCGATTGTAGTGGGATGGACTTGGAAAAATGATTGATTTTTCTTTTCAAACGATTTATTAATTACTCTAAGCTAATTAGAGTAAATTTAATTTTGCTTAATTATATATATAATTTTTAATGATATTTTCAAAATCTACTGAGATGAACTGAGCCCACACAAATGTATGTAGAGCTGCCCATGTTATTGTCTAACATTATGGCTCAGTCAGAAAAAAAGGAAAAAAAAAAAAAAAATTATGGCTATGGGGCACTCTTAAGGTGGAATTGGGAACTAGTAACTATGTTTTTGGAATTTTTTCAACCAAACATGTCTTTGGAATTTTTTTCTCCAAAAACATGTTTGGAGAGACAAACCAAACATGCTCTTGATGTCTCTAAAGTCTCTGTATATGGATTTTGTGTTTGATTCCTTTTGTGCATCTAGCACAATTGCAAATATTTATGAGTGCCATTAGGACATGATGACTTGTCTTCTATGAAGCACGTATACGGACACGGACGCGTACACGTAAATTTTCAAAAACAAAGAGACAACACGCTAGAGACACGTATAATATATATTTATTTATTATGTCTAAAATTGAAAAAAAAAATAGAAAAAATAATAAATAGAAAAAATTAAAAGAGGGAAAAAAAGTCTCTCATGTATAAATAAAAAAAAGTAGGGTTTTTGTTATAAAAAAAAAAAAGAAAAAAAAAAGAAAGAAAAGTATTTTCAATTTGAGAAGAAAAAGAAAAAAAATAAATAAAAAGTAAGAGAGAGAGAGAGAGAGAGAGAGAGAGAGAGAGAGAGAGAGACGATATGTGAGAGACATAGAGACGATCTATGAGTGAGAGAGAGAGAGGGAGACAAATTGCAACAGAGAGAGAGACGAAAAGCACACAAAGAGAGAGACAAGGATAGAGACGACCTTCGAAGTGATGAAATAAGAAGAAAAATGAAGCAAATAAGAAGAACGTAGGAGGACATACCTTGATCTAGGGCTTCAACTGGTTCTTCACACTTTTGAGCCTCAACATGTTCAAGTTCTTCTTCACCTTCTTTCTCTTCTATCTCTCTTTGTGGACCAACAGGTTAGGGTTTTGTTCAGAATTGTGTCCCAAACGTGTCCCGAACGTGTCCGACTGCAAAAAATTCAAAAAAAAAAGGGGACACCTCTCATAGATTGTCGGACACCTGCCTACCACGTGTCCGATGCGTTGTCCGTGTTCGACATGTGTCGGATGCCCATATGCTGTCTTCAGAGAGGTGTTCATGCTTCATAGCTTGTCTCTAGGTACAAAATATGAATTTTAGTTGGGAAATCTAAATAAGACAAAAAAAATGCAAATAATAAATTGTACCAGACTATTGCCCGCAATTGAGACTTGGGTATTGTTGTATATAAAACATCATATTTTCTTTGAATTTTTTTTTCATAAGATTAATATTTTTTTTTATGAGGAGAATATTATTGCAAGTGTGAGGGGAAATTGTTGCATAGTATGTTTGAGTTTTTGGTTTATTGAATAACAATCAACTTTTGGATCTTGGTGGTTCTCCAATTTTCTTTACTGTTGTTGGTGTTCCCTAAAATGTGATTTAATTTTCTTGTCTACTCACCTTTTAAGTAAAGTGATATTTATCATGTGATAAATTTCACATGGATTCACATAAGAAAGCCAAATCTCAAATAATATCCACCATAATTTCATTTAAGAGATGAGGGGAAAAAAAACCGTTGAAATTCATCTGGTGATATAGAAGAGCCTCTTCTTTTAAATGCATGAGAATGAAATGGTTGATTTCTTGTTAGTGCTTTATGTGCCTTAGTTTGTGTTGTGGAATCACACCAACTTTCAAAAAGAAAAACAAACACGGTTCATAGAATTTGTGTACAGAAAAATGTACAGAATAGAGACTTCTTGTGAGCTGCACATAGCGAAACTGCTTAATCTTTGCTTGTGATTCCCACAGATTCACAGCATCTTTACCTTCGATGCTGGCCCTGACTTTCTCAACAACAACATCCGTGTGAAGCCAGATCTTGACGCTCTTGGCGCTCTTGGCGATGCAGGGTGGTACTGCATCCGGGCAATCCTTTGGGCTGCTGACTATGACCTCCCTAAAAGCGCAACAGCGTTGCCTGAGAAAACTGAACTTAATCAAGCAGGGGTGATTCTATCGTGTGGCGCTTCCTTAAATTGGGCTGATGGGAAGTAGCAACGTTCCACTGCTCTTTCCTCACCAAATTAGCCATGGAATTAACCGCAACTGGAACAGAAGGAAATTTGCACGTTGATGACTTTGTCAGACCGTTAATCGGAGAGAGTGAAGCCAAGTTTTATGCAGCTAGTGATGAGCACACTGTGACGACAGATCTTCCACAGGACGCGCTCATGGTGACAGAGTTGGCTTGTTTAGTTAAGGGTATTAGAGGAAATGGTTTGAAGCCGGAGAAGAAGTGGCCGACCATGAGTAGGAAGACTCAGCTGGTGGTGGATGCTGTCAAGGCATCGATTGAGAGGGGTTTCGAGGCTGTTGAGGTTGGGAATTGATTGAGATTGTTCTGGATTATGTTTGGTATCCACGTTGAAATGGAATGGCATTAATGTTGGATAGATTTGGATTAGATTACTGTTTTTGTATGTTTATATGGATTGGGGTATTCAACTTGGTTTTAATAAATAACTAAAGTTGGTGTGTGATTTGATGAATTCATCTGTTCAGTGATATATAGCATTTCTCTTCTAAATAACCACTGGTGGGTAGTGGAAACAAAATGCAGGTGTACAGAAATGTGGACGTTGTTCCTATTTTGTGCACCTAGTTTTTTTATTATTATTATTTCTATTTAGGAAAATAATTTGCAAAAAAAAATTTTGTACCCAAAACTAAATTTGAATGACTTGGGAGGAAAATTTATACACAAGACTAACTATGGGCCTGATCTAAATAGATTTATGCTGTGTTTGATTGAGGGATTTAGAGAGGGATTTGGAATGATGGAAAAGGGAAAAGGTGTGTGATAACTAGGTGAAATGTAGGTATATTTTATTCACATTTTACCTACTTTTTTCATTTCCCTTTCCAAATCCTTCTTCAAATCCCCCAACCAAACGCAACATTAGGGAGACTCATTTCTCCCCGCACTGCCTCACATCTCCGTCCCACATGGATTTTCTTCCCCTTCAATGAGAAAATGGGCAGGTTTTTGTCTACTCGCCTGTTATATCTCGCTTCTGATTATATTTATTAAATATATTTATATATATGTATAATATATACAAAATTTATTTATGTTTTGAAAACATTACACTCAATTTTCATTTTAACTACTTTAGTCTCGTTTTTATATTTTTTCACTCTCATCACTTATAAAACATTATCCATAATATATGTAACATTTTATTTCTCATTTTTATTAATACCATCATTCTAAAAGTAAAATTAACTTGTTTTTGCCGGCCCCTCACCCCTGCATGGTATATTTCCAGAATATAGTCATCTGCTCAATTCAAACCAGGAGACATATCCTTTTAAACTAAAAAGTGTTGGTGGGAGTGGGGTGCAAACCACTGTTGGTGATTCACAATGAGAGGCTTAAAATCTGAACCAAACTGATATTTATTTCACTCACAAATAAATTCTGAACAACAAACACAGAACACTCTCTTCTTTCTTTGTTTCTCCCACACACTTTAAATCCACAAAACATATAACTATATATAGATAAAACTAACAATGTGAATACAACAAATGCAACTACGGCTGAGGCGTGAATCGCAGCTATTGTTGACAAACTTGTTCTGCAGCCTTCAGTTTTGGACAAACTTCATTGTAGACTTCACATGCCTACTCTTAGGCCGGTGGAAAAAATAAGCTATAGGTGAAGCAAGATTACTTCACAACATCCCCCCTTAATCTTGATTCTCCATGCTGCTTCATTCCAAGCATTAACTTCATTCTGTTGAACAGATCATTTTTTAATGGCTTCGTGAAAATATCTGCAAGCTGATCTTGGGATTTACAAGGCAACAATTCCACCTCTTTATTTTTCACATGCTCTCGGATGAAATGATAGCGGGTATCAATATGCTTGCTTCTTTCATGATAAACTGGGTTCTTTGCCAATGCAATTGCTGAGCGATTATCAACATAGATCTCAGTGGGTTTTTCTAGTGGAAATCCCAAATGCTTCAGCATGTTTCGTAACCATATTGCATGACACACAGCTGAGTTGGCTGCAACATACTCAGCTTCGCAAGTCGATAATGTCACAATGGCTTGCTTCTTGGATGACCATGTGAAAGCTGTATCTCCCATAAAGAAAGTAAACCCTGTAGTACTTTTCCGTTCATCCAAGTCACGTCCCCAGTCGCTATCTGAGTAGCCAACAAGACTGAAATTATCAGTTGGTTTATAGAATAAACCATTATCGGCTGTACCTTTGATGTAGCGAAGAATCCTCTTTGCTGCATAAAGGTGTGACTGATCCGGTGTTTCCATATATCTGCTGATCAGTCCTACTCCATAGAGTATGTCTGGCCTGGTGCAAGTAAGATAGCGAAGACTTCCAACTAGGCTCTTGAAATAAGTTGGATCCACATCAATTGCCTTCGTACCTTTTCTGAGCTCCACTCCACTGTCTACAGGAGTATTTACTGGATTGCAATTCTCCATTCCGTATCGCTTCAGAATTTCCTTGGCATAGCCACTTTGGGAAATGAAGATTCCATCTTTTCTTTGTGCAACTTCAATGCCTAGAAAATGAGCCATCAATCCAATATCTGTCATTTCAAATTCTTGGACCATGCTTCTTTTAAAGTCTTTGAACATGGCTGGATTGTTTCCGGTGAAGATTAGATCATCAACATAAAGACAAGCAAGCAACATGCTTCCATCAGCTTCCTTCTTCAAATATAGTGCGTGCTCATATGGACATTTTTCAAAACCATTGTCATGAAAATACTGATCAATTCTAGTATTCCATGCACGCGGAGCTTGCTTCAATCCATAAAGTGCTTTCTTCAATTTGTACACTTTGTCTTCATGCCTATTCTGAACATACCCCGAAGGTTGTTCAATATAGATTTCTTCTTCGAGGAAACCATTAAGAAATGCAGATTTCACATCAAGTTGATAAATCTGCCACTTATGCTGGGCAGCCAAAGAAATCATTAGCCTGATAGTCTCCAATCGGGCAACTGGAGCAAACACCTCTCCATAGTCAATTCCAGC
The DNA here is from genome assembly GCA_036172215.1 of Camellia granthamiana. Taxonomy (NCBI): domain Eukaryota; kingdom Viridiplantae; phylum Streptophyta; class Magnoliopsida; order Ericales; family Theaceae; genus Camellia; species Camellia granthamiana. Next base: position 67,227,353 of record CM069910.1, on the reverse strand, counting down.
TCTCTGCTTGTAACCTTTTGCTACTAATCTTGCCTTGTAGCGTTGCACTTCGCCTTGTGCATTCCTCTTTGTCTTGTATACCCATTTCACTCCAATGGGTTTGTGCCCCTCTGGTAGACTGGTAAGCTTCCATGTGTCATTTTTCTCAATGGCATGAATTTCTTCATCCATTGCTTTCTTCCATTTATCTTCTTGGATGGCTTCTGAGAAGGTAAGTGGATCACTATCTGCGAGTAGGCAGTACAGATTCAGATCTACTTCTTCTGTAGCTTCATATATTTCCTGCAAATTTTTCATTGGTCTTGGTTGTTTGAAAAAACTATCATCAGATGATGATGATGCTGATGCTGATGATGATGATGATGCAGCACTTCTGTGAGAAACTGGCGATCTAGGTGCAGGAATTCTATGTGGAGGAGTTTGTGGCTCATCTTGAACTTCTCTTGTGATTTCAACAGGAGCTTTTGATGTTTCATCTTCAAGAATAAGTTCTGTATCTTTGACAACTTCATCTTGATTCCAGTTCCAAGCTTCTTCTTCTTCAAATATCACATCTCGACTCATGATCACCTTTTTGGTAATGGGATTATACAACTTGTATCCCATTGTTCTATCTCCATATCCGACAAGGATACATTTTTCTCCCTTATCATCGAGCTTGGTTCTTCTTGCTTCTGGAATCTTGGTGTACGCAACACACCCAAATATTCTGAGATGATTGACACTTGGCTTATGTGAACTCCAAGCTTCTTCTGGAGTCATAGAATGAAGACTCCTGGTTGGGCATCTATTTAGTAGATACACAGCACATGATACGGCTTCAGCCCAAAATTGCTTGGGCAGTCCCTTTCCTTTTAACATGCTTCTTGCCATATCTAAAATTGTGCGATTCTTCCTTTCAGCAACACCATTCAGCTGTGGCGTGTAGGATGGTGTTGTTTGATGCTTGATTCCCTGCTCTTTGCAATACTTCTCGAAAGCATCTGATGTATATTCTCCACCTTGATCTGATCGCAATGTCTTGATATAGTAGCCGCTTTGCTTTTCTACAAAAGCTTTGAATTCTTTGAAGATGCTGAACACCTCCGACTTTCTTTTAAGAAAGTACACCCATGTCTTCCGGCTATAATCATCAATGAAGGTGAGAAAATATCTATTCTGTCCATTTGACATCGGCTTCAATGGACCACACACATCAGTGTGCACTAGCTCCAGCGGCTTTGTTGCTCTCCACTTCACTTCTTTGGCAAAGCTAGTTCTGTGATGCTTGCCAAGAATGCAGCTTTCACAGACTTCATTAGTATGAGCAATATGAGGGAGCCCTCTCACCATATTTTTGCTTGACAACAGCTTCAAGCTTCCAAAGTTGAGATGTCCAAACCTCAAATGCCATAGCCAGTCTTTGTCTTTAATGATGGCACTTAAACACTTCGCAGCACCATGTTGGATGTTCAATGCAAACATCCGATTCTTGGACATTCTCACCCGAGCGATCAAATTACCATGATTGTCTTTGATGGTAAGATGACAATCTTTCATGCTGATGTTGTATCCTTTCTCTAGGAGTTGTCCCATACTCAAAATGTTGTTCTTCATGGCAGGAACATAATACACATTGGAGATGTAATCATGATCTCCATTCTTGAGCTTGATCAGAATATTACCTCTTCCTTTCACTGGAGTCTTTGAAGAATCACCAAATGAGACTTGTGCTTGTACAGTCTCGTCAAGCTCAACGAACAGCTCTCTTTTCCCACACATGTGGTTACTGGCTCCTGAATCTAGATACCAAACATTGTTTTGGTTTTCAGTGTCTCCATGGTGAACAAACAGGACTGTAGGTCCAACTTTGTTTGTTTCCTCCTCGGCAAAATTTGCTTGCTCGCCGGCTTCTGTTGTTGCTCTACTTCGGCATTCATTGCTGTAATGCCCGAACTTGTGGCAATGGTAACACTGAACATTTCTTTTGTCAAAACTTGGTCGGTTGTTGTAACCACCTCCTCTACCGCTTGCTCTTCCTCTTGGAGCAAAGTGTGGTTGACTTCTTCCTCCTCTGGCTAGACTTCTTCTACCTCTTCCTCGAAAGCCAGAACTTTGGTTATTGTAACCACGGCCTCTTCCTCGGCCTCTTTGTGATGACCCTTGCTCGTTTCTGTCATCTCTGAAAGACAGCTTTGATTGAAGAGCTTGCTCTAGAGAACTTGAGGAAGTCTTCTTGTTGATCCTTTGTTCATGAATCTCAAGTGTGCCCATCAACTCATCAGTGGTCATGGCACTGAGATCTTTGGACTCTTCTATTGCTACAACCACGTGCTCGAACTTGGAACTGAGTGATCGGAGAATCTTCTCTATCACTTGAAGAGATTCCATCTTCTCTCCATATCTTCTCATCTGATTAACAATGGTCAATGTTCTGTTAAAGTACTCAGAAATTGACTCATTCTCATTCATGTGCAACATCTCGAATTCACCACGTAACACCTGTAGTCGAACTCTGATCGTCTTCTCAATTCCACGGTGTGAATTGCGAAGAATACTCCATGCCTCTTTAGAGGTTGTTGCTGCTGAAATCTTCTCAAAACTTGACTCATCAATGCCTTGATAGAGTAGATACAAGGCCTTTTTATCTTTCCTCCTTGAATCTTTTAACGCCGTCTTCTGAGTATCATTTAAAGTTCCTTCATCTGCGAGAGTAGCTGGCTCGTCATATCCTCGATCCACTAACTCCCACAAATCTTGTGAGGCTAGTAGGACTTGCATTTGAATACTCCAATTTTCATAGTTTTCCTTGCTGAGTTTTGGAAACTGGGGCTGAAAGAAATTGTTTGTATTGGCCATTGGTTGGCTTTAACAATCTGCAAATTTTCAGAATAGAATTTGCAAATTCTGACCGTACAGATGTATCCGGAATATTCCAAATAGTTGGAAACCACTATTGGATCACCCGAAACAGACTCTGAATGACTCAGTTCAGGCCAAAAACAAATAGAACGGCTCAGATCTGAGGCTGCAGCTTAGCCACGGCACACTGGATTAATTTCCGTGCGGCTCAGTCAACGGCTACGGTCAACGGCTTGGACCGGCTCGGGTCAACGGCGGCTCAGCTCGGTCAAACGGCTCGGCTTGACGGCTCGGTCAACGGCTTGGTCAACGGCTCGGAGGCTCGGCTGGCAGCTCACGGCTCGGCTTGGATGACGTCAGCAGATGGCGTCGTTGATGACGTCAGCACCTGGATCCGGATATGGGTCACCGGATCGGATCTCGGGTCAAACCCTGCTCTTCGGGCGAAGAAGACGCGTGGAACGCGTGTGCGCGTGGAGGCGCGTGGCGACGGCGTCAGGGAGGCGCGTGTGGAGCGTGCGGTGTCTGTGAGGCTCGGTTTTCGACGCGGTTTTCACTGTTGTGCTCGTCTTGTCAATAGCTTCAATTTGGTATGATCAAAAATAAATTTTGACAACTTTGATTTCTGGGCAATTTTCGCAGAACACACTCTGTTTTGCAAATTTGCAGAATGTCTGTAAATTCAAGCTACCTTCGGGCTCTGATACCACTGTTGGTGGGAGTGGGGTGCAAACCACTGTTGGTGATTCACAATGAGAGGCTTAAAATCTGAACCAAACTGATATTTATTTCACTCACAAATAAATTCTGAACAACAAACACAGAACACTCTCTTCTTTCTTTGTTTCTCCCACACACTTTAAATCCACAAAACATATAACTATATATAGATAAAACTAACAATGTGAATACAACAAATGCAACTACGGCTGAGGCGTGAATCGCAGCTATTGTTGACAAACTTGTTCTGCAGCCTTCAGTTTTGGACAAACTTCATTGTAGACTTCACATGCCTACTCTTAGGCCGGTGGAAAAAATAAGCTATAGGTGAAGCAAGATTACTTCACAACAAAAAGTTGAATTTTATTAATATAACAACAAATTAAATTAAAATGGACACCACAAATGAATGATATGGAATCTTAAGTATCCCACATGGCGTACATGTGCACATGTGTATTATTCAATTTTAGAGACAAATAACAGGTTGAATCATACTAAAACTAATAACATTAATATATTTGCCAAATTGTAGCAATTTTGCAAATAGTGAGGATGATGTTGCAGCTTCAATAACATGATGGCATGTCTGGAGGTGGAGGCAGCAATTGTTCTTCTGGGTTCTTGCCATTTTTAACAATGAATGCCATATCCATTCCCCAGCTTAGGTGTCGCTCAAAATGACAGTGCATAAGCCACACTCCTGTCAAAAAACAAGATGTATCAAATATTAAAATAATTATTTTACGTGTACAAAATTTAATCATAATCTTCTCACATAGAGTTGGTCCCGTCGAATATGTGAATTCTATGTGAGGGAAGATTATATCTGATTTTATAATCGAATTATATTTTTCATATTAAAAATATGCCTATGACTCTATGAGGTTGCACTTTGCTTATATCCAAAAGTTTTCTATGATGCAATTGTACCAGGACAGTTTGTAATCCTCATTTTTAGTAATAGTAAAAAAAAATTTGCCGATAAAAAATATATATATCCAAAAGGTTTCACAACTCAACCATAAAGGATAAAGTAATCAAATATTTGAAAACGTTTTTGGTTAGTGCTTAAAACAATCAACTCATAATAAAGACCGGTACTGTGCATCATTAGATAAATTTTATTATTATTATTTTTATATTTTTCATGTAAACAATAATAATTTTGTACATTAAGGATCTATCATATTAAAAAAATAAAGAAAAAATGCAATACATTACAAACTTAAATTTCAAACTAATGAGTTGTTTCTATTATTTAATTCTATTTGATTCATTTCAAATATTAAGACGTTGAGCACGCCGCATCAATTTGCAAACAAAGTTTGTAAAAGGAAAAAAAAAACAAATCCTATAACATTCCTCAAAAAATAATATAATGATGGGTGTCAAATATATATTATTTTAACATATAGAGTAATGATATAGAAAAAAAAAATCAATACAAAATAATACAACTTATTTGTATTGAATTATTTTAATAAAAAATTCATTAAAAATTTATTATTTTAAAAAAATCACTACGACATTATTTTGATGAAATTTCAACATATAATATTGGTTTGGAAAAATCATTAATTATGATAATAATAATATGAGTAATGACAATTTTAATAAAATGCCACGTTACCTGGGTTGTTGGCCTTGAATCTTATGGCAGCCCAACCATTCCTAGGGACAGCAATGGTATTTTGCAGAGGAGGGTCCACTAAATTATACCCTAAAGGGTCCTTATCTTTGTCAAAATTACCAGACCCCCACCCAACCACATAAAAACTATATCCATGCAAATGCACGGGATGCTCTGTCCCTGCAACCAAGTTTGTTCCTTGGAGAACAAGCTCCACCGTTGAGTTATATTCCAGTACTTTCACCTCTGTCCCCTTCAGTGGAGTCTCAAGCTTTAAAGGAAGATAATCGGCCGTAAAATTGAATATCAACGGTGGAACATTAGGAAACCGATCTCCATAGACACCGTTGATGTGATTATAGTAAGCTTGAAGTATGTCAATGGAGGGATTCACGAAACTTATGTTGTTCATGCTTGCTGAGAGGCGGGTTCCATTAGGACCGGCACAAGAGTCATTAGCACATGGGATGGCATTGACCGATATGGTGAAAATTAATTTTGTCGACATGTTTAATGGTACATTGATCGGATGATCAGGACTGTCTAAACTTCTCAAACCGCGCGCATAGGTAGACGATGCATTTGTGTCATTGTAATAGGGAAGGTTTTGAGGAAATGAAGGTGGTGGTGGTGGTGAAGTGTAGTTTCCATTGTAGTGTACGATGGCGGTGGTGGTGGTGTTATCGTATCCTACAAGATTAGAACTAGAAAAAACCCTAGCTGCCATGTAATATTGACCTAATGGTTGGTTAGCTTCTAACAAGACATCCATGGTTTGTCCAGGGGATATGGTTATGTAATCGGTTTTGAATGACTTTGTGTAGCTAGCGTCCGTTCCAACGACTGTCAATTGGTGATTTGCGATGGAGAAAAACAGAATGTCGCTCATGGCAGCGTTGATCATGCGGAGGAGATAGGTTTTGCCATGATCTACCATCAGCTTGAATGTATCTGCACATAGAAAGTTAAATGTCGTTTGTATAAAAAATGTTTTGTTTTTTTGTTTTTTGTTTTTTTTTGATAAAAATAAACAAATAATTATTTTAGGTTTTTATAATGTTAGAGTTCACTTTAATGCAAGACAATGTAACAAATTTTTTTGAAAAATAATATAGAAATTTATTTTTTAGATTCACTTTCTAAATTTAATAATGTGTAAAAAGAAGATTGACTTAAGTATTTTAATAAAATGTCACATCATTAGATTTAAAAAATAAATCTAATTTTTGAATTAAAGTAGCACTATTCAATTTTTTACAATTAGTTAAAGAATTATGTGCGGAATGAGAATTACAATTAGTTAAAGAATTATGTGCGAAAAAAAAAAAAAAAAAAAAAAAAAAAAAAAAAAAAAAAGGTCCTTGTAAAATTACTCTTATTGACTTATTTTTCATTCCAATCAAAACTTTTTTCTACGCATTAAATTTTGATTTAAATTGAGTGCACATCATTTCAAGAAATTTGATTGGTTGAAATCAAAACTTTCTTATACGCATTAAATTTTGATTTAAATTGAGTGCACATCATTTCAATAAATTTGATTGGTTGAAATCAAAACTTTTTTCTACGCATTAAATTTTGATTTAAATTGAGTGCACATCATTTCGAGAAATTTGATTGGCCGAAAAGAAATTTGTGCGAGTGAAATATCTCAAAAATCATATGAAATTCCTATTCATATATAAAATTTCACAAGAATAATATGACTGTTTTATTTTTCAGTGAATGGTCCATAAGTCATTATGTATAAAAATTACATATTTTTTTATTTGTATAGAATTATTTAAACCATATATATTGTATGACTGATATACTAATTATATGTATCGTGATTATTTAAACACAACAAGCATTAAAATAACATGATATTGTAATCAAATAAAAAAATTATAAATTTCAGAGATAATAAATGAAAAGAAATTGCAAGAAGAAAAATTAGTAGAATGAAACCTGATTTAGAGCAAGGATAGAGATCACCAGGTTGACCATTTATAGTGTAAGCATCAGAGTTATTTGGGTCTCCTCCCGTTTTAAGGAAGGTATCTAGAAGCTGCATGATATCTTGCTTCCACCACTCTCCTGCATTTCAACAGTAAATGAGACGTCCCACCAATTTCACATACATGATTTTAAATATTAGTATTTATCGAATGATACATATTGAAAATTATGTGTTGTAACAATTATGATTTCTTAAAAAATTATGAGAAGCGAAAAAAATAATAATAATAATAATAGCTGAATTAGCCATATTGACTGTTATTTGGCTAATGAATTGATTATAAACTGATACGTATGGCAACCAATCAATTCGCACATGATTTTTATTTCAACTGGTATACCAAAGTGTATCAATATCGAAAACACAAAAATTCGGAACGTTTATATTTAAAACCATGGACAGTAATGCTACATGCAATAAAAAATTCATATAAATATTCACTAAAAAATCATTGTATAGCTTAGATTCATTTTGCATGCGGTCACATTATTGTTTCAGATATTTGCTTCTCTTTTGTTCTACAATTTCTCTACCAGTAAAATTTCATGAATCAATACTGTTTTGAGATATTGATATATATATATATATATATTTAAAATTAAATATAAATTTACCAAGATCATACCTAATATGATGGGCACTTCAGCATAAGGCTTAGGAAAGGGGTAGCTTGTGCCATTCTTGGGATAGACCACGATAGCCCCATGGACTGTGGCACGGGACCAGTCGCTATGAGCATGCCACCATAGGGTTCCTTCCTCTGTTGAAAATATAATCTTTTGGCTAAACTTCCCTCCCGGTCGAATAGGACATTGTGTGATAAATTCAGGACCATCTGTCCATGGGTACTTTGGTTGTTTTACTCCATGCCTACAAAATAATCAATCCATATTATTACTTTCTCTCTGGGTTGCCACCACAACTTAGGTTCGGTAATTATGTGATATATATAGGTAGTGGCGAATCCAGGATTTTGGTTCAGAAAAAATAAAAAATTAAATTCAAACAGTAACATGATTTATTACAATCTAACTGAATTCAATTTTCATAGTTGCAAGACTATTAAACAGATCAACATGATTTTAAAATTATAAGTTAGACTTATGCTTGAGTTTATGAAATATTTTTCATTTTTCTTTTTAAATTTTATTGTTAATTTGATTTCTATTTAGTTTCTCATAATTTTAGGTTTGATTGCATGTATCCATAAAAGGTAAGGATAAAATTACATCAAGGTGGAGACACACACAAAAAGATAGATAGAGAGGGGTAGAAAAAAATTAGAGGGATGAGAGAAATAATATAAAATTTACGTAAAATTAAACATTTAAAGTGAAAAATTGCAAAAAAATTGTTGAAAAGAAAAAGTAAATAAAAGAGGACATATAAAGATTTAAGGGGCACACTTGAAATTTCAATAGAATAATTAATTTTTATTTTTCAATTAAGGATAAAAAGTGTAAATTTTAAAAAACTCAAGGAGATGCACTTGCCCTATTAGCCATTATGAGGCTCCACTATTGTATATAAGATAGGGAGACTAAATGTATCCACAGAATTAGGTTCCATTACTAAGAAAACATATGCCAAAAAAAATAGAGAGTGATGTGATTGAATATTGTCTTTTTAACTATTTTAGCCAAAAATGTTCACTCCAAACAAAACCCTAGTTGAGTTGAAACACCAGATACAGTCGTGAGTAAAAAAAAAAAAAATCACTCTCACTCTCTCAAAAGAAATGCATACCAGTGAATGGTGATGTTATCTTTGGCTTGGTTATAAACATCAACTATTATTGTCTCTCCTTTGTTAACATATAGAGTTGGTCCAGGAAATTGTCCATTCACTGTCAGTATGGGCTTTGTGCTGCATAGCCTTGTGTATGGTGTTTCCTTCACCTACACAATGGAAAAATTCACCACAGTGATAATCATATCTTTGCAAGTAAATATATGGATGAAAGACAGTGATGAAGTCAGAAAAATTATTTGAGAGAAACAAAATAGCTTGAAACAAAAGTAGGCCAAAAAGAGTCCGGATCCTCAGCCGCCATTAGCTGCAACCCTTCCCTGCAGCGCCCCAAAACGACGTCGTTTTGGGGCAAATTTTCCAAAAACAAAAAAAAAAAAAAAAAAAAAACAAACACAAAACCAGAACAGAGCCGAACCCAGCAAAGGGGGAAAGAAGAAAGATAGCAGCGATGGGTAACCCACACACGACCGTGACCCCATAGCCGGCGACCTTCGGCCACCTTCACCTACGGCGCCACCACCTCCCCGCCATCGCCGCCGCAATCCAACTTCCCTTCCTCTTTCTCTCTCTCTCTCTCCACCGTCAAACCCACCATAAAGAAGATCAACCGTCACCTCCTTTATCTTCTTCTTCGATCAACCATAAGATCACCTCACCTCACCTCCTTCACTTCACCTCACCTACTTCGATCAACCTCTCTCTCTCTCTCTCTCTCTCTCTCTCTCTCTCTCTCTCTCTCTAGTACTATTAAAAAAAAATTTTGCTGATAATATATATATGGATAACAATCATAAAAATATGTAAATAGAGCAATTTGAGTGAAATTATTATTTTTTATGGTGACTTTGATGTCTAATGTATATGTATATAGTTTGTCTTCTTTATGGTTGATCTTATGCTTGACGGTCGATCTTTCGCCGCAACCCACCTCACCTCCTTCATCTTCTTCTTCTTCTTCAGATGGAGATGGTGGCTCGTCATTGGTGGCGAGATCAAGATCGCGAAAGAAAGAGAGAGAGAGAAGGGGGCTCGCGAGACCAAAACCCCACCCCACCTCCCACCGCTGCTTTCTCTCTTCTTCACCCTTTCAGGGTTCTGTTTTGGTTTTTTTTTTTTTTTTTTTTTTTTTTTTAAATTTGCCTCAAAACGACGTCGTTTTGGAGCGCTGCAGGGAAGGATTGCAGAGAATGGCAGCCGAGGATCCGGACTCGGCCAAAAATATATCACTTGGTGTCACACGACTTAATCATGACTCATGACAAAAGAAAAAAAGAAAACAATTTCAATATGCTACGACAAGTACAACACTATCACTGTAACTATGGATAATTATTCAGTAATTTCATAATATAGACATGTGATACTCTATAGTATTGGTGGAGAAAGTGGGTAAGTAGATATTGTGTTAGGTGATTGAAAAATATGATGTGGCATAATGAATGCTGATTGGTTAAAAAATACAGATATGTGTTACTCCGAGAATATTTTATAATTTCCCCTATAGCTATAGCATTTCAGTTGTGAATATAATTAATCACTAAAATACAATATTAAAAGATAGAAAATCAAAGGTTTGACTTGATGGATGAGGTACTCCTTTATTAGGTTCGAATTTTACTGCTGTGAATACAAATTCCATTTTCTTATTCTTGTCTACCGATTTTTTATTTTTTAACAGAGACTTCAAAAGATTTATGATATATATATTGAGAAAATTGAATTTTTTTTGTTAAAACCATGAATAAAATATAATTTTCAAAAGACTTATATGCAGGCTTAATTACATGGAAAACACTAGTCTTCTTAAAAAATACAGCTCATACAAAGAAAGGTAAACTATCAATAGGTCTTAATAGTTGAACTAATTCCTATAAAGTCCTATTGAAAATAAATCTTGGTAAAATTGTCGCTAAAAATAATTTTTTTGTGACAATTTTTTACATATGTTGTTAAAAATTGACAATTAGTGACTTTTTTTGTCATGATTTTTATAAATTATCGCTAAAATTTACAATTAATAATTTTTTTATGACAAATTTTTTTTATAAAACCTATTAAATAATAAATCTACTTATTAGGATTTATACGTAGTTTTAAAAAGAATGACTACAATCACTTGTCTTTTCTCGCCGAAATCAAACAAATAGCAATTATTTTACATTAAGACAAAACAATGTACAGTATTACTGACAAATTTATCTTGTGACCACGGCTGTACCACTTCTTAAATAGAAAGGGTAAGCCAGGTTTGGTTTGATTTTCATAAATGTATGTTAGAATTTTTTTTAAAGAAATTAAAAATTAATTTGGTGAAAAAATAAAAAATATTTATTATTTTTATATAATTATATTTTTTGGAAAGTCAGAAATAATTTTTAAAATTTTTAAATAACATTTTTTATATTTATTTTTATCAAACTAATTCCTATTTTTACTTAAAAAAATTTTGAATTTTTTTTTTTAGAAACACAAATCAAACAAGGCCTTATTTATTTATTTATATTTGTTTTTAGCAAATAATAGGAAGACTTTGTCGGTGATTTTTGATGAGCCCATGAAGTCGAGCTTAGTAATTTTATACGAGCATCTAGGTTAATTTGAGTCACATTGTGGAGCAATTATTCACCTCACACACTCGGCACTTTTTTAAATGGTAAATTATATTTTGTTTCTTTTATATTTAGTCATTTTTTTAACTTTCACCTTTAAAGTTTATTTTTTATTTTTTACTTTGATTCTTTAAGTTTCAAGTGTTTCTCGCTTTACTCCTAAAGATAAGATAGAAAATATCACAATAACTATTACATAATATAAAAATACATTATTATATTAGAGTTTAAATTTATGTCAGATGTGTAAGTTATATATAATATAATATTTTTATATAATTTGACTGCCAATATGTTTTTTTCTATCTAATTTTAAACAGAAATTAGCTTTAATAAGAGTAAAGTGTGTAAAACTTAAAACATATAAGGTTAAAGTGAGAAAAAATAAATTTTAAAAACCAAAGTGAAAAAATTACTAGACATAAAGGAGACAAAATATAATTTACCTTTTTAAAAATAAATTTTGATTATTTATTTGTGTGACGCTTACTTAAAATTCACACAAACAAATGGTTCAGATAGAAGTGTAAAAATGATCCGCAGCCCGTGAGTGGCCTAGGGTAGGCTCTACCTGGTTAGGCTCGAGCCCGAGCCCAATCCGGGACCTTGGGCCTGGACCATCATTTTGAAGCCCGGCCCTGCCTATTGGTCCGCTCAAGACCCATTCAAAACCCGACCCAAGGCCCGAAATACCCCCTGGGCCTAATTTTCTGGCCTATGAGCCGGCCCGGGTCGGCCCAAATTTTGATAGGAGCCTGCGAGGCCAGACATGGATCTGGTCGGATCAAATTTACAACCCGGGGTTCAGATAACAACGATTGATAATATTTTCACGTAAGGGGCTCAAACTACTTTGACCAAACAAGTAACGGACCGAACTAATAAAATTTTAATTTCAAAAGCAATATATGAGATTAAAAAATTTACATACTAAGGCTTATTATATACCACTAATATATATATATATATATTTAAAATCTAAAGTATTGGAATTAAATTTTTAAAAAAATTCTTACTAGAACGAATCTATATAATTTGAAAATATTTTTAACTCATACTACTATATCATAATAAGGGGCTTTTAAAATTTTAAAGTCTTGCTAGAGTCTTCAAACTAAAAAATATTGGGTGCTGAGAGGATACGATATGGTTGGTAACCTCACAAATTGTTATTTTCTTAAGGTATTTCTCAAACAACATATAAAAAATAATGTATCTTACTTAGAAGAAGATATCACCATAACAATATCCTCTCCAATATGCAATAATTGCTCATTCAATGCATAATTTCATAGAGAGATGAGTGTGCTTACCACAAACTTGTAGCGAGCCCAAGCATGACAATGAATGAGCCAACTAAGCAAAAGAAAACCTAGAAATTGCAACAAGGACACCTTCATGATAGACAACATCTCTCTATGGCAATGAACCTTTACTTTGCAAGTTTGTGTTTTTGTAATTTTTGTTTCCATTTTGCATGAGTTTGTCAAGGTATTTATAGAGGAATTAATGAGTGAGAAGCTATATTGTGCTTGTCATGATCAACATTAATGCAAATTTGCAAGCAATCACACGTTTCTAGTTTAACTGTTCAAATTTTCCTCTTCCCAGACTTCACGTTCCTTATTTTCAATTGGTTGTGGTTTTTTTTTCTTTTCTTTCTTTTTTTTTTTTTTGTGTGTGTTGTTTCAAACATTTTGAAATCTAACTATTCATTGTATAAATTCTTAGTAGTCAAAGTTCATTCATGAATTTTCCTAGTGGCGATAAGTCAAATGACTCGTGGAACTTCTTATTTAGGTGGTATTATCGGGGACCATATTTGATAATTTGTTGCAAATCATCACGACTATTGTTTTCGTTTTTATTTTTATTTGTGAAATAAAATTTTAAGGGCAATTACATGTAGGTTTCATAGATCGAATTTATTTATCAAAAAAATCATACTTTAACTTTTATGATAAATTTATCATTGTAAAAATCATATTCTAATTGAACTATTTACACTTATCACATCATATTTCAATACACAATAATAAAAATAAATTAAAAAATAAATCAAAACTTACAAATAAAAGTCAAACTATCTTAATAATTTATTACTTTAATAAATTTCTTTGCATCATACGATTACCAAATGATCATTACACAAATGCAAAATAAATCTAAAATGTTTAAAAATTTTCTCATTATCAAAATGAGGAGAAAATATATGTAAAAAATTATTTACTATATTACGATGCCACATCGGTTAACATATGCATCAGCTATGTGCATATAACCCTCTTAAGTACCTTTCCTTACAATCCAGTTTGTAGCGTTTGATATCAGAGCCAACTGCCACGTCGAGTGCCACATTGAGTGTGTGGGATTGAATGGGTGTGACATCCCACATCAATCAGGACATTTTATATTGATGAAGATCCTTCTGAACCACAACATCATCATCGAGAAATACTACTTTCTCAAAGTGCTGGGAAAGCTTCAGGGATGTAGAACCAGGGGCGGAGGCAGTCAAGGCCCAGGGCGGTCACTTGCCTCCTGGATTTTAGATTTTTTTTTTTTTTAATATAAAGAAAATATTTTAAATAAAAAAATTTATAAAAATATTATTTAAAGTGAAATGTCAATGATATTTTTAAAATTATGAGAACAATAATGATTATTTTGATTGAAAGTAAAGAGACTATGATAAGTTATATTATTATTTATAAAAATTTCAATATAATGGTGATGTTTATAATTATTGACATGCAAACATAATTAACCTTAATGAAGATATATGAAATTTATTGGATTGTAACGTACATTTGACATGTAGAGTTTGTCCTCCATATGTTTTTTTTCTATTCATAACTAAAAATGACCACTATATAAATTATAATCAAGTAACACATCTTCAATTATAAAAAAAAGTAAAAAATTATAATAGGTCACAATTAATATCAAAATGAGTCATAACTAACTATTACTTGATATATAGTAATAGCCAAAATAAGAACCACAAGAAGTTATAACTAAATTATATCTAACACTATAATGTGTCATAACTAAAGTTCACGAAAATCATAATTACGACATATGATAAACACTTTTTTTTATGGTTTGTTTTATAAAATTTTTCTACTAAAATATATTATTTCTATCTCAACTTATCTTCTTTTTTAATTTTTCAATCTACCTATAAATAGTTACTCCCCAATATTTATATAATCTCAAATCCTATAATTTAAAATTCACATTTATCCAAATGGACTCTTAATATTTAAGTTTAGTAATATCTTATTATTGTTTATTATAAAAATAAAAATAAAAAATTTGCTTGGTCATAGTTTTCCAAAAATGCTTTTCAGAAAATTCTACTTTCTTGTTTTTCGGGTTTTTTTATTTATTTTTACTAATTTTTTTTTAATTTTTAGACATATCTAACATAAATATACCTAAAAAGTAAAAAAATTGTGAAAAAAAAACCTTTTAAAAATTCACTAAATACCAAAAATACAAAAAAAAAATATATGAAAATTCTGTACATTATTTGTATTTTTATGTATTTATTAATTTTTTAAAATATTTTTTCACAAATTTTTTAAATACATCTAAGTAAAATTCATCTAAAAAAGTAAAAAAAATATTTTTAAAATTTTAAAAATATTCACTAAAAACAAAAAAATACGAAAACCAAAAAACTCAATTTTTAAAAAACTTAATTCAAAAAACTCAAACCAAACACACTGATGTTATCATTAATTTGTACCCCTCTCCATCAAATTCCTGGCTACGCCACTGTGTAAAACCCGATGGTTATTAAGCATAGGAAGGTAGTAGTGACTTTAGGGACTCTAAATAGATGAAATTGATAGTTGAAGAATTATTTTTGCAGACCAACTTGCAAGAACGTGGTAAAAATATAAGTAGACAGTTTAATAGAGTAAAATCCAAAAAATTATGAATTTTGTACGTACTAACGTTTATATGTTCTTTCCCTCAGTGAACCAAACGGAGATCAAAGGTTTTCATATTTTATTTCCAAGGTAGAATACAAACGTGCGATCATTGTTACTCCACCGTAATATGTTCATATTACATGTGCTTGACAATCAGTTAATGAAGTGACTGGCATGATCCCTATTTTCCTTACCATGTGGATGATGGAAATTTTTTTAGAAGTGCATAAACTACTAAATTTTTTGCAAATTCTTTCGTTTATGTATTTTTTGTGCTTTGCTTACGTATACATGTTGGTAATTATATCAAAGTTTTATATTGATGAAGATACCTATCATTCAGGTAATTGGACCATCTACTAATTATCTCAAATTTTATATTGATGAAAATCCAACATACCGTCAAGACAATTGTTAGAATTGTTAGATGGTATAATAATAAGTGTGCTCAATTTCTCAATAATCTTTATTAAATTATTTAATATTTTAATTTATTTTTAATACACGTGAAAAATCTAAAATTCTTGAAATATTGATTTGTAATTATATTTTAATTTTAAATAGTGAATAATAATTCCAATCAAACAATCAAGACAAATCAACACAATGATTTAATCTGAAAAAAAATCACAATTATAGCGCCTCCAATTGTGATAAAAAAAAAATAAATTATGGACCAAAGTCACAAAACGATCTACTAAGAAGGCAAAAAGGAATTATACATGTGTACCCTCGATTACCTAGCAAATTTACGCCCGAATTAAACCAACCCCGATGTACATCTTCCACCACCGTCTTCACCTCAAAATTGTCTTGCCTAATGTTGAATCCACAACGCTGATGTTGAATCCACGACGATAAGCCACTCCGAAATCTACCAAAGCTTCATGCCCAAATTTCCTAGAATTCACCGAAGAACAACTTTCTCTTTTGTGAATAAAAGAAAACAAACAAACCTCTTGATGATATTGATATAAAGTTCATGGATCCATTTATCACTCTTAAATCATTAAAGAAATACTCATAAAACACCCTTCAATATAAAACACTTGTTTCTTCTTTCTCTTTGAAAATTTGGACAACTTAAACCCTAAAACAACCAAATAGCGCATTTTATAGTAAATTGAATCGCAAAAACCGCTTGAGCGTACACTTCACCGCTTGAGCGGTGTGAGTAAAAGCGGTGCAAAACGTATAGGTTGATCGCTTGAGCGCAACTTTTACCGCTCGAACGGTGATCATTTCTTCCTAGAAGTTCAAGCGCTCTGCAAAAGTACTGGATGATGCCATTCACTACTTGAGCGAACAAATGACCGCTCGAGCGGTGATCCCTGTATATAGTTAGCGAAGTGGCAATCATAAAAGGATCAAGATCCCAAACTCCTCTTCTGCATATTCACAATTCGAGTTGGATTCGCATCTAAACACTCACATCCTCACTGAAACACAAGAGCGAATAAAATTACAACTGAAAGGAGTTTTGTCAAACGGGGATTACCAATTACAAAAACTTAATAATCTTCCTCTTTATTGTGACAAAACACACCTAACAAATAAAATCCTAATCACCCTAACCCATTACAACCAACAAAAACAAATTTCTTTCTCAAGGTCATGATCTGCAAAATAACTATTAATGACACAAGAGCATATGAAAGCAATATACATATGAAAAGATTATCTTGAAACATGAATAGATGAGAATTTTAAGAACTTGTAGCATGAAATGATGGAATGAAAAGATGAAAATTTTAAGAACTTGCCCGACACACTCAAGAAACTCCCCATCAAAATTCTCCCCCTTTTTGTTATGAATTGTTAAAAGAAGCTTAGTCAACTAAAGCAAGAGAATAAACCACACAAGCAAGGACATGATGATGTAATAATCAATAGCAGGCGAGAAATAAGCAATAATAAAGCAGAACATAACAACATGCAAACCAACAAACACCTATCTCACTTACCTAACCAATCAATGTAAGTCTATGCTAAAAAAACTCCCCTGCAATGATTAACCAAACTTCCCCTTACTAAAAGCAACCATAAGCATCAAAAACAATATAGTGGAGTAAGTAAGGAATTTTAGATTTGTATCTTAAAACACAGAAGAATATTTGAGAAATACAATTACTTGAAAACACAATGTGCACAACCTCTAAAAGATTCCTCATGAAAGAATGTGATGCAACATGTGAAAAGCATAGATCCCATGATAAAAGTGTGTGTGTAGCTCTTGGAGTTCGACAAACACTAGATTCAAATCCTAGTAGTAATCTAATGGCTAGACCTCCGGCAAGAGAATATGCGAAAGACTGATAAAAATCAAACCTTTAGTTGAGCAAATGCGAATGCTCCCCCTCAAACAATGTATAACATTTTCTTGCACACTCACCAACGACTTTTACTCTCAGGAGTATGGAAACCAAACCGGAGAATGATTGGGGGGGGGGAAAGTGAAGCCTGGTTAGTGACTCTGAGGTAACCTTTTCCTTATGCTATAAGATACAAACACAAAAGGATAAGCAGTGGAGCTACAAATTGTCACGACCCAAACCCGGCCCTATGGGTTTAGCACCGTAACTGGCCAGTAATCCGAGATTACCGAAGGCCTGCAGAACAGTAATACAGTAAAACAGAGTACAGGGCCTGGCGGAAGCCAATACAGTAAATAACTAGTGTCCATTGAGCTGTGGAAATCTGTATGCCAAAAACATTTTCCATGCATACATTCAGTTCAAACAGTACAGTCTATATACAATCATATACAACATTCAGTACGGGAATCAAATCCCTCAGTAACAGTACGGTAAACGGTAAACAGTTTATACAGTAATACAAAACAGTCGGGAGACAAGTGGGGAACACAAAAACACCCCAAGCCATAGCATGGCGTCTCGGAACCTCGCAGTGAGGCACATAGGCTGGCTTGACAAAACTGGGGAACTAACCCACGCTCCTAGCTCCGGTCTGGCTGCTGAGAACCTACATATATATATAAACAGTGAGCTAAAGCCCAGTGAATAACAATAAGTGTAAAGAGGTTATGAATGAATGTCCTTACAGTAATGAAATCAATTCATTATACAGTATTTCGATCTTTCGGTATTTCAGTCAATCAGTATTTCAATCAATCAATCATATGTGGTACATCCATTAGCCTATAAACAGTAGGTCCAGAAGGACCGGGTCTTAACAGACCCAACAGTAGTGATGGCCATCAGTCAGTAAACAGTATGGTTCCACAAGGGAACCGACAGAGCTCTGTAACAGTCAATAACAGTAGGTGCTAAGGATGCCACAGTACAGTTCAGAAATAAAGGACATACATTCATTCAATAAACATTATCAGTTCAATAAACAATTCAGTTCAGTATTCAAAAGATAACCATTTTGAACATATCTTTACACAATCTGTTACTCACAGAGATTGGGCTAATAGCAGCTTAGAGCGCGTCCCCGAAAGCCAACCCTAAACAGTCCATAAATAGAACACACACTAAGTTTCACAATCGGAAAGGACGATAATTAAATCCCTAAATTTCCTCGGTGTGGTTCTATGTCTAAATCCTCATTAAGATGCCTTAAACTAGGCCTAAGAATGCCTAGGATGGGATGAGGATGCAAAAATACACTTGGAAGGAATTTTTCAAAAGTTGCTGAAAATAGGAGCCTCGCTCGAGCGAGCCTTCCTTCGCTCGAGCGAGCTTCCAAAATCAAAGGCTTCGCTCGAGCGATAAATCCTTCGCTCGAGCGACCTGCATGAACAGTAAAAGTACTGGTTGCTGGATTTTTACGCGCGATACCACGCCCGATGCTCGCTCGAGCGGAGCCCTGAATAAAGGTGCTCGCTCGAGCGA
The DNA here is from genome assembly GCA_036172215.1 of Camellia granthamiana. Taxonomy (NCBI): domain Eukaryota; kingdom Viridiplantae; phylum Streptophyta; class Magnoliopsida; order Ericales; family Theaceae; genus Camellia; species Camellia granthamiana. The sequence goes on along the minus strand of CM069910.1, from coordinate 67,207,995 downwards.
GGAATCCTTCGCTCGAGCGAGGAAGCAAAATCTGGAATTTCCAGATTTGTCTCCCAAGTTCGAACCAAGCATTCAACCATCCAAAACTCAACCTCTTGGGCCCAAATTCTGGGAAAACATTTCAAACTCATAGTACAACAAGTTTTAAAGCTCAATTTATGAATTCAAGCCCCAAAGGTTGGTCAATTAAATCCAACATTCAAACCCATTTTCAAGAACAATTTCAAACATGCAATGCATGAACTTCAAACCAAAATCAAGCTTCAATTCTTGCTCTAATGAGCTCTAATCTTTGAAAACAATGTGGAAACATGGTCTATAATAAAAACATGGACATGCATGTATGATTCTCCAAGAATTTAACTTCAAAAGTCCACAAATTCAACATGCATGCAACAATTGAGCTTCAATTCAACATGTATGAGCTAGAACATGGCCTAACTCTACAATGGAACATGAGTCATGCAAGAATGATGCAAGGGACAACATAAACTCAACATTTGAGAGGTTATAATCCTTACCTAAGTCTCAATTCAAGATGGACAAGCTCAAATATGCCATACACACATCAATCTTCAAGCAATATCCAAGTAATTCTAGCCAATTCAACTAAGTGAGCTCAAATCTCTCTCACTCTCTCTATTCCTCTTGTTTGGTCGGCAAAGGCAAGGAGAAATGGCTGATCAATTGTCTAACTTAAGTGTATAGGCTCAAGTATAAGTGATTAAACAAAGACCCACTCAAGTGGCAAACATGTAATTAAATCCAACTTGTTAATCAACTTGTTTTAATCTAATTTAATCATTCCTAATCAATTTTCAGATAAAAATACCATAAAATCATAAATATTCTACTGATCATAAAACATCAAACGGTTTCTAAATCGGCCGCCGATAAGGCCTTCAATTAACAGTTTAAACACATACATTTAAACAGGTAGTCAAACAATCAACAGATAAAACATGCAATTCAGTATGTAAACTTATTCAGTTTCAGTTTCGATTTCAATCGGTCTGTCCAGTACTTTAATCAGTTCAATTATCAGTCATTAACAGTCCGGTTTATCAGTAATCAGTATATAATTCAGTGGTTTATCGGTAATCAGTACGAGGGTTGTTACACAAATAGATGATAACGGGTTAAGACACTCAAACATCACCCAAGATATGCTAGCATTGGTCAATTTCTTAAAAAAAACACATGAAACACTACTATTAGTCCATAGAGAACTTTGATCACTTATGCGGAAGAGTTCGGTATTTGCTAATCCAAAAGTGTGTACAGAATGGGACATACTAATCAAAGTACACACAATTCAAAATGAGTAATGACCACAGAAAGCACACACATATTAACATGTAATGGATATTCTCATCAATTACAATATGCACCAAGAACTTCTCAAAAATTTCAAACTTGCAAAACCATACTAAGAAAATCTTTTTGGATTATATATGTGTGTGTGTGTGTGTATATGCGTGGAAAGCAAGAAAGAAATAAACAAAAACACACACAAAAGACGCAAAATCAAACAAACAAAATCTCAAAACAAAAAGAGAGAGAAAAAAAAAAGAATCAAGAAATTAACCCAAATCAAGCTTTTTCACCCAAACCGCTTTGGTATGAACAATGCTGTGAATATTGCGGCTCTTGGATGATGTCTTGATGTTGTGGTTTCTTTCCCTTTCAATGGAAACCCGTCTTGACTTGGTTTCCAACCTCCTATTCCAAGGTCTAGGCAAATGCAAATTCGCTTCATGTTTGGTCTCTAGCAAATCAAAATAATGAGGCCTAATTTGACCCTTAACCTCATTACGGCCACTGAAATGTCTCCTACCCCACGAGGCAATATAATTTCTTCCACCTCTATGAAACATTCTTCCATACAACTCATAATAATAAGGGCGAATTTGACCATATATACCACAATGATGACAAATAAAAACAGGGTCTACCTTGTTTTCTTTATCTTACCAACTCTAGGAAGATTAAGGCTCTGTTTGCGTTCTAGAGCTTGATTTCAACATAGCATTTGTTTATGATGTTCAAAAATGAATTTCACAGTCACTTTTGAAAACGCAGTCGAATGTGAAAAAATTTGGGCTAACCGGTCATCCCATCAGTGGACCGGCCAATTGACTGGAACAGTGCAACTTTTTATTTATTATTTTTTTTTTTTGCAATTAACACATGTTAATTTTTATATATTCAATAAACAATATTTTTCGAATTTTTAAATTTTTTTTATGAACTTTAATAGAATTTTGAGTTGTATATTTGGTTATGAGTTATAAATTTTTGTATCAAATATCATATGTCACATCAAAAATTTCCCACTCAATTCAAAACTTTTTTCAAAACTCATTCACCAAACAAATTTTCCACACTCAAATCATAATTTCAAAACTCACAAACTCAAAATATAACTCTATTCTCAAATCATATTCAGAAAACTCTACCAAACGCAACCTAAGAAGTCCATCCTCATGTTGAATTTTTTGCTTCCCCTTTCCTTGAGTTCTTGTATCATGCGATATAGATGCACTTCATTTTTGCTCTTTGTCACCACAAAAACCAATGTCACTCTTTTCATGACACATCTATTAAGACTCAATGATATTGTCCGAAGTTTTTGATCTTTTGTTCCAACGACCAATGGTAGCCATAGCACACTTGAACTCTTCCCCTTTCTTGATGACTAGCTCTTCCAGAGTAGCTTGAGACATCTCAAGAGTTTCAATATATTTTTTCATATGTTGCATAGATTTGCTGTAGCTCATTCCTCTTTGTCTCATAAATCAAGAGTTTTGCACAAAGGACTCATCGATCATTAAAGATCTTTATGGCATCATTCCTAGCCTCGAAAATCTCCTCATTTAGTTTGACATTCTCAATTTCACAAGCTTTGAGTTTTATAATGAGTTTGTCATTCAATGTAGATAAGTTAAGAGATTCCTTGTATAACTTTTCTTAAGCTTGCTAAAACTCATCACCATCCACTTCATTATCACTCATCGAGGATTTATCATCAGTGACCTTCTCAACCAGCCTTTTTACAATACTCCATTCACCCTTTAGCTCTAGAAGTTGCGATGAAAGCAAGAAATTGTTCGCGCTCCTCTTCGCATTAAGCCTCATTGTCACTTTGATCTTTGTCAGACTCTGATTCATCATCTCAAGTGATAGAAAAACTTTTCTTCCTCAAACGACTAGGGAATTCTTGAGCAAAGTGACCAAAACCTTGGCATTCATAGTATTGGACTCGTTGAGGCGTCACTTGTATTTTTCCTTTCTTCTTCTCCATTTTAGGATCAATTTTCAGTTTCTCTTTTCCCTTGGATTTGTGAGTTGATTCCACAAGATTAGGTTTTATTTTTCGAAAAGACTTCTTAAATTGTTTTACAAAAGTATCCGTAATCTTAGAATCAAACTTACAATCTTTATCAGAATCCCTTCCAACTCTATGAGTACTATTAAAAGCAAGTTCATCTTTTTGTTTCTTTTTGAAATTCATATGAGCCTCATAGGTTTGAAGATTTTCAACCAAATGATCTAACTTTAGGTTGTCAACATCTTGAGTCACCTCAATAGCCATAATGTTTGGTTGAAAACAATTAGGAAAGAACCTCAAAATTTTTTCCACAACCTTGGATTCTAGTATATTTTCACCTAAATTAAAGTTAGAATTTACAATGTCACTCAACTTTGTATAAAATTTATCAAAAATTTCACTATTTTTCATGAAAAGGTTTTTGAAACTTGAAGTGAGCTTTTGAAGTGTTGAACGTTTAACTAAAGGAGTGTCCTCATGAATAGTTTGAAAGATATCTCAATCCTCTTATGCGACTTCACAATTACAAATACAACTAAACTTTTCTAGTGTGACGACGCAGAAGAGAGAATTGATAGCTTTACTATTCCAGCTTTACTATTCGCGCTGTTATTTTGGTAATCAGTTGTGTCATATTTATCAATTGGTTTTGGGAAAGTTACTCCATCAATGGTGATCGTCAATTCAGTCCACCTACACATGCTGAATTTCCAAACTTTTTCATCAATAGATTTAAAAAATGCCATCATCCAAGTTTTCCAAGAAGGATAATTAGATCCGTCAAGTAGAGGTGGTCGTACCGTAGAATTCCCTTCACGAATTGAATCCATTATTACAAATCAAATAAGATCTCGCTCCTAAAGTTTTGAAAAAAGATTAAGCGATCTTCTCTAATACCAATTAAAAATTTTAAAATTCTCGAAATATTGATTTGTGATTATGTTTCAATTTTAAATAGTGAATAATAATCTCAATCAAACAATCAAAACAAATCACAACAATGATTTAACGTGAAAAAAATCACAATTGGAGCACCTCTAATTGTGATAAAAAAATATGGGCCAAAGCCACAAAACAACCACTAAGAAGACAAAAAGCAATTACACATATGTACCCTTAATTACCTGGCGAATCCATGCTCGAATTGAACTGACCCCGATATGTCTCTTCCACCATCGTCTTCATCTCGGAATTATCTTGTCCAACGTTAAATACACCAAAGCTTTAGGCCCAAATTTTTCGGAATCCATAAAGAATAACTCTCCTTTTTGTAAATAAAAAAAAAAAAAAAAACTCTTGATGATGTTGATATAAAGCTTATAGATTCATTGATCACTCTTAAATCATCAAGGAAACACTCATAAAGCACTCTCCAATATAAAACACTTTGTTTTTTCTTCCTCTCAAAAAATCTGGATGACTCAAGCCCTAAAACGAGCAAATAACGCACTTTATAGTTAACTAGATCGCGAACACCGCTCGAGCGCACACTTCACCGCTCAAGCGGTGTAAGTAAAAACAGTGCAAAACATATAAATTGACCACTCGAGTGCAACTCTCAACGCTCGAGCAATGATCCTTTCTTTCTAGAAGTTCAAGCGTTCTACAAAAGTACTAGATGATACCATTCACCGCTCGAGCGCATAAATGACCACTCGAGCGATGATCCCCGTAGGATTAAGATCACAAAATTCTCTACATAATCACAATTCGGGTTGGATTCACATCTAAACACTCACATCCTCACTGAAATATAAGAGCGAATAAAATTGCAACTGAAAGGAGTTTTGTCAAAGAGGATAACCAATTACAAACTTAACAACACCTTATGTTTTTAACTAGGGCATTTGGCTTAATGGTTGTGTAGCACTCTTTTTGGTGTAAGATTTCAGGTTCAACTCCAATGGAGAGGAGTTTGATACCCTTTGTGGTAATGTTTATTTCTCTCCCATTATAGGGGTTGTTTGTGATTAGGAGTTGTTGAGTTTGGGCTTTGTGGACTTAGTTTCTTGGTTGACTTTCTAGTTATTATGGGTTAGTGGTGGTTCACAATGTCTTACTAGGCTTTGTGAATCATCTACTGTGATAGTGGGCAGAGAGAAAGATGAAAAAGATGGAGAAGAAGATATGGAGTGCTATCCCATTGACTGTGTTGTAGTCAGTTTGGAAGCATAGAAATGAGTGTCTTTAAAGCATCTAATCCAAACCTAACTGAGCTGTTTGAGTTGATTAAGATTAGGATAGCTCTGTGGTTGAAACCACTCTTTAAGGATTTTCATTTTACAACCAATGACTTCATTCTTAACTTGAGGCAAATCAAGATGTGCTTGGAAGGAGTTGTGATGTAATGAGTTGTGGGTGATATGCTAATGGGGGTGGCCCAAGGATTGGGTTGGCTTTATTAGCTCTACTATTTGTTTTCTGTTTTTGTTTTCTTGGCTGTATTGTTGGTCTCTCACCAACTTTGGGGTTGTGCTAGCATATGATCGGGTAGGTCTCGCAGTGCCAACAGAGATGGGATGGCATAGGTCTATTGTGATGCTCTTTGTATTTCCTCCATTTTATTAATCTAACCCAAATGGTTGTACATTTATTCATCAATAAAGTTCCGTTTTGGCTAATCAAAAAGTTGTGGGTTGGTGGTCTTTTTGATAATGTAAATATTTCTTATATTTGTAATTACTTTTCTATCGATTGATAAAAAAAAGTAAAAAAAATACATCTTATATTTTTTTACAAATTATCCTTTCATAATTTGTAATATACCCAAATAATAAGCAAATCATCAATTCAATTAAGTTCATCTCAAGTTCATTTTAGGTTCGTTACAATTCAATCATCAACCTCTTATTAATTAATTATTTTATTTTATTGTGTTATTTAATTGTAATCTTGAAATGGCCATTTGGTGGTTTTTGAGACCCATGGAATTGTTTTTCTCGGGTGTTCTTGTGTGAGAATTAAGTGATTTGGGTTTGTGATAATGGGTTTGTGTTTGATTTTAGGGTTTGTGTACGAGAAGAGAATTTGGGGCAATAGAAGGATGGAATATTGAGCTCCACCGCAGCTCAAGCGCTAGGGCCTGCAAACGAGGTGCCAACGAGCACGCTTGTGTTGGTGGCGAATAGGACAAAGAGATCGGACATTCTTTGCGGGTTGCAATGTCGAGGTGTAATGGTTGATTTTAATTTTAAAAAAAAGGCAAATTAGGCTAATAGCCCCTCTAGTTTAAAATTTGTGTCACTTTAGTCCTTAACTTTTCAATTAGAACACATTTGATCATGAATTTTAAATCTTGTTCTAAATAAGAATAATTGAACATACCATTGCTTAATTTCAAGGACAAAATCGTCAATTTGATAAAATATAAATTAATTTGACAAAAATAAATGTCAAAAGAATATTTTAATTTTTTTTTTAAATTATTTCTACCTACTAAAAATAAAATTATGTAAAATTGATAAAAATTAATAAAAATTACATGATTAATTTTTAAAAATTAATTTTATATGATTATCATCCAAGTACATAATAAAAATTAATTTGGTAAAAATAAATAAATGTCTAAAAGATTTATCAATTTTATATAATTTTATCTTTAGTAGCTAGAAATAATTTTTAAAACTTCAAAAATAATTTTTTGACATTTATTTTTGTCAAATTAATTTATATTTTATCAAATTGACGATTTTGCCTTTGAAAAATCTAATAATATCTACAATTGTCCTTATTTGGAACAAAGATTCAAAATTCAGGGTCAAATGTGTCACAATTGAAAAGTCAGGGACCAAAATGACACAAGTCCCAAACTATGGGAACCATTAGTGTAATTCACCCTAAAAAAAAATGATATTGATGATGATAATAAGTTTTGGAGTAAGGAAGAATAAAATAAAATAATTGAAATTGAAATTTGGGAAAAAAAAATAAAAAGGTTTGAATATAAATAATATGTATAAGTGATTAAGGTGTACTATAAAAAAAATTATTTTAAGATTTAATTTGTATTATCCTTATTAGTAAATTTATATTAAAGTATAATAGAAAAAAAATTCAAATTTTATTTGAGCGTATTGAGTTACGATTTGAGTGCAAATAGAAGAAAAATGAGTGAGACCCCCTTTGTGGAGGACTCCCACAACCCCCTTACTGATCTACACCATTCATGATGTGTGGGACTCACTCATGTATGTGTGGGGTCCACATCATGAATGGTGTGGATCACAAAGGGGGTTGTGGGGGTCCTCCACAAAGGGGATCTCTATCATTGTTGCAAATAGAATCACTCCGAAACCCTCTTGTCTTGTGAGATACTAAAATGAAGATAACACAATCAACAATATTTGGTACTAAAAATTTTGAACACAGTGTGAAGTTAATATTTAATACTTATAGGTGAGACTTAAATTTGAATTAAATTTGAATCACACACTATTTAACTTGATTTTACTATGAGTACGACTGTAATTACAAACTAATAAATTTCAAATTTTAGGCACAAATGTGAACCACTGTAAATTAATGTTACTTACTAAATAAATAAAATTTACAAGATTTTCTTTCACATAAGTGTGGCATTCAATAATGATACGTTAATGGGGGTTTAACCATACACCCTCTAAAAAAAAAATTTAAAACAAATAATGTCACGTTAATATTTAGAACAAACGACAACTTAATGTGATAGGAATAATTCAATTGCAATATGTGTATAAATATTCGATCCCTTTCGTTTTTGAGTCGACAAATATTTATGATGAAAAAGCAAGTCAAATGTTTATATTGAAAAAGCAAGTCAAAAGATGAATGGAAGCATTGAATCGGCCCTTAAAAGAAAGAAGAAGGTCCATTGATTTGTTAGCACAAAATAACAAATTGACCAAATGATGGAGTTTGTTTTCAATTTTGTGATGTGTAGTGTAATTATTAATTCTATTATTATATTATGAATATTTGTCAAATGAACCAATCCTACTTCGCTGTTTGGCACACAGTTAAAAAAATTATATTTTCTTTTTGAATTTTTTTATTTTTGGTGATTTTTTTTAAATTATGTGTGTGTGTGTGTTTTTTTTTTTTAAATTCGGTCCATTTTTTGTAGACAAATCTAAAATGTGCAAAAATTTTGAAAAAAAATTAAAAAAAAATATGTAAGAAAAATTCAACTATTTTTAGCTTCTTTCTTTTTTTCATTTTTCTTTTTGTCTTTTCTGAACTTTTTTTAAAATTTTTAATTTTTAATTTTATTTATTTTTTGATCCATCTAGTCTAATAGAACTTACAAGAGAAAAGTTTTTAATTTGTCTTTTAAAAATAAGGGACAATTACAAAAAAAAAAAAATGCAAGAGTTTGAGTTTTGTAACGAAATAAATCTTAAATTTTTTACTTTATCAATTTAAACCTCAATCTTTTGATTTATTTTTAATTTAAACTATTCATCTATATTTGTTAAGTAAAACAGACAGAAAAATAATATTTTATTTATTAAACTCAATATATGTATACAATTTTTTTAAAAATACCTTTTTCCTTGAGTTTAATGACTAACCTACAATTTTTATTTATTCATTTATTTATCAGTTAAACTATAATTTCTAAACTACAATTTTTCTATCGGTTTTACTTTTTTTTTTTTTTTTTTGACAGTCCATCGGTTTTTCTTAACGAAAATAAACAAATAATTGATATTAAAAACATATCAAAAGTTTAGAATTTAAATTAACAAAATAAAAAATTCAAAATTTAATTTTTTATAAAATTCCAACCTTAAGATTTTTTCGTAATTTTTCACAAAATAATTTTAAAAAAAAAAAACAAAAAGAAAAAAGGACTTTTCTTAAGTGTGCAACCCTCAAGATTGCACACCATGTGCCACTTATACAAAAAGTGTAAGTGAAAGGTGAAAACAAAAAGTAAGACTGAACACAGAAAGACGTAAGTGTAAGGCGTAAGTTACACACCATAACAGTACCCAACAAAAAAAAAAAAAAAAACCTCAAAACACGCACAAGCAATCGATTGATGCAGGACAGTGGAGGTGGCCAAACCTAATTGGTACTGCCAAGCCAACGCGTTTGGAATTAATGGAAAAAGGCAAAAGGACATTTGTTTCTCTTTCCATGATTTTTGAATTGTGAAAGAGCCAAATTTGCCTCCAATCTAATTTTTGAACTAAGGGTCTTGTTTGTTTGCAATGATGTGAATGAACTAAAACATCCAGTTTTTAGGTTCATATACACAAAAATTTAAAATGATTAGATATTGGTAATTACTTAATCATATTATATTTGTCTATCTAAAAAAATAAATGTATTAGAAGTATGATTTTAAAAATAAACAATTCATGTTTTTAATGCAAACATAAAACCAACCATACAACTATTAATATTAGATTAATTTGATTTCTTTTAGGGGGATGCACCAATAAATCTCAAATTAATAACGTATACACTGTTTAGTTCTAAAAGTTTTCTTATAGACTGAAAGGTCCCATTACAATGTTTCGAACATCAGATTAATGTTTCGAACATTAGATTTCGAACATCAGATTAATGTTTCAAACATTAGATTTCGAACATCAGATTAATGTTTCGAATATTAGATTGATATGTAAATGGGACTAAATGGAGCATAAGAAAACTTTTAGGACTAAATGGTTTAACTTTTCAGAAACTATGACTTATGGGTAAATTTTCCTTTCTTTTATAGATGATTTCGAAAATAGATTGTCTATTTTTTTATTTTTAAATACAAATCTAAATTGATTTAAACTATTCAACTCATCAAAATGAGCCTATCATAAACCGATAACCATGCAAAATAAGACACTCCACTCGAAAGATTGAATTGGAGACGAGACAAGCTTATTCAAATGAGATAGTTGACCATATCGATATTTAACAAGTATACAATCACAAAAGTCCTACACTAATAGGGAAGAGTCAAATTCAAAACTTCAAAGAATCAAAATATGTATTAATGTCACCACATGACACTCATACCACATGGTTTTGATCATAATTTTTGAATTATAATAATGTCTTATGACCACTAATACTTTTATTTACAATTTTACTGTTACACTCACAAACTTGAGTGGGATACATTATACTTGCATGTGTTAATAAGATTTTTTTTTTAATTTTTTAATTTTTTTAATTTTTTAATTTTTTAATTTTTTTTTACAGTAATGCTACAAATACTAATAAATTTACTAACAAACATGTCAAATAAGATACAAGATTTGTATGTAAGCTCTACGACTTGATATGAAGCATATTACAATGTGTATAGTTAATATGTTTGTTGATACATTTCTTAATGGGTTTAACATTATTTGTTTTTTGCATAAATTACACTTTTCTTTCTCCTATTTATTTAAATTTTACTTTGATCCCTTATTTTCAAATTCCAACAAGAAATGTTTTTGAACAATGATGCAATTAACCTTTGCCCTTCTTATTCTTACGGTATTGATGTAAAATGGATGTACTCCTTGTTCTCTTAACTTTCATCAGCATTATTCATTTTTTGTTGATAAAAAAAACCATAATTATATTTCAACCCTTTTTTAGTGTTGTCATCCCGTCATTTGCAATAAAAAATAAAAGGACAAACTGTATTCATGTGATGGCCATGTAAGGATGCTTTAAGAGCGTTAGATGAAAAAAAATTCCTTTTTTTTAATACTTTCAAATTTTTACTCAAATTCTATTTTAAATTTTTATGTTTTAACTTTCACTCAAACTTTAAATTGTGAGGGGATAATAGGACTGCATTGAAACTGTGGTCGAAATCAAATAACTTAATTATTGCAATTAACAGATAAGGGAGTAAAACAAATTTTAGATGAAAGTTGAAGGTTTATGCGCGTAATTTACTCTTATTTTCTTTATATATATATATAACTTGTATTATTTTGCGCCCTCATAAGTTTTTGAAAAATGTTATGAACCCGGAATAAATTATCACATTTTTTACCAAACTTCTCACATGGATATGGGATTCACACAAATCACATGTGTGTAGGTCCCACACTCATGTGAGAGGTTTGGTAGAAAATTTAATAATTTACTTGAAGTACTTAGCATAACTCTAAATTTTTACCTTGACAGTGTGCCGCAATTATTGGCTTAAATGACACAAATATCATTTTTTATTTGAAAAAATTAGTTAAACATTCCTTTCTAACTTTGTATAGTAGGAGAAGTTTAAGATGTTTTTTTTTTTATTAGTTAAAGTCTCTCGACGTTTTCACAGAGAAAATTTGACTCAGAAAAATTTTGTCCGACTTAGAGAAATTTCACTTAACTCAGAGAAATTTCGGCCCCGACTCAGAGAAATTTCAAAATTTCTTTAATATGATCATAGAGAAATTTATCTGGTACAATCGCAGAGAAATTTTGAAATTTCTCTATGAAAATTCAAATTTCTCTGAATCGGGCAAAACTTTATCTGAGTCGCGCAAAATTTCTTTGAGTCGAATTTTCTCTATGAAAATGTTGAAGGGCCTTAACTACTATGAAAAAAATTGTATGTCATTTATCTTATAAAATCTTAAGGGTAAATTACAAATACACCTCCTGAAATTTGCTTAAAATACGAATTGCTCCCTGTGGTTTGAAAAATTACAAATACCTCCTTGTCATAAATTTTCATTTAACAGAATTAATTAAAAAAGTGAAACTTCTAATTGTTCACCTATACAATAATAAAATTATCTGAATTATTAATTGAAATAAAATTTTAACATTATTAAAAACTGTTAATTAACTTGATGATTTATTAATAAAAAGAACATATTTGTTATGAAATTAGAAACCTTAGGAGATATAATGTAATTTATAGAACCACAGAGGGTAATTTATAATTTAAGTAAACCTCAAAAGATGTGTTTGTAATTTATCCAAATCTGAACAGCAGAAACTTTTAAAAAAATTCCCTTTTTGTTTTCTATTTGAGTAAATTACAAATTTACTTGACATTTACTTAAAATATAAATTGCTTCTTATAGTTCTGAAAATTTCATTCCGCCATTTTAAATTTTTAATCGCATAACAAATGAATCATTTTATTAATAAATTATCAAGTCAATTAATAATGTCAGAAATATATTTTAACTAACAATTTAAGTAATTTTATTATTGTATGGGAAAGTAGTTATAAATTTTATTTTATTTTATTAATTTTGTAATATAAAAAATTTTAACAATAGAGTACTTATAATTTTAAAAATCATAATAGATAATCTGTAATTTAAACAAATTTCAAAGGGTGTATTTGTATTTGGAAAATATTTGATAGTTTAAAATTTTGTGGCTCAAATAGCTCAAATCTGTCAAAACGACGTCGTTTTACACTCATTTACATTCAAAACGACGTCGTTTTGAGTGATTTGAGTCATTTGAGTTACAAAATTTTAAACTACCTAGCATTGTTTTTTATATTTTACTCTTTTTATTTTAAGGATTTCAAATATAATTTATATCTATAGTTGCGTAAACAGGTGAACTGTTAACAAGTAGTAGAGCATTTAAACAAGTTCTTTGGAGGTTTATTACATACGACAATCATTTTGGCCTCAATATTTAAATTGTATCAATTTATTTTTATGTATAAAAAAGAATTTATTTAGTCTTTAATATTTAAATTGTGTCACTAGAGCCCCCAATATTTAAAATGTTTCAATGGTGGCCCTTATAGTTGAATAGCTGGTATAATTTATACGTTACAATGGTATGTTTATAGTTTATTTAGAATTTTACTTTGGTATATATTGTTACGAGGGCTAAAGTGGCACTTCGCTTAAACTATATGGACTAATAATATAATTTACACTAAATAATACAAATATTAATTATTAAAATTAGGGTAAATTATACTAACACCTCTTGAGATTTGGTCAAATTACATTCCACCCTTTGACATTCTAAAAATTATATTTCCACCCCTGTAGTTAATAATCTCATTTCACAAACCCTCCTACTTATAGAAAACGCATTAACTCCTAATAGAAAAACAGAGGAAATTAAATTTGGAAAAAAAAAAGTAAAGCAAAGGAAAGGAAAAAGGGAAAAAAAAAAACAGAGAAAGTAAAGTAAAGCAAGAAAAGAAAGAGTACAAGAGTTCAATGTTTTCATTCCGTCTAAATAATTACAATGACAGGGAAGTTAGTGTAATTTCCCAAATGTCAGGAAGTGATATGTATTAAACTCAAACCTCAGGGGATGTAAGTGTAATTTATCCTTAAAATTACGTTTTTCATAAATCTATAATTATTTTTTTAAAGTACAACTTAAATTTAATTTCTGTTATTTAATTTATGATAGCTACTTTTTTTAACAAATAAATAAATAAAACCCTTGATAAGAAAATCACAACACTGTTGCATCGGTTGAATTTGAACTTGGTTTGAATGGTTCAAAATTCATCTTGCCAGTCATTCAGCAAAAAGGTTGATAGTCGCGGTCGACAAGGTGACAACAGCAGTAGACAAGTGTTCACCCAGTCGTTCGATCGGTCGTCCAGTAAACACCAATTCGAGCCATTCGAACCTCACCTTTTTTTCGAACTACAAGACATTTTTCAAACAATTAATCAGTGTGTTTGGTTTCAGTTTTTTGAAAACTGAATTTTTTGTTTTTCATTTTTTTGTTTTTGTTTTTGTTTTTAGTGAATATTTTTAAAATTTTAAGCATTTTTTTATTTTTTTTAGATGCACCTTACTTAGATATATCTAAATAGTAAAATATTTATGAAAAAATATTTTAAAATATCAATAAATATACAAAAATATAAAAAATGTATTGAATTTTCGTATTTTCTTTTGTTTTTTTTTGGTATTTAGTGTATTTTTAAAAAAAAAATCAAAAATATTATACTTTTTAAGTATATTTATGTTAGGTATGTCCAAAAATTAAAAACAAATTGTTTAAAATATTTAAAAATTTTATTAAAAACATTAAAATACTAAAAATAAAAAAAAATAAAAAATTCCTGAAAATTATTTTCCGAAAAACAGAACCAGCTGGATAGGACCACTCGTTAGGCCTCAGACATCTTCCGTGTCGTGTATGGCTCAAACACGGGCCAATAATGAAAGAAGACAGTACAAAAAATGTCAATATCAAATTTGTATAGTTGACATTTAATATTGAGGTATAATAAATTATTTTAAAAAAATTAATATTAAATTTTAATCATACAACATATTACTTAAAAGAAATTCATGCTCGTTTTTTTATGTGTCTAACTTGTTTGATTTTGTGATTTGTATTTCTGCTTCTTTTTTTTTTTTAAATTATTGGGCACCATGTTGACCCAATAGTAAATATATGCGCACATAATTTGTGTACACTATATATTAAAAAGATAATATGTGATTTAGATTTAATTTTTACGTAGCAAAATTCATATTTTAAATGAATGAATTATGCATTTACATATTTTGAGTAAGTAGCATTGCTCTTATTGAACCAGTTGAAAACCTTTTAGCTTTCACTAATAGTATTTTGTTTATCATAAAATGCGTATGAGTAAGAGGCAATGATTGTGAGACTCATTCAATCAATAAAATTATAATATATAAAATAATAAATAAAATGAAAAATTACTATAACAAAAAAAAAGAGAAAATTTTAGAATTTGACTTTTGCAACAAAATAAACACTGAGTTATTAATTTTGTCAATTTAAACCATAAAACTATTTATTTACAATCTAAATTATTTGTCTATTTTCATTAAGTAAAACTGACGAAAAAAATTATTTTAGTTATTAAACTCTATAGGTATATATAAAATGTATAAAATATTAATTTTCGTTAAATTTAATGAGTATAATACTATTTTTCTATTAGTTTTACTTAACAAAAAAAAAGATTAAAAATAAATTAAAACATTAGAACTTAAATTGATAAAATTAAAAATTCAGATTTTATTTTATTATAAGAGTCAAATTCTGAATTTTTTATTTTATTTTATAATTTCCCTTAAATAAAATATTAGTATATAAATGTGGTGATTCTAAGATTAGGGTAACTTCCATGTAAGTGCTAATAGGTGAATTTATTGTCCAATAAAACTTGTGAGAATTAATAGCCTTTTTTTTCAGCAGTAATTTAGACCCCTCAAACTTCAACTCCCACCACCCCCACACACACATGACGGGTGGTGATTGGAAGAGAAGAAAAAAAAGAAAAAGAAAAAGTGATCAATCAAAAAAGAAAGGGGTTCAAAGGGGGTGGGGGGAAAGGGGGTCCCATTCTTTATTCTTTTTTTTATCAAACATTCTTAAAAAAGTCACTAATTGTTAATTTTCAACGACAGTTTGAAAATTGTCACAAAAAATATCACTAATTATAAAATTTAGTAACAGTTTAAAAAGTCATCACAAAAAAAAGTTACTAATTTTTAACTTTCAACAACAATTTGAAAAATTCGTCACAGAAAAACGTCATTAATTGTAAGTTTTAACAATAATTTATAAAAACCGCGATAAAAAAAGTCACTAATTGTCAATTTTTAGCAACATATACAAAAAAATCGTTAAAAAAATTTATTTTTAGCAACAATTTTATTAAAATTTATTTTTAATAAGATTAGATAAGAATTAAATTCAATTATTAAGAGTTATTGGTAATTTGCCTTTGTTTGTGTTTAATTTTAGACAGTCACACCTAGGACCCACTAAGCTGAACTTCAAAAGAAAAATCAAGATTGCCTTTTGCTTACTGAAGAAGAAGAGAAGATATGTTAAGAAACCTTCGGGAGTCCAAACCTTTGAAGCAAATCATCTCAAACTAAAGAAAAAACATAACTAAGGGAGGTTAATAGAAAGGGAAAAAGTAGAAAATTGTAAATGAAATACAATTTCTTTTTTATACAAAATTCTGTCTAATTAAAGGTTTAAACACAACTTAAAAGTCATATCCGTACACCATAATCTAGGGACGGATGCATGACTTTAATCATAGGAGGACAAACATACATATAACAAAAAAATTTGTAACGAACATGCATATAACAAAAGAATTTTGTAACAAGTATGTAAAATGTAATAGCAATTTCTATTAAGGGAAAATTATACATCAATGGTATCTTTTCAAAATAATTACTGATTTTAATTATTGAAAGTTAAAAATGGACTACCTCCCTCTTTAGAGATTAATTGTTAGTCAAAAAGTCAAAAAATAATTATAAATTATCACATTACTCTTTTAATTTTTTATACGTCTTTTTGTGAAAGTTAAAAAATAAATTAAAATGACCAATTCTCAAATGAGGGCTACATCTAAATTGTTGCAAATCACTTCAACGATTTTCATGTTTTTTTTTTTTTTATAAATGTTTTTCCTAAATTGATTTTCTCCATATGGACAACCATGAATTTTGAGTAATAATTATGAGAATATTTTAGGGGTGGACATTTCTCAAAATATCTTAAGAAAGTAAACCCATATAATTTTAAAATATACATAACTAATACAACTAGGTGTTTAGGAAGTGATTATTTTAATTAATTTTTTTATAAAAACAAATGTACAAAAACTTAGAGAAAATAACATGATAGCCAAAAAGCAACACTCCAAACGGGCCATAAGGAGATTTTTTTCCAAAACTTTGAGGCGACGGTTATTCTTTCTAGCCACCCTTCCAATCCATTCATGCCATGCTTTGTTATAGCTATATTATTGCATAGTTAATTAATTAGAGAATAAATCAATGTCGATATGTTAGGTTACAATAGACACTGACCTATCACTCTTTGGTGGATCTGAATCCTGTGTTTGGTTGAGGAATTTGATAAGAGATTTGAAAATGAAAATAGAAAAAGTAGGTGAAATGTAAATAAAATATACTTATATTTCACCTAATTTCACACACTGTTAGCTGTATAAATTGTAAAAACCAGTCACAAGTCAACACATGGCATGAAGGGGACAATTTAGGAAGTTAATACAAGTTGCCAATCAAAGTCAGACACGTGTCAGCCCATATTGATAATAATAGATCTACGTGGCACTGGAACAATCAAGGGATATAAGGTGATGTGGCATGACGGTTACTCACAAAGTTCAAATTCAAAATCAGGAGGGAAGCCTAACTGCAATATGGCGTAGTGGGACTGACTGTGAGAGAGCATGTTCAGCAATCGTGGGAGGACTTTTCGACGATTGGAAACCCACTTCGACGGTTATCATTGAGAAGTATAAATAATAGAGAAAGCTCCAGAATAAAGGATCTAGACTTAGATAAAAAAACTGGTTTTATTTATTTGGTTTTCCCTTCCAGTTTTTACAGTTCTTTACATTTCTGTATTTCAAATTTCTATACTGCACCTCATTCATAGGAGTAGTTTCAAATAGCTTGTTGTTGTAAACCTCTACGAGGCTGGGTCAGATCATTGTAAGTTTTTCATTTTACTTAATGAAATTCTGAAATTATTCTTCACTTAGTTGTTATTTACTAAATTCTCCTAAACAAGCCACCAGTAAAAGTCCTCTTCATTGAGGCTGAAAGAACTAAAATACAATCGTCTGATAATTAGTTGGCAATTAATCTTCTATAAGGACTGATTGATCCTTGCTGGTATGCTTAAAATTACAATACTAACCTTCGAAAGTCAAAAAAGCCAACATATATTTTTGGCACGTCCAGTGGGTCTAATTGAAATGGCTAGACGTAGGAGACAAAGAGAAAATGAACACCTGGAAGAAGGTGTGAAAGGAAAGGTAGAGGTACCTGATCCAGAGGAAAATGTAACAACACATCCTATGGAAGCACCTATTTCATCAGAACCTATGGTCGAATAGACTAGTAATTCAGAACATGCACCACATGTTTAAAATATTGGACAAGGCCATGGAATTAGACCATTCACTGTTCCATCTACTCAGCTAGTGAATCCACGGGGAGGCTTAGTAGATGCCATAGGACAGCAGTTAATGAACACAATGGAAAGATGGGCAATATCCTTTATGGATCGGATGAATTCCCATCAACTAACTAACACAAGGCATATGGAGGAAAATTCAAATGTTCCTCAGCAAAGATTGACTAGAGATAAACAGCCTATGCAAAGTAATGGACATACTAATGGTCAGACTAGTAATCAAAATTATGAAAGACCATCACCCATACCTCAGTCTTGGTATGAGCCTCTTTCAAGGCCTATGGTAAATCAAAATGCCTCATTACCTAACAGCGAAGCCATACAAATTGGTGGATCTGAGCCAACACAAGAAAATGGCATAAGAATGTTTCACAATCCCATGTTCGAAGTCATACCTGACATAAGGGGGTTCACTAATCCCTTGTTCGAATTCACACCCGAGGGGTTGGAAGGGTTTCCTACGGCTGGAAGAGAAACAACACCTGTTCCTCCTATTACAGCACCTTTCGTAGGACCTTTCACAGGACAGGCTCACAGAGGTCAACCATACCCTCAACAGTAGCCAATACCACAGGGACAACCAGTCCCAAATATACCTCATTATGGACCAAGAGGACCTCAGGCACAAGGTTTTCCACCAAATCCTGTGTTTGTTCTTCCAATGGTAGTCCAACAAGCACAAAGTATGGTTCCTAGGGACCAAATTACTGATATTGTCAGAGAAATGTGTGGACCTATGGCTCGGGGGATTCAAACTCCTATGTATAGGAAACCATACCCAGAATGGATGGATAGGGTGCATGAATACCTAAAAGGGTTTAGAATACCAGACTTTGCTCTTTTTTATGGGAATAGAAATCAGTCAACAGTAGAACATATTGCTAGGTTCGCTGCCCAATGTAGTGAATTTACCAATAATGATTACATGAAGTTAAGACTTTTTCCAAATTCTCTAACTGGGGCAGCTTTTGTATGGTATATTAACTTTACACCTGGCTCTGTCCAAACTTGGCAGCAAACGGATGAGTCATTTCATGCCCAATTCTTCCAAACGGAGCCAGAAGTTTCCATAGCAAACTTGGCAAGGTTGAGTCAAAGGCCTGATGAGAAGGCTGTTCAATTTATTGCCGGATTCAAAAGAGCACGAAACAAGTGTAGGGTCATTCTACCAAAGCTTGAATTTGTGAGATTGGCTCAAAATGGTTTAGAGTTTAGGCTTCGAAAGAAGTTTGACTCAACTGAATTACGAGACTTAGTGGATATAACTTATAAGGTGTCTAGATATGAATCATTACTTGAGGAAGAACAAGATCGAAGTAATGCATCATACAAGACTTATTATAGAGATCCTAATTATGAGATTGATGCAGCAGAGATCGTAGGGAAAGAGCTTGTGATCTGTGAGGCATTAATTCATAAAGACACTACAATAGACCAGTAGTTTAAAAAGAAAGACCTTCATAGGAAATACTCTTTCGATTTAACAAAGGCAGATGACATTTTTCATCATTTGCTTGCAGCGAATTTCCTAAAGTTACCAAAAGGAATTAAAATTCCCTCTCCAGAAGAACTAAAAGGGAAAATATATTGTAAATGACACAATTCTTGGTCTCACTCAACTAAAAACTGTATTATTTTTCGGGACAAGATCCAAGAACAAATTCGAAAGGGGAGTTTAAAATTCCCAGCTAAAGCAGAGAAAGCTATGGAGATTAACACTAATCCATTCCTAGAGATTGGAGAAGTTACAGCCAATGTTGTTTTGCCAAACTTCCAGAACTTATCCTTGAAGGAATTGGAAGAGGTTAATGTGCAGATACATGTTGCCAGCCAGACTACTGTCAAGAAAGATACCAAAAGTTTACTAGCAAATAGGCAGAGCTTTGTAGGCCAAATGGAGGACTCTAGTGAGAAGGCACTGGATGATGACTCCCTAGAGGCAGCAATCATGCAAAGGATGTGTCCCAGATGCAGGTTAAGTTACAAATGGTTGAAAGGGCTCCAAATTGATGGGAAACAGTATTACAAGGATGTACAGAGACGTCCTAAACTAACCACTACCTACAACAAGAGGCCATACCCAACTAGTCCCAGACAGCAGCCATTCTTGGCTGGACTATCAGCCACTAGAGTGTATTCCAAGGGTAAGAGACCTCTACATGAGTTTAGACCACCCAACTACTATAGGATGGAGGGCAATCATCTTGAGAGGAGGCCTGAAGTGGGCTCAAGTTATGGAATCAGAGCCAAAGATTAGCCTCTTAGATCAGTCTCAAACAAGATGGAAGGTAACCACCCTGATAGAAGGCTTGAATTAGGCCCAAGACAGGGGATCAGGGCCAAGCAGTGGCCTCCACAGGCAGCTTTGAAGCTGGCTTCGGAGGCAGAAAGAGTTAGTTCAGCAACTGAGCTAGTGAGTTCATGGGTATCTGGGGTTCTGGATTGGTTTGTCATGCAAAACAAGCCTAAGGAAATGCCTACCCAGAGAAGTTTTGTTGGAGACCAGGGTAGAATGGTTAAACCTTCCTTGGTAGCTCCAAATAATTAGGTGTTATTGAAGCACCCAAAAACAAAGGAATTGGTTCCAGTAATTTCTAAGTCCCAAAGAGGAAAGATCCAGCGAAGGTACACTCAATACCAAAAGGATCTGAAGGAAAGTGGGGAGAGTTCTTCATTGGCCCAGCCAAAAGGCCAGACAGAGAAAAGAGAAAGTCCAAAATTGGATCATAGTCCAAAATCAACTCCTCAAAATAGAAGAAGTTTCAGCAAAGAGCAGTTGGCTAAAGTTCACTCTGAACTGAAAACCAAGGAAAGATCCAGCTTAGTAGGTCTTGAAAAGGCCTTGATGGAAAGTGACAGTGAGACAGAAAGAGAAGTTGACCTAGGCCAAAGGAAATAAATGGTTGAGGAGGAGATGTTTGAAGCCTTCATGGCTGAACAAACATTTTTGGTCGAAAAACCAGCAGGAACAGACCATTCGAAAGAAGTCACCAGTACTAAAGTGCCAGAATGAAGCATAGAAGATGCTTCTGAAATAACTAAACAAATTAGCCTGGAAAAGAAGCAAGTGTAGCCAGTAGTTCAGTTTGGCTCATTTCCTCCAATGTTAGTGAATATGGTGCATATACTACCACAGGAGTTCCAGGCTGAAGATAGAAACCAAGAAGGTCAGGAGATTGACTTTATTCCAGTTTCTAGTGAAGATTCACAGGTTAGTATGGTTCAAGATGAATCTGAAGTGGCCACACTGATGGAAACTGAAGATGAGAGTGAGGAAGAAGTGAGTATTAATCTCTCATATCCTTTTGAATACCCTACAACATCCATGACACAGCATGTCAAGCCCTTGTATATCAAGGCTTTTTTCGATAGAATACAGATGAATAGGGTATTGGTGGATAATGGGGCAGTGGTGAACCTGCTTTCGAAATCCTCTTTGAAGAAACTAGGGAAAAGGAACCCCAGATTAATCCCAATCAGCACAACCATTACTGGTTTCGCTGGGGAGAAGCAGATGGCTCAGGGTATTCTACTCATCAACCTGAGTGTGGGAACCAGAGATTACATAACGGCATTTTTGTTATTGATAGTAATGCTAAATATAATACTTTACTTGGCAAGGATTGGATTCACACCAACACATGTGTGTCTTCTTCTCTACATCAGAAGATAATGATGGCCTTATGCAATAGAGAGACAGAGGAGATCAATGCAGACCCTCAACCCTTTTTCGTTTGTGCTGACTTTACAAAAGCCAAGTTGTATACTGAAGGAGTGACACCACTCAGTATATTGAGAAAACCTGATAGTTCAGCCGAAGTGACGACTGATGAGGAAGTAGCACACCTGAAGCACTTAGTACAGAAGAGTACTGATGAAGAATTCATCATCAAAGATGATAATGATGCCTGGTTGTAGGCAAGAAGATGAAACCCAAGAAGCCAGACCCTTGGCTTTAGTCAAGTTTTCAGCATTGGACTTAAAATCAATAGTCCAAAAAGTTCAGGAACAAGAGAAGGAAGCCATGGTAGTTGGCTGTAAGTAGGAATAACAACATGTCAAACCTTTGACCTTTGATAAATACTGTGCATTGGACATTGAAACAAAAGTCCAGGAAATGTAGGAAGAAGAAGTCTTATGGACAAACTTTGTCTATGAGGAAGAAGGCAAAGATGTTGAATAAGAGAAAGTGGGAGCAGAACAAAGCAAAGAAATTGTTTCGAGGACAGAAGAATTCAAAAGAGAAACATTAGTGAGTTCTCAAATACAAGACCCTTTAGAAGAAGTTAATTTAGGGGAAGGTTCTGCACAGCAACCCACTTACATCAGTGCTTGGTTAAGTGCTCTTGACAGGGACCAGTTATTGATGGTCTTAAAGAGATATAAAGATTGTTTTGCATGGTCTTATAATGAACTGCTAGAATTGGATAGGTCATTAGTGGAACATAGGCTCCTTATAAAGCCTCATTTCAAGCCATACAAGCAAAAGCCAAGAAGGATGAGTTCTGAAGTGATTTAGAAGGTCAAGGAGGAAATTCTTAAGCTCCTTAACGCAGGCTTTATTAGAACAGCCAAATATGTTGAATGGCTATCTAATATTGTACCTGTGGTTAAAAAAAATGGTAGAATGAGGGTATGCATCGATTTTAGAAACCTGAATTTAGCAACTCCAAAAAATGAGTACCCCATGCCAATAGTAGACTTATTGGTGGATAGTTCAGCAGGGCACAAGATTTTATCTATAATGGATGGGCATTCTAGTTACAACCAAATCTGCATTGCAGAGAAGGATGTCCATAAGACAACATTCAGATGTCCTGGGAACATTGGCACATTCGAATGGGTTAAAATGCCATTTGGCTTAAAGAATGCTTGGGCTACATATCAAAAGGCAATGAATACTATCTTTGATGATCTCATTGGAGGGTATTTCGAGTGTTACATTGATAGTTGTCTTTCGGTTCAGTGCATTTGCCACCACGTTAGCTTTACATGGATGGTGATGGATCTCTACATCGTAATCTTTCATAAATTCTAGCCACCGCCGCTGCCGCTGCCTCGTATTTAGTTCCTTCTATGTAAACAGATATTTAAGACTCTTATGATCAATATAAATCTCACAGGTTGCCCAGTAGAGATAATGACGCCAAATCTTGAGGGCTAAAATCACTGCCGCCAATTCTAGATCATGAGTTAGGTAGTTCTTTTCATGAGTCTTTAGTTGTTGTGAGGCATAAGCAATGACTTTTTCGTTTTGCATAAGAACGCAACCCAGACCACTATATGAAGCATCGCTATAAATTACGAACCCATCTGCTCCTGTAGGGAGTGCTAGTATAGGAGCTAACACAAGTTTACTTTTTAACTCTTAGAAGCAACGCTCCTGTTTATCAGTCCATTCAAGGGGTGTGTTCTTCTGAGTTAGCTAGGTCAAGGGTGATGCTATCTTTGAGAAGTCTTGCACGAAGCGTCGATAATAGCTAGCTAGACCTAAGAAACTTCAAATTTCTGACACATTAGTAGGTCGTGGCCAGTCTACGATTGCCGCAACTTTTTGGGAGTCGATTGAGATGCCATCTTTGTTAATGACATGACTGAGGAAGCGTACACTAGTAATCCAGAATTCACATTTCTTTAAGTTGGCATAAAGTTTGTGATCACGTAGTGTTTGTAAAACCATTCACAAGTGCTTCTCGTGGTCTTTCGGTGACTTGGAGTGTATGAGAATGTCATCAATGAAGACAATAACGAACTCGTCAAGATAGGGTTTGAACACTTGGTTCATGAGATCCATAAAGGCCGCTGGAGCATTTGTGACGCCAAATGGCATGACGAGAAACTCGTAGTGCCCGTAACGGGTTCTAAAGGCAGTCTTTTCGATGCTTTCCGTTTTGACTTTTAGTTGATGATAGCCAAAACGCAAGTCGATTTTTGAGAATACTTGGGCGCCTTGAAGTTGATCGAACAAGTCATCGATTCGTGGCAAAGGGTATCGATTATTGATGGTGACCTTGTTCAGCTCCCGATAATCAACGCATAATCTCATTATGCCATCATTTTTCTTTACGAACAGTACTGGAACTCCCCAGGGTGAGGTACTAGGTCAAATGAAACCTTTGTCCAGGAGTTCCTGGAGTTGAGTCTTCAGTTCTTTTAATTCTGTCATTGACATACAGTAAGGAGCTTTCAATACCGGTTGTGTACCAGGTTGGGTTTCAATGGTGAATTAGATTTCTCGGTCAACCGGGGTACCAGGTAGATCTTCAGGAAAGACATCCAGGAATTCTCGAACCACGAGGATTGCATCAACGATGGGGACCTCTTTTTGTGTATTAATCACATAAAAAATATAACTACAACAATCCTTTCTTAGAATTCGTTGGGCTGTCATGGAGGATATAAGACAGGGAGGGTTGGAAACTCTAGTCCCATCAAAGACAAGCTCGGGTTGGTTTGGTAACTTGAGGGAGACTTTTTTGGCTTTACAATCAATAGAGGCGTGGTTGGCAGCCAGACAATCTATCCCTAAGATCACATCAAAGTTTCCCATGCGGAGGGAAATCAAGTCTATGTATAAGGTTTTGCCTTTTAAGGATATAGTACATGATCTGTACACATCAGTACTACAGGTAGAATTACCAAAAGGAAAAGACACAAACAATATATATCCTAAGGGTTCAGGTGTTGATGTCAGCTTGACAGCAAAGTGTGGTGCAACAAAAGAATGATTTGACCCAGAGTCAATGAGGACATGAGCTAAATGACTATAGACAAAAAGTATACTTGACACAACGTTTTCGGTAACTTCCGATTTTCCAGGTACCAAAGCAAAAGCCCTTTCTTGGCGTTTTTGGTTCTTCCTCTCCTCTCCAGGTCTTGCAGGTTTTCTGACTGGTCTAGAGGGGCAGGCTGTAGGATTGGTAAGCTTTGGACAATCCCCTCAGCAAGTGGCCAACTTGACCGCATTTAAAACATGCTCCCGTATCTCGATGACATTGTCCCCAATGAGCCCTTCCATACATAGGGCAAGTTGGAATGGTGCCACCTCTGGGATTAGTAGAACTTTGATTGCCTGAGCTGGTTGTGCCCGTATTCACCTTTTTGGGAGGCGCAACACCAGATCTTTTATTGTCTTTTTCCTAAAATCACATCCTTCGGCTCGGTTCCCCGGAGCGTAAAGCTTTAATTTCTTTTTCCGCAATGTATGCTCGGTCTACTACATAGGTTGGTAGTTTCAAGACCGAGCATACACCAAAACAAACCCATGCGGCCTAGACTGTGTAAACAGGGATGGACTGTATGTAGCCCCAAAATGCTCGATCGATGATCCATCTCGATTGTGCAATGTATGATAGGCCATTACTAAAATCAACATTTTGAATATTAATAATTTCCAACAGGTTAGGGACATGGGTGAAGATATAGTCCTCGGGGTACACATTTTCCCATCTTGCCATAAAATCCGGGGGCAAAGGGCCAACGATGTAGTGCAGGCAGTCATATCCTGGGGCAAGGCTGAGGACAGGGGTGGATCCGAAAAATTGTTTGCCCGTGTAGGCACAGCTCTGCCTCCACAATAAGTATGGGACATCAATAGAATCGATCTGTATATATATTGGCCGACCCATCAATTGGGCAAGGCCTGTGTGTAGTCTCCTAACTATATCCTCTGAGTCTCCCCATCCTTTCAGTGAGGCGGGGGAGGGGTACTCTGCTGAAATATCCTCCAAATTGATAGCCCCAAGCTCCTTCCAAAATACCTCATCAAGGTTAATCTCAGACATTCCTATATCACCATAATAACTTGAGATTTTACAGAAAATGACTAACATCGCAGGTAAATATTTATTTTTTAGTTTATTTTATTTATTATTTCTAACAATTGCTCTGATACCACCTTGTCGCGACCAAACCCCAGGGGATTAGGGCTGGAATCGCAACTTACTAAATAATTCTAATCGTAACAAATTAAATGGCGCAAGCAGAGGCAAAATGGAAGTAAGAAAATAATTAAACAGAAAATTTACTTCATCTACTATTTTAATAAAAGATAGTACATCTATGGGGCTTTTATTATTTTATTATTTAGTGACCGGCCCTCAGTAAAACACAAAAGGAAGAAAAGAAAAAAAAAATAAAAAAATAACGGATCAGCATCAAATTCTTGTATGAGTTCCATTACACGAAGTTACGGGTCTTCCTTACATCTCATCACCTGAAAGTGTAACAACTATAAGCACACAGCAGAGCAACAAATATTATACCAAGAGTATAGGGAACACAAAATAACCATGGATAGTTAGTTAAGCTAAAACATTTACATAACGTAATTTGAATAAACAAATTATTTGCATGGCAGAAACTGAAATACAGAAATTACGTAAATAAATAACCCTACCACGGTACAAAGCAGAACAGAATAGAACAGAGGTCACTAGAGTGACAGTCAAAACAGAGGTCAATGGATCCATGACAAACAAAGAACCACAAGGTGGCCAAACAGAGGCCAATGGTTATTTACGTCTCCCAAGGCATGGGACTCCCGTAGTGGTACTTACAAAACATAATTGGTTATAAAATCATTGTCAAATAATTTCTAAAAATTAAACAAACATATCTATAGGTCTCAATTTAAACAAATAGAATTTAGAAAATAATTAACGTAATCAAAGTATTAATATAATTTATAAAATATAAATTGCGTAAAATAAATTATAGTAACCCAAAACATACGTAAAATAGATTATAGTGACTCAAGGTATAATATAACTTACCTTAATATTGACCCTTAGCCATTACTTTTCACTATCACAAACCTTCTTACTATTAGTTTTCTACCTCCAGTGTCTTGCGTGTTTTTTTCCTCTCTTGTTCGCACTGATCATGCGCAACTCCTCCCTATTTATAGTGCCATCAGGCCAACACGTGTACACAGCCCAAATCCCCTTAGATTTTGATCATAAATCTCCATAGATTGATGCTTATCTAATTAACATTTGCGGTAATTATACTTTGATCAAGTTCTTTAACATAATTATATAAACAAACTAATCCTTAATTAAATTACACTTTATCGCATATGAACAAAAAATTAATTATTTATTTTACTATCACACCCACTATTATTATTATTATTATTGTTGTTGTTGTTGTTGTGATTGGTTGTGGTATTAATTAAATATTTAGAGTGTCATAATTATGCCCTTACCAAATCATCTGGTCAGCAAGGGCGTTACTTTTTAAGAGCCAAAGACACCGACCACCACCTAGTAACCATGTTTGCTAGCTCTGGCAAAAAGGTGGATGACGTGATGGTTACTATTCGTGGCAACTGTGAATTCGGTGAAGGAGAGGAACACTCAAACCCTGTGCCTAGGCAGAGGGGCGAACAGGTGGCCGAGTGGCTCTGTTATTTTTAGTTCTTTGCTAATCGGCTTACCCATAGGCTAATCATCATTTTCATCTCTTGCAGGCAACGATCTCAAGAAATCCCTCACCTCCAGGGACGAAGCCATTCTAGATCAGGTCAAGGCCACTCTGGAATACGCTGGGTGTTCAAATCTTCAAGGATAGGGACGCATCGTCCACATCCTTTTGAGGTACGACCCGTCCTACTCTACTTTTACAGCGACCAACCACATCCCAATTCCCCGAGGCAAGAAACAACTCTTGGCTCCAGTATTCCCCAACTTTGTCAATTTGAGAGAGATTGGGGTTGGGGAATCGTCAGCCAGTAAAGGCGGCGAAGGAGACATTCAGGAAGCCGAACAAGTCGCCAGCTTTTTAGAGCAAGAGCAAACCGAGCAGGCAGAATTGTACACCACCGATAACTAGGAAGCCTGTCAAGTAAAAGACTTGGACGAGGAGCTTGAGAGGGCTTTTGATCAAATCAGCTCTGAGAAAAAAGTCAACAGCCTAGAGCTTGCGGCCGCCCCCATCCGAATAGATCTCAAGGATCAAAAGGAGGATGTTTTCGTTAATTTGAAAGATTTTCCTGGCTCCCAGTCGGTAGATATGGCAAGCAAATCCTTCTCCTTTGCCCACTTTGCTAGAAACAGGAATGCTAAACGGGTGAAATCAAAGAAGACATCTGCTAATTCCAGCTGAGTTGATATTCTGGCCGTTGGCGTAACCCCCGCCGTCGGCGGCTATTGAGGTCCCGTCAATGTCGGTAGAAGCCACTGATTCTGCTAGCTCCAAGCATTCTGTCAAATCACCACGGTTGACGGAGTGGCCTACCGAAAAAAAAGCTAGAGTTGCTTTTACTCATGATTTGACGGCGCCATTCCAAGTGTTGCCCAAAATCAAAGGTGCTCTAATTCTGGTTGCCGCTTCGGCCGTTAAGAAGCTCGCAGTCGGTTTGAGCATGGCGACCTCTATTATGTTGCCATTGGACAAGGCGATGTTCCGTGCCGAACCTGACGCTCTGTTGGTTTTGGTCCCCACTTGAGTGATTCCGCTCAAGTGATTCCAGATTTGGCAACCGCTCAAGCAGAATCATACAAAGCTTTTGGGAAATTTCTGGGCAGAATCTTTTCGTGCGGATCTAAAAATTGCTCGTATAGAATTTTGTTAAAAATCTTGGTTATTCTTTGTCTCGAACCGCCCGTGAGAGGCATCAGAATCCACTCATGCGGAATTTGAACTGCTCGTTTGAATTTTGGCGCGTCTGTCTCGAATTTTGAGCTCTTTTCCTCAAAACTGATGTAAAAATGTGTTTTGTACACTTTTTCACTTCTATATATTGTAACAACCCCCATCTATGATTAACCGTTAAACCATGATTAAGAATGCTTAATAAGTAATTAAGATGAAATCATGAGTTAATTACATGTGCATTGCATTATTTGTGTTTATATATGTTAGCTGTAGGAATATCTGTTTGTGTCTCTGTTTTGTTCTGCGAATTGAAGGCCTTATTGGCATCCAATCATGAAATTGACTTGAATTATGTTAGTTGGAATTTTTATAACAATATCGTAAGTTTAATTGAAATTTGATTCGGAGCGAAATAATTAGAATAAAATAATGCAAATTTGTTTAAATTAAGTCAAACTTAATTAAGTTCCCTATTTGAGCCTATATAAGGCATAGACATCACTTTGAGACATCTTCTCCTCATCACTTTGAGCCTAAAACATGAGAGAAGGGACCAAGAGAGTTTGGGATCAAACTTTGAGTTTTGAAAGGAAATTGCTAGGAGATTAGAGAATTGCTTAAATCAACAAACCCTAAAAAACTGAAGACTTTAGGTGAGAATCTTATCTTTAAGCTTTGTATTCAAGACATATGTGATAGTATTCAAGATAGTAAGATCGTTTAACATGAGAATTGAACTTAGATTAAGGAATTTGGGAAGAATCATTGCATGCATGCACTTTCATCACATTTTTTAGTTGAATTTCAAGTACTTTACTCATGCATGTCCTTAGTTTACCTTAGGTTTGGTAAGTCATCAAGTTTCACCCCATTCTACCTTCATTGATCATGTTTTGAAAGTTTTGGAGACAAACAATTTCATACCTGTGATGTTTTCCATCTTTCAAGCTTGAATTTGCACAATTGGCATGTTGTTGGGCCTTGAATAAGTCATGAAGTTTTCAGTTTGATTTCAAAGAATCTCAACATGCATGTGTTCATCTTGCCTTTGGTTTGAGAATTCATGAAGTTTACAACCAAATTATCTCAATAGTTTATGATTTAGAAGCTTTGAAGTCAAGGAATTATATACATGATTTGTTTTCAATATTTCAAGTTTGATTTTAAGCAAATGACATGCTTTTGGGCCTTAATTTCATGAAATGATCTTTAATTTGTAATTTTTTCAAAGTTTAGACTTATTTTCTCAAGCTTTGGGGCCCAAAGGTTGATTTTGATGGCTTTGAATTCAAGTTTTGACTTGGGAGTGCAATCTGGAAATTCCAGATTCTATCTCTTCGCTCAAGCGACTGATCCTGCACTCGAGCAACCACTTTTGTCTTTGCGCCTGCGCTCGAGCGACCTAAAATTGGCTCAAGTGTGAATTGCATGCCTCCAGAAATTTAACATTTTTGCAGATCGCTCGAGCAACAAGAGTTGTGCTCAAGCGAGGATATCAATCTAACGCTCGAGCGACCGTTGAGCAGAAAAATCAAGCAACCAGTACTTTTGCAAAGTTACAGACCGCTCGAGCCAAAGAAGTTGCGCTTGAGCGACCACTCACATTTTTTATCCTCCGCTCGAGCGCAGGGAGTTGCGCTCAAGCAAGGCCAGTGCATTTTGGCATCCTCATCGCATCCTAGGCATTCCTAGGCCATGATTACGACACAATAATAAGGATAAGACCTAGAAACACACTAAAAATGAAACGTAATGACTGTAATGAATCCTGAGCGTGTGTTTCAATGTGTACATGTTATGTGTTGTTTGTAGGTCACATGCCATAAGCTATCTGATCTGTTTGCTTTATCTATTCTGCAATTGGAGCCATCTGTGAATAATAACCTTGTAAAGCTATGTTCAATTTTTAAGTATTTTCTGAATGATAAAAGATGATTTGTTCTCTAGAATATTATTTTCTTTATGAATAAATGGTTGTCCAATATTTCTGAAATGTACTCGTGGCATCATTAGCTTCAGATGACATTTGTTATATGTTCTGTTATGTCCCAATTATGGGCCAACTGTATGTCTCATGAGCCATCTATTATGGATCCTTATGTATACGTCCCATTTATGGGCCAACTGTAGGTCTCATGAGCCAACTGTACCGTCTCTGTGCATGTGAGTCAATTGTATGTCTTTATGGCCGTTCCTCATAGGTCAACTGTTTCTGTTAGTGCTAATGGATGTACCACGTACAATTAACTGCAATTTCGGATTATGAGTATGATTCTGAATCTGTCTCTAATATGAACTCTGATTTCTGAACATGAATATGAATTCCATTTTCTGTAACTGTTATGGACAACATTCATTAAACCCTTTACTCTGTTATTATTCACTGGGCTTCCGCTCACTGTTTATATTACGTATATAGGTGAGCAGGAGCATAACCAAGCCTAAGCTACTGCATGGAGGGTTTTGGAGTTAGCTAGCCGCCGTGCCTCCCAGGGAGGTTCTCATCTATAGAAGTTGAGTTTTGTGGACCATGCTAAGAGTTTGTTTTGTGTATCATGCTAAGAATGCTTACGTTTTGTTCTGTTTTTGTTCATCCGCACGCGTTGTACTGTGTTGAAAGACTTATGTAGATATGACGTCATATATGTATATATTTTATACAAGTTTTAAATTTCTGTCATATGTATGTCAGCACAGCTCAATGGACTACGTATATTTGTATATTTGCTTCCGTAGCCCCCAATTATATATTATTTTGTTCAAAGGCCTTTGGTAATCTAAGGATTACTAGCCGGTTACGACGCTAAACCTATAGGGGCGGGTTTGGGTCGTAACATATATATTCATCTTTTCTTTTGCTTCTCTTTACAAACACACCCAAATCCAAATTTCTCTTTGAGATTTAGCAAAAACCTTCAAAATTTTGATAGGGCGTTTTACACCAAACCGAAGAGGGCAATGAGGGTTACGTTTACACCGATCGAATCAAGTTTTCCATTAACATTAAATTCTAGGGTTTTCATCTCCTTCCTCTCCCAAGCTTAAGGTAGGGACATTATTAGATTTATATACATATATTTTTGCAAGTCTATACTTGTTTGGAGTATTTCTTTCATGTTTGAACTATGGTTTGGGTTCATGAACTCTAGATGGGTTTTCAAAGTGGATTTTCTTCATATTTCCCAAACTTTTGAGAGTATGAGCTATATTCTAAAGTGTGAGTGTTATTTTGGAAAAATCCTTTCAAAAATGGGGCAAAAACCTAGTTTTGGTGGAAACCCTAGAAATTTGGAGATTTTGGGAAAGATATTGAGATATTGTGAATCTCATGCTTGATAAACTATTATGTGAATAAATGGTGGAAAAATTTCTATAGTTGTATCAAATAAGGGATTTTATAGAGAAATGAGAATTTTTTATTTTGAAGCTTGATGAATAGCTTGTGTTGGGTTGTCTTGGAATGACTAAGTTTAAAATTATGATTAATATGTGGAAATGTATGCAGGATGATATTGCTATATAATCTCTTGAATGATATATATATTATAATGTTACATTGATAAGAGATGTGGGAATTTTGATCACAATGGAGGATTGTGTGGTGGAAATTGAAAATAGAACTATATTAATGCATTGTTACATGTTACATTGCCATTCCATTTCATCTTTGTTATCATTGATCATGAATTTTGCATTTGGAAATTATTGCTTTGAGAAATAAATTGTTTTGTGAAACAAGATTATCTGGAATTGTTTTGGAGTAAATACATTGGTAAATTCAGATAGGGGGTGTAGTTTGGTATTGATTAAGTTGGCCTGAGTATCCACGGTGAAAGACTGAAAATACACATGGAGGAGGTATCACGTGCCTTCTAGTTAGCAACCGATAAAATGGTTAATTGGTAGTGCTTGATATGCCTACTTACAGACACCAACCTACGAATTTCCTGTGTCGTATTTACCACCCCTTGAAACTACATTGAAATTGAATTGTTGTGTTTTCAAATTGCATTGGGCACAAGATTTTCAAAAGATAGATATTTATGTTTTGAGCATGACACGGCATATGCATTCATCTCAGGAGACTGTATAAAATGTATATACTTTGTTAAGATCTTCCTACTGGGCTTTATGTTCACCTTAGTGGATTTTGTGAAGAAAAAGATATGGTGATCCCGCCGAGTTAAAGGTGTGTAGTGTATTTTGAGGACACAAAACTCTTTTCTTTTGTTGAAATTATTTTTGACGAGCCAAGAGCTTTACATGTATGGGTTTGATAACCATTTTGTGTAACCGGGTACAAGCATTGGAATTTGTAGCCCTTGAGAGCATTGAATTGTATTAGACTTGTTGTGCCTCATGCTATAGATTCATTTTCTAGGAATGTTGAAAGTATAATTGCATGTGGAATACTTTTGTAGATCTCTAGAGTAAAATGAATACAAATGTTAGAGATTTAATGATGATGTTTATGATAAGGCATTATGTGGGTGTTTGGGAAGTGGATTTTTATGTAGATTTTTTTAGTTGTAGGATATTATTGGAGAAAATTTTGTGTTTGGGAAGATAGTTGGGTTTTTTTGTAGTTGAATGTGATGTTTGTGAGAGAAAAAGTGAAATGATTATGGGATTGGATGTGACATTTTATTTGGATGTGTTTTTTTTTTTTGGTTTTGCAAAAAGTTTGTCTTTTTGTGAAAAAAAAAAAAAAAAAAAAAAAACCAAGTCTCAAACTTCCCAAACACCACCTATGTCTCATATATATGTATACTATGGAAGTCATTAAATTGGAAACAATATCTTCTTGTTGAAAAATGTTGAGTTTTCTTATGTTAATTACTTTGGGGCATTACAATCATTATCAATAAAATATGCAATGATACATTTATATTCTAAACTATTATTTGATCATAGATCAGATGTTAAACAAACTCTTCCATTCAAAATTTTAAACATATCAAATCATTCACTTTTAATATCCTCAAATTTCTTTAAAATCATGTTTCTAATAATATTTCTTGAAAAATCTTGATATTGCGGTGCAAAACCTCTATGAATCATTTCTAAAAAATCAAGACATTCACTAGTAGTAAAAAGTTATTCTTTTTTTAATAATATAATCAACTACAGAATTTTGTGCACGTATAGGATCATATGAAAATATTTGCAAATTACCAACTGATGAACCCCCTAATTGCATTTGAGTTCTAATATTAGGTGGTTAACTTTGTAAATGTTTGTTAACATGTCTTTTTACATGACTAGTACCCCTTGCAGATGCAATACTAAGTAAATGTGCACAATATTTATATTTTTCTTTAATTATAGTTGTACCATCAAGATTATTTATAGATGTCCTTTTAAAATATTCCCAAACACTACTAGTCGTCCCCCTAGATGATGATGCTGCTTTTGGAAGAGGGATGTTAGGCACATTAGAAGAAGAATCAACAGATTCATGTTGTTCAGATGCATCAATGTTGACATAAATATTAGAAATATTAGATCCATAGTAATGTAAGTGAAATAATATATATGAACTAACAATTAATTAAAATAATGTGTAAACAATAATAAGTAAACAATAACAAGTAATATATGTTAAGAAATAATAAACGTAAAAAAATGAATAGCTAATAAATATTAATTCAAATAATTAATGTCACCGACTGACGAATGCGATACAAAAATTAATTTCTTCTACTAAAAGTTTTTTTTGCACAATTGCAATTGCCAATTATGATGAGATTTGAAAATTAATTGACAGAATTGAAAGTTGTGAGAGAATGAGAGTTTAACAGAAAAATTTGTTCGTGAGAAATAAAATGGGAAAGGGGATGGTATTTATAGGAGTTAGGGGAGAAGGGGTCAAAAAATATATATATAAAAAATAAAATAATAATAATAATAAAGTCGTTTGGTATTTAACGGTCAAATGGCCGTTTTTTGTCCAAATTTCAAAATGTGATCGTTGGGGGAGGTTACCGTTGGAGTGGGGCGAGGTGGGATGGGGCAGGCCGGCGAGGGGCGAAATTTTTGAGCTGAATCGGGCCACAGGTATGGGCTGGGTCAAGCCAGACTAGATTCATTACTAAAAACCGGACCTTTTGTGATGGTCTCAAAAGGTTCATATGTCGTCGCATAATACTTTTTGTGACGGAATAGCAACGGGAAATGGGGGGTCGCGGAAGGAGGCGTGACAAAAGACATTTGCGACGGTCTTTCTTGTGGCGACGATAAATCTATCGTTTTTGCGACGGTTTAACTTGACATAAAAAAATATGGAAAACGATACTTTTAGCGACGATTTAGGATGTTGTCACCAAAAACTTTTTTAGAGACGGCAACTGACGTCACGAAAAGTATTATTAGCGACGGTTTTAAACGTCGCGAAAAAAACATAATTAAATTAATAATGTATTCACAACAGTTTAAACCATTGCTAAAGATGGAACTAATATGCATATGTGACAAGTTAACCCGTTGTTAATAAAATGCAAGGAAATGATGATTACATTAGCGACAAT
Organism: Camellia granthamiana; assembly: GCA_036172215.1. Classification (NCBI taxonomy): domain Eukaryota; kingdom Viridiplantae; phylum Streptophyta; class Magnoliopsida; order Ericales; family Theaceae; genus Camellia; species Camellia granthamiana. The sequence continues at coordinate 67,172,646 of CM069910.1, read as the reverse complement.
TTATTACTGCTGCAAAAAAATTATTTTTATAAAATAAATATATATATTTTATTAATTCATTCTCTGTACAAATTATTAATATTTTCTAAAATAAAATGCATCCACATCCACACACATCTACATTCACATTCACATTTACATTCACAAAATCATACATACGAATAATAATATATATGTGCCTTATAACAATACAGTGTCAACTAAACATTCTTTACAAAAATATATAAAACATTCTCTAACAATACTAATAATTTTTGATAATTTAAGAACTCAAATTTGTATATAAAACAAAACAAAACAAAACAAAAATATCGACAGTACAAATAAAAAAAAACATATATATTATAGCTTGTTTTAGTCAATAACAAGCTTCAATATCGATATGTGAAGATATCATCACGTACTAAAAAATGTAGCCTCTACAAAAAAAAATTAAAAAAAATTTTAAAAAAAATATTTACAATATAATTAATTTCTAGTTTATAAAAAATATAAAACATTTTATATTTATTTTAAAAAATAAATAAATAAGATTGTAATATATACATGAATCAAGTGCCACACAATGTACCTTCGCCACAAGAGAACTTCCTGGTAGTGATGTGAAGAACCTTGGTGGGCATCCTGACATGTCCCTTCACCCTCAACCTCTTATCCTTGGCACTGCGAACCAAATCCACACACACTATTGTTGCATAAATTGTGTATTTAAATAAAATAAATAGATTCATATTAAACAACCACTTTGAATTTTAGAACAAGAACATGCTAGAATTTACAGAGATTCATAATAAAATAAAACTAGTAGAAGGAAGCAAATCAAAACCTGTGTGATACCACAGTGTCCTTAAAACAGATTAGCTGCCTCACCGTGAGTATTGAAGGAACGTCGACTTTTGTCTGCTAGGATACGACGATTTAGACCGGGCTAATGCAGAAGCACCTTCTGTTAACTTTGGCGAACTTGATAATGGTTGCACTCTCTCTAACAAGAACTAAAGAAGGGACTAGCTAAAGATAGGAAAATTTTTCTTTGGTGTAAAAAATCATCTCCGACTTTTTTATCTCAAAACATCTCAATTTTCCATCAAAACTCTTCTTCTAAGTTGGAGGGGAAACGCCCTTTTTATACTTGTAAGGAAAAGGTCTTAGCCATGAAGGTTACCATAAAACCTAGCATCAATGGCCATCAACTCTAACCTTCAGGGCTAAAGTTACAAAGGTGCAAAACTCTCATGTGCATAATGATCATCAACTCTATCATCAAAAGATGAGAGTTACAAAGATTGAATAAATATATATATATATATAATGCTATTTAAATAATCCAACTAAATAGGTCACAAAATGAATACGAGTATTGGATCACAACCCAATCCACACCCAGTCTAGAACATATGCACAAGGCAAACCCAGTCCAACATAACACAATCTAACCCATGCCCAAGACTAAATCCAACACATGCACATATACAAGCCTAGGCCAATCCAGACCAAGACTAAACCTAAGTCCAAGTCTAAGCTTAGGCCCAAGCCCAACTTCTATTGATGCCCACTTTATGAGATAATTCTCATTCACGAGTCAATGGTTTCGGCCCATTATTTTTATATTATAATCTTCTCACTTGACAGAATACAAAACCACTCAAACCCATCTCAACCAGCGATTGGGTCTCACTTTAATTTTGAATTAAAGTTGCAGAAAAATCAATGTGTTTGATTTGAGTTTTTTAGATTATATTTTTTGAAAACTAAGTTTTTTGGTTTTCGTTTTTTTTTTTTGTTTTTAGTGAATATTTTTAAAATTTTAAACATTTTTTTTTTACTTTTTAGATGCACCTTACTTAGATGTATCTAAAAAGTAAAAAAATTGTGAAAAAATATTTTAAAAAATTAATAAATACATAAAAATACAAAAAAAAAATGTACTGAATTTTCGTTTTTTTTTTTTTTTTTTTGTATTTTTGGTATTTAGTAAATTTTTAAAAAGTTTTTTTCACAAATTTTTTACTTTTTAGGTATATTTATGTTAGGTATATCTAAAAATTAAAAAAAAAATTCTTAAAATATTAAAAAAATTCAGTAAAAACAAAAAAATAAGAAAAACAAGAAAGTAGAATTTTCTGAAAAGTGTTTTTGGAAAACTCTAACCACACAATATTTTCCAACAATCCCCCCCACATGAATAAAATTGGTCGAATAAAGAAAAACGAACATGCTTAACAAAGACTCTGAAAGAGAGCACACAGAATAACCCTGCATCAGAAAATATAGCTGTTGGCCTCGAACTTTTTGTAGCGAAAGCCTATCGAATTTACTGGCTGACCAATGAACGTGATATCTTGAACTGTTCTGCCGTTTGTGTAAACCGAGACAATAGACCTCACACAGGAGTCGTTCCAACCATTGTTCTTGTTCTCACTGGTGTGTCTGGTATGGTCCTGGAACACTAGCTTGGTTTAGTGAGTGTTTTTAAAGAATTCAGTCTTTTCAATTCTTAAAGAAGCGGCCCCACTTCGCACTCACATAGGCGACTTACATAAGGTATCTTTCTATGCCACAATTGACTATTCACAACACTTAGGTCATTAAAAGCATCAGCGTAACCTACCACTCCACAGGGTATCACTGTATAAAGGAATGGGCAGGAGGATTTACCTCCACGGTGACTCATCCGTTACACGCAAATAGGTTGTCCTTTTGAACCTAGATCTTGGAATCTCTAGTCAACTAGGTTAGATTTTCCATTCCGATAAAATTTACTAAAGGCCTTAACCCCATTCCGCTTGACGACATTTCTACTAACTTTTGAGTTAACCCTTTGGTTAGTAGATCTGCAATGTTGTCCTTAAACTTTACATAGTCTAGAGAGACAACTCTATTAGAAAATAGTTGTCGCATGGAATTATGTCTATGACGGATATGTCTAGACTTTACATTATACATAACTCTATGCCAGTCCAATCGCCGATTGGCTATCACAATGAATACAGATAGTAGGCGTAGGTTTGGTCAACGTGGAATATCCTCAACAAACTAGCAAAGTCATTCAACTTTTTCAGTTGCTTTATCCAAAGTAATAAACTCAGATTCCATCATTGATCTCAATATACACGTCTACTTGGAAGATTTCCAAGACACGGTTGCCCCTCCGAGGGTAAACACATAACCACTAGTGGATTTGGAGTCTTTTATATCAGATATCCAATTAACTTCACTATACCCTTCTAGTACCGCTGGTATCTACTATAATGCAGCTCATAATCCCGGGTGTAGCGTAGATAACCTAACACCCGCACAATGCCTCTTCAATGAGTAGCATTCGAACTACTCGTGTATCTACTAAGCCTGCTAATATAGTAGGCTATATCTGGCCTTGTACAACTCATCAAATACATCGAACTTCCAATAACCCGAAACTATTCTAGCTGAGAGATACTCTCATCATTATTCTTGGTCAAATGTAGATTCACGTCTACCGGTGTCCTAGACACACTTGTATCTAATTTACCAAATTTCTCAAGTATCTTCTCAACATAATGAGACTGAAAAAGTACAATACCACTAGATGTTCTGGTAATCTTAATGCCCAAAATGACATCTACAAGGCCCATATCTTTCATGTCAAACTTAGAGTTTAACAATCTCTTGGTAGTTCAAATCATTTCATCATTACTACCAACAATGAGTATATCATCTACGTATAGACACTAAATGACATAACCTCTGTCAATGTCTTTAACATATACGCACTTGTCACACTCATTGATTCTAAACCCATTTGACAACATAACGTTGTCAAACTTCTCATGCCATTGTTTAGGAGCTTACTTCAAATCATACAATGATTTGACAAGCTTACAGACTTTCTTATTTTGTCCTGAAGCTGAAAACCCCTTGGGTTGCTCCATGTAGATTTCTTCATTCAAATCTTCATTTAAGAAAGCTGTCTTTACATCCATCTGATGTATCTTTAGACTACGTAAAGCTGCTATCGCAATCACCATGCGGCTGGATGTAATCCTTGTCACTAGTAAATACGTATCAAAGTAATCTAGGTCTTCTCGCTACCTGTATCCTTTGATAACTAGCTTAGCTTTATACTTATTAATTGATTCATCTGCTTTCATCTTTCTTCTAAAGATCCACTTGCTCCCCAAGGCCTTACTGTCTGGGGGTAGATTAACCAACTCCCAAGTATGGTTTTGTAAGATGGAGTTAATCTCACTATTAATTGCTTCTTTCCACAAAGGACTTTCCAATAAAGTCATAGCTTCATGGAAAGTTTAAGGTTCTCCCCCTCACATATAAGGCAAAAAGTCTGGACCAAAGGACTTTGCGGTCCTAGCCCTTTTACCCCTTCTTAGCTCATTTACTTCCTCAACTTGATCATCTACTTGATCATCTATGTGATCATTGTCACCTTCAACCTCTTTCATGGAATTCGAAACCCCTTCTTGAATATGACAAGGCAATACATTTTCAAAGAAAGATGCATTTCTGAAATCCATGATAGTATTCTTGTGTATATCTGGAATAGCAGACTTAAACATAAGAAATCGATATGCACTGCTATATTGTGCATGTCCGTTGAATACAAAGTCAACGGATTTTTAGGCTTATCCTAACCCTCTTGGGTTTAGGTATTACCACCTTTTACATGCCACCCCTACATTTGTAGAATTTATACAAAGGCTGTTGGCCTTTTCCAAAAATTCATACAGGAAATAATTCCTTGTGTCAATGATTTATAAAATTCTCAAAATTACATCACAGTAAATACATTCCCAGAATGTCATCAACTGAATTAGGCACCCAAACATATTTGGTCCAACCTATCACTCTGAAGCCAATAGTCTTACTATTAAAAAACACAAATTTAGTATTCAATAGTCTACTATTCAGAACTTCATAATAAGGCCAGTAGTCTTATTACTAGGAATAACTAATTTCTCAATATGTGATCAGTAGACTTTCTACTACTAGCAATCACAATGTCTTAACCTGTGATCAGTAGTCACTTTACTACTAGGAATCACAACATCCTAACATAGGATCAATAGACACTTTCATTACTCGGAATCATCATGTCTTAACATATGATCAGTAGCCTCTCCACTACTAGGAACCATCATGTCTTGACATGTCTGTTCGCTACTAGGAACCATAATCTCATAACTGTATAGCCAGTGGTCTAACACCTCCTAAGAACCACCAGTTTTCTATCTCTGTGATCAGTGATCTTGTACTCACGAAGAGCCACCAATTTAAGAATATATTTAGAATTTAAAAATTCAAAAATATATTCACCCACCCTAACGGGTTGTCTCATCCTTGCTTTCAAGCAAAGTCATATAGCAATTATATATGCTATAATTGACACAAAGATAACATATTAATTGCCTCTGATTAATTCAGAGATATTATCATGCAATCCTATAATTTGCTTTAACCACAGTTAATCTCTCTAGATCTTCCTTTAAGAACCTCGCAAGGCTTAAGGTTGCCAGGTAGAACAATATTTCTGTTGTCACCTCTTAAAGCCATTTCTGAAAAACCACAACAAAATTTCACTTCCTATGTTTCCAGAAATTTAACTTAACACTTAGAAAATCCCACAGTTGAAAATTTAATTGAAAACTAGTTTCACCACTTAATCTAGAATCGAACATGGTCACGAATGTTCCCAAAAAGACTGAAGGAGTCACATCGGTCCCACATAAAACCCAGTTAACATTTTGACAAAACTTTCAAGAGCATGTTAACTTCTACTCCATGGGAAACAAATTTAGAATTAAGTTTTTCAAGGGATAAACCAGGTTAAAACAAACTAATTCCCAAGCAAATTAAATTTGCTACCAGAATTACATCACTTATAAAAGTCAACCGTACTCCCGAAACTGAGCCCATTACTTCTGCATAAAAATCAGAAATATTTTAGCTAATGCTAAAATTTGGTTTCTTTTCTCAAAACCAAAACACTTTGGAAATAATCAGATTATAACCAAAGACTTTTTTCAAACTTGATTTTCTAACACTTTGGGAATAAAATGATTAAACCCAAAGGCTTCCTCAAACCCCAAAGGTTTGAAACCAAATTTGTCTTATTTGTTATTTCTGAACAAATAAGAAATACTCTTTAGCCAAGGCTAAACACTTTGGTTTCTATTACAGAAAACCAAACCAAGTTCTAAACTTACAAGCAATTTAAAAATTGCTAACCAAATTACAAGCAATATAAAAAAGTGCTACAACAATGATTAAGCAAATAAAATACTTTTAACAATACAAGCAAATAGAACTTGCTTTTACACAATTAGTAAAAACCAACTAAACCTAAGCAAAAAATAGCTTCACTAAACAAATATAAACCAATCCAAATAAGATTATCCATTCTCTAAACTCCTCTCCTCACTTAGGTATTTCTATTCAAAAAAAAGTTAGTTGTCCATAATTTTGTTTTACAGTCCCAAATCCTATTCATTTCAATTTGTATTTTTTTTCCCCATTCCCTTGCGGGTCAGTATTCTTGTAAAGAAGGTTAGCAGAAAACCACAACAAAATACAAAACAAATAATCTAAAGAAACTGTAAGATAATAAATTAATTTAATAGCAAAATTAAGAAAAATTAAAATGCTAGACAAGTTATACAATTAAACTTGTAACTCTAACAATTAAATAAAATTAATTGAAAAGAGTTATATGAAATTATAACACAATAATCATGTAAATAAATATACAATTAATACCTTTAATTGGCAAGAGTTACAAAACCTTAAACATTATAACCATGAGTTATATATCAATTATTACATAATAAACATGTAAATAAATTAAAACAATTAACACAAACTTAATTGTAAATAACTCATGTGAATAATTCTAACAATTCACATGCAAATAAGTCTATAGTAATTAACATGTAAATCATTCTAGAATTAAAAACATGTAAATTGACTTAAATCTAGAAAATAAAACATGTGGATTAATCTAGTATGTAACCATATTGAACATGTTGATCATACTAGAAACTAATTAGCATGTCAAATAAAATTTAAACACTTATGAACATGTAAATTATATTATAAAATTATACTAGAACCAAATACCATGCTAAATATATTTATTTACTTAAATACAGTAGTACATCTCATGTAAAAAAAAACAAATTCCCTAACCCTAAAAGCATGCACTATTTGTACACAAATCAAAACTAAAAAATAGAACACAACAGTGCATATATGGATTTATATAAATTAGAACAGTAGACTTTTCATACAAATATATTGTATCTCTCCTCAAGAACTGCATGACAATTATGATAGCAAAAGGATAACAAACTGAAAGATATATTAACATACAGAAAATTAACCATCCTGGAATCTATTTACAACCCAAATGATTTCAGTCAGTAGCATGCATATGAATAAAATAATGCTTTCGGTTTTTTTTTTTTTTTTCCAATATTTTTTTTTTTATCTTTTATTTTTTATTTTTACATATAAACCCCAATGGTCAAACACAGAATTCAAACATGCAAAATAATTCTGAGCAAACATATAAACAGTGTTATTCTAAAATATTATATGAATCTATTTAACCACTTTAGGAAAATTATATATAATCTGTTTTAAGATTGTTGTATAAATTGTGTACTTAAATAAAATAAATAGATCATATTAAACAACCACTTTGAATTTTAAGACAAGAACATGCTAGAATTTACAGTTATTCATAATAAAATAAAACTAGTAAAAGGAAGCAAACCGAAGCTTGTGTAATACCATAGTGCCCTTAAAACAGATTAGCCGTCTCACCGTGGGTGCTGAAGGAACGTCAACTTCTATCTCCCAGGATACGACAGTTTAGACCGGACTAACGCAGAAACACCTTCTGTTAGTTTTGGCGAACTTGAAAATGGTTGCACTCTCTCTAACAAGAACCAAAGAAGAGACTAGCTAAAGCTAGGAAAATTTTTCTTTGGTATAAAAAATCATCTCCAACTTTTTTATCTCAAAACAACATCTCCATTTTCCATCAAAACTCTTCTTCTAAGTTGGAGGGGAAAGGCCCTTTTTATACTTGTAGGGAAGAGGTCTTAGTCATGAAAGCTACCATAAAATCTAGCATCAATGGCTATCAACTCTAGCCTTTAGGGCTAAAGTTACAAAGGTGCAAAACTCTCATGTGCATGATGATCATCAACTCTATCATCAAAAGATGAGAGTTACAAATGTTGAATAAATAAATAAATATATATATATAATGTTATTTAAATAATCCAACTAAATGGGTCGCAAAATGAATACGAGTATTGGGTCACAACCCAGTCTAAAACATATGCACAAGACAAGCCCAGTCCAACATAACACAATCAAACCCATGCCCAAGACTAAGTCCAACACATACACATACACAAGTCTAAGTCAGTCCAAACCAAGACTAAACCTAAGTCCAAGTCCAAACCTAGGCCCAAGCCCAAGCCCAAGCCCAAACCCAAACCCAAACCCAAACCCAAGCCCAACTTCTATTGATGCCCACTTTATAAGACAATTCTCATTCACAACTCAATGGTTTCGGTCCATTAATTTTATATTGTAATCTTCTCACTTGAGAGAATACAAAACCACTCAAACCCACCTTAACCAGCAGTTGGGTATCACTTTAATTATGAATTAAAGTTGCCGAAAAACCATTATTTTCCAACAACTATCAATCAAAAACAAACACAAAAAACAAGATATCAACACCTCATGAAAAAATTTCGCAAACAAACTTCACTATCAAAGTACCATACAAAAATTTCATCAAATTTTGAAATTTATAATAATTTCAGCATCTAAGAACACATATAAATGAGATTAAATTATACAGGGACAACGAAAAACACCAATTTTACAGTTAGCCAATAAAAAACCACCACATAAGCAAAAATAAGTAAACTCGACAACATTGTTTCTCTCTAGTTTTTTTCCCCTTTCCACACCTCTTATCAAATACGGAATCACATTTAAAGAAAATTAAATGGGAATTTATGTTGGGATTTTGGTGAATGGTTTGGTGTATCAGGACACTGTTTATTTCAATAAACAAGACATAAAATTTCTTCAATAATAACACAAAATTTAAAAAAATAATCTATATAATAGACCAAATACAAAATTTCTATGAATGATCCACGTGAAAGACCTGGTACAAAGAAAAGAAACTAAAATTACCTTCAGATTGTTGAGATATTATCTTTGCATGCTTATTTCTTTGTAGACTTTGGATTTTCCATAATTCTTTTAAGATCTTCTATTCTAGCTCTTGTAGTGGCCATCTTCTTTGCCTTTTTACAAGTCTTAGCTATAAAAATAGTAGAGGGAAAAAAAAAAAAAAGAAAAGAAAAAAGCAAGCATAATTTAAGAAAGCTCAGACCTATCATCGAGGATGACATGCTAAAAATTGAAATCTACAGTAGTAGAATTCAAATTATCAAGAAAAGAAGGAAATCAAACCTTTTGAAAAAAATTAAATGGAATAGCAAAAAATGGTGGCCATTTCTCAAGCCTCCGGACTAAATTGCCTCACACATGTAATGCACTAAGAAAGCATGTCAAACTTAAAAATCTAAATATTTTTACATTAATCTTAAGATTATGTCAAATGCTAGTGGAAATTATGCATTAGAATTTTTACCAATTTTTTCTTTTGAACACAAGTAAAGACATTCATATTCAACAAAATAGAAAAATAACCAAATGAATGTTCATCTTCTTTTTTTCCCCTTTTTTTTAATTAAACGAAGAAGAAGAAGAAGAAGAAGAAGAAGAAGAAGAGATCATAAGAAAAAAAATCCCTTACAATTGCATTACTAAACATGTTAACAAGTCTAGAAGAAAATTTCTAACCTGTACAATGGATCATTGCCTTCCTTGTAACCGGCAACAACCATGGCAGCCAACCTATTCCAATAAAACAGAGTAGAACTGATAAGCTGAAACAAAAAAAAAACAAAAAAATGAAACAGTCAAACTGACACACAACAACCATGGTAGCCAACCTGTTCCAACAAAACAGAGTAGAATTGATAAGCTGGAACAGAAGGTTAAAAAAAAAATGAAACAGTCAAAAAATATGGCTAAAATAAAGTTGAATAGGACCTATATTTATGCCATTGCTAGAGTAAACACTTGTTATTGGTACAAGGGAATAGAAGTTTCACAGGAGCTACATGAACACAGTGAAAACAATAGTAGTTAAAATTGGACCCATGTGACAAATTATATAAAAATGCATCAACAATTAGAACATGTAAAAGGGACATTTCTAATGCACAAGGCTTCTGCCTACAGTTACAACACGACTGACCACACTTTTTTTTATGGAGAGGTTACAACTTGAAGGGGAAAAAAAAAGAATAAAAAAAGAACTAAAACTGAAATAATAAAGAATTTAATCATATTGTTGACATTAAAGAAGTTTCATCCTCATCAAAATGTATTAGTGCTTTTGAATCTAGAACATTATATCTATGCATTTTCCCCTGATATTTCAAATGAAAATAAGGCACTGACAACAGCAAAGAACTTATACAAGGCAATTAGCATGCAAGCAACACCAAGAAATTGGAGTGTTTTTTTTTTTTTTTTCCAATGTGGTTTTGAGAGAAATTGATCGATGAGATTGACTGTTAGGTAAAGCATGTCTGGGACCAGCCTATATTCTTCAGAAACCTGAAAGAGAAAATAAAAATAATGATAAACATTTTCATCACCCTCCACTGATAAGAAAGAACCCAACAAAGCTGTGCACTCCGTTTGGGAAGTGGGTTGGCTTTTTGGCTATTCTAAAATAGCCAAAAAAGCTCTTGCCAAACGGAATGATCAACTTAAATGCTAGAAATCTAAATTAATATACTCTGACAAGTATAGCTTGACTAGTAAAGTAGCCGAAAAAGCAAGTGACCATCAGAGTGAAAATTTGTTTTCAAGCAAAGATTGGTTTGAACCTTACATCAGATGTTGCCATAATATGATAGTGTATGGTGTACTGTACTCCATGATATATATCAATATTACATAATAGAAACTGAAGATCCAAAATAATACTAATAGCAGTTAAGTACTTATAAACAAAATAAAAACTGACCACCATTTATTAAAACAAGGGAAGAAAAGAAAAAAATTGTGAGCAAAGACCTACCCATAAAAAGCAATAGCGATTCACAGCAGATTTCAAGAAGATTGGGACTGATATTGTATGACCCAATCCTATGCTGACATTGACCCCAAGGTTGATAAGGAGCCAACCTGAACACGTAAAACTAGAGAAATAAGATATTAGAAAGAGACCACTTTTGCTTACAAGAGCAGAGACATCATATGCAGCTGCAAGTCAATAATCAGCCCAAGAAAAACATAAATTAGAACACATTCTTCTTCTTTGAATGATTCTTACTAGCATAAGTCCAAAAAAATTTCAACAGATTTATTCAATACTATTGCTAATTAATCCATGGCAATTCAATTTCACATTAACTAGTCAAAATTTGCATTCAAAATTTGTCAATACTAAATGACAAAGAAGTGGTATAAATTTGTCTACAAATCTAACTCAAGAAGTCAAGGTAAAAAAAATAAACATATTTATATAATATAATGATCTAATAAATTTATATTTGAATTGAATAGGATGGTCTAATAAGGTTACGCGTAAATTTAATAGCAAGGTCGGATCATGCCTAAAGAAAGTGATGCACTTGCTTTAGGCCCCAATCCTGCTTAGGCTTGTATAGAATGCCCCAATTTAAATACATGTTCTTGTATAACTGATAAAATAATAGTGTTCTTACAAGAAGGAAAAAAACAAGGCCGTTATACTCCCATAACAAAAGCCTACAAAAGTTAAACTAGCTCTCTATACAAGGCTTTATGAAAAGCTGATTAAAAGCTAAAAGGTCTGCAAAATATATCCCTCATTGACCAAAAAAAAAAAAATTTTATTTAAAAGTCCAACCAAATAAAAATCTCCTTGTTGAAATGTCTCCAATAACATAGGTGGCAAGAATATAGATATACAATCAAAAAAAGGGTTTTAAATAATAAATATTACTTAAATATAAAAAAGTCTCGTTTAAGATTTAGCTTTATCCCCCCACGAGTGTTTGACCTGGCTCTGTTTAATAGGATAGTTTGACAAGAAATTTAACCAAACGATTGGTGGGCATGTCCTCAAACATCAACCTGTGGTACAGTAACTCAAAGATGAATAAACAGATAGATGCAACATAAATAAAAATCTTTCACCTCAAAATCTGCAGCAAAGTGGAGAGAGAAAGTGTCACCTTTATGGAGCAGAGAGAGCTCTTTCTCGGTGATAAAATCGAAAGTGCTCAACAAATTCAGTACAAATTACATACTTTGCCTTTAGGACCTGATAAATTTTACTACCAAATGATACAGACAAATTCACAACAAACAAATAGGAAGCATTGCTGCAAATCAGAAAAATAGTTAACATCAATTAACCAACCTACAGAATTTAATCAAACATCTCATTGATGTACCTATTGTGGAATAAGCTAACACGATCGAAATATGATAAATTCATCAGAAAACTATGCCCAATAGCCAACAAGATCCACAAAACCATCCGAAGCAAACCAGAGAAAAGGGTCAAACAATTAATCAATCTGAATCCTTATGAGTCTGTTGCGTTAATCAATCACTTAAATTTATCAAACCACTAGACATCTCTTCTTCGCAATACCACAATATATGTTATATAACAACTCTAGAAAAATCTTGAGAGAAAAGTAAATACCTATTGTTTTAATGTAGAACTTTCTTATTAAACTGTTAATGATCAAAGAATGAAAGAATAATTAGAAGAGGTTTCTTTGAAAGTTTGGGAATTAACGAATTTTTTTCCAGATAATAGTAGGGAATGATGGCAACAACCACTCTTATTTTCAAATAAGTTAGGGTTTAGATATTGAGAGAGAGAACGATGGTGGTGAGGGACAGTAACTTACAGAAGTGAGTGAATCGACAACAATGGCAGCGCCGATCAGAGAACTAGTGGCAACGATTGTGAGAGAGACCATCAAGTGTGACTGTGACAGAGAACATGGGGGAAGATGGCCCGTTACCTCGCTGGACAAGTGGGAGTCACAGAAAAAATATTAGCGATTTTTTATACAGTTTGAAGGTTGATACCTGTTGGAATGGTTAAAAGAAAGGAAAAATTAACGAATATAATAAGAGAAGTTTGTATGTATAGGTTGAAAAGAAATCTAGATAAATATCAAAGAAGATAGAAATATAAGGAGATAGAGATAGAGATAGAGATAGAGATAGATAAGTATAATATAATATATATTAATAGTCCTCCTCAAACTCAAGATGGGTAAACATTAACCAACTTGAGTTTGGAAATTAGATCACTGCAACGACCAAGAGGATGAGCCTTGGTGAAGATGTCGACTGTCTAATCAGAAGAGATAACAAAGATAAAACGAACAATGTCACTAGTAACATGTTGTATGAAGTGACAATCAATCTCAATATGCTTTGTGCGATCATGGAAGACATCATTATGGGCAATTTGAGTAGCACGCTGATTATCACAATAGAGGTTAATCGTAGTAGAATGAGAACCCCCCATATCAAAAAGAAGCTAGCGAAGCCACACAAACTCCTGAGTAGTGTCAGCAAGAGCACAATACTTAGCCTCAGTACTAGAACGAGCAATAAGAGTTTGCTTCTTGCTACGCCAGGCAATGAGAGAGTCATCCAAGAAGAAGAAGAATCTTGTAGTAGAACGGCGATTAGTAGGATCCCCTACCCAATCTACATCAGAAAATGCGTGTAACTGTAGAGATGAGTGTGCTGAGTAGTGAAGACCATGTTTGAGATAACGCAAAATGTGAACCAAAGCATCATAGTGCGAAGAGTGAGGAGTAGACATGAACTGACTGACAATGTGAACAGCATAGGTAATGTCTGGACGCGTAACTGTGAGATAAACAAGATTGCCAACTAGCTGACGATATAAGATAGCATCAGACGACAGGGGCCCGTCAAGAGATGTGAGACGAGTATAAGGATCAACTGGAGTAGAAGCAGTCTTGCAATCGTTAAGACCAGCACGAGATAAGAGATCAAAGGTATACTCGGCCTGGGTGAGAAAGTAACCAGAAGGATCATGAGAAATTTTCAAGCCGAAGAAGTAACTAAGCAAATCTAAATCTTTCATCTCAAACTGGCGACTGAGGAACTGTTTGAGACTAGAAATACTCACTGTGTCATCTCCAGTGATAATCATATCATCAACATAGAGAATAAGAAGAATAACACCACGTTTTGTCTTGCGTATAAACAGAGCAGAATCATAGGCACTGGAAGAGAATCTAAAGTCACTAATGGTAAAACTGAACTTGGTAAACCAGGCATGGGGAGCTTGTTTCAAACCATACAAAGCACGACGAAGTTTATAGACCTTGGTGGACGGAACTGAGGAACCAGGAAGAGGATGCATATAAACTTTCTCAGTGAGATCGCCATTGAGAATGTTCTTGACATCCATCTGACAAAGACTCGAATCATGAGCAGTAGCAACGACAAGTAGGCTGCGAACTGAACTAAGACGAGCAACATGAGCAATCATTTGACATAATAAATCATCTCATCTATCACACCAATAATTAGTTCAAAAAAATCCTAAATCTAGAACAAAAATCAAAACTCATTTACTCTTTTCATAGAAATCAAAATTATACAACACCAAAAAAAAAAAAAAAAAAAAAAAAAAAAAAAAAACCTAGAGCTAAAGTGAAATGGGGAGAGAGAGAGAGAGAGAAACCTGAATGTTGATGGAAGGCAAGGAGACAGTGAGCAACGATGACTGAGCGATGGTGATTGAGCAATGGTGACAAAGAGAGGGAGAGCAAGCGACTCTAAACTTTCTATTTGGTGTTTGGTCACTCCTGTTTGGTGTATGTATATGTGATACAGAGAAATAAAATAATATAATACTGAAATTAAACATAAATTCAAATTTGTTGGGTATACCTCCTTATTGGAGTGTGGGACCCAATTAGTTTACTAAAAGAGTTTTAATTTGGTTTGGTTTGGTTTAGCTATAATATATTTTTATATATTATATCTAATTTTGTGGAGACCCAATTCAATTTGGATACACCTAGGGTTTTGATAAATAAACCCTAGATTCACAATATATTTTTTGGGGTATTGTTTTTCCCAAGAGACAAGTACGGCAGCAGCATATACTTTTCTTTGGGAGATAGTGCTTCGGGTCTATTGATTTGTGGAGCAGAAACAAATTGATTTTGTGCATTTTTGTTTGGGTGCTTTGGTGCAGCTGATTTGGGTTGTTATTTTGGGTCTTCTACAACTTTGGTTCTGAAGATTTTGATTTATCTATTTGGTGAGGTCTTTCCTCTTTGTTTATTTGTGATTATTTGGAATTCACCTAAGGGTGATTTTGTGAGACCATTCGTGTCTCGTTTGTAATCGTTTGAAAACTATTTGGTTGATAGTGGAATCGGATTTCGATCCCGTGGACGTACCTCATATTAAGGGAACCACGTAAAAATTCTTGTGTTGCTTTTGATTTAATTTTTCCACATTAGTTTTTATTCCCATTGATTGATTTACTTGTGGAGAATTATAGATTTTCCCTAACAACTAGTATCAGAGCTTACGGTTTATTTTGGTCTATTTATTCGTGTAAATCAATGGAGGGGAATGTGGGTCGTATGTCTAGCTTCAATGGAAGCAATTGGGTAACTTGGAAAACTAAAATGGATGACCTATTATTTTGTAAAGATTTGTATAGACCCATTGAGGGTGATAGTGACAAATCAAAAGATGGTTCTTTTTCAAAGAAAGACATTGAGTGTTATTATTGCCATGAGAAAGGGCACATGAAGTGAGAATGCCGAAAGCTCAAGAACAATGAGAAAAGGCGTGACAAAAGTGTGGATAAGAAGTAAGAAGACACAACAACAGTTACTACCGATGATCTCATGGTCGTTTGTGAAGATGATTGTATCAACTTTGTGGGCCAAGAGAGCAATGGGGTGATTGATTCCGGTGCTTCTTTTCATGTGACTTCTCGAGTTGATTTCTTCATTACCTACACCGAAGGAGATTATGGTTCTGTTCGAATGGGTAATGAAGGTTTGTCCAAGATTATTGGCCCGGGTGATGTTTGCTTGGAAACAAATTTGGGCTGCAAGTTGTTGCTTAAAGATGTGAGGCATGTTCCCGACATTCGCCTCAATTTGATCTCTACTGGGAAGCTAGATGATGAAGGCTTCAACAATAAATTTGGTAATGGAATATGGAAGCTCACAAAGGGTTCTTTGGTGGTAGCTAAGTGCAAGAAGACTCATACACTTTACTCAATGCAAGGAAAATTTTGTAAAGGTGTTGTCAATGCACTTAAAGATGATACTTCTACCGAATTGTGGCACAAGCGGCTTGGCCATATGAGTGAAAAGGGGCTACAAGTTTTGTTCAAGAAAGAGCTTCTTCCTGGTTTGAAATGTACACATCTTAAAACTTGTGTTCATTGTTTGGCGGGAAAACAACATAGAGTTTCTTTTTATAAAAATGTTGCTTCTAAAAAGGAAAATGTTTTGGAGTTGATTCATTCGGATGTTTGTGGTCCTTTAATAGTTAGAACACATGGTGGTGCACTTTATTTTGTTACTTTCATTGATGATTATTCAAGGAAAGTTTGGGCTTTTCTACTAAAAACTAAAGATCAAGTTCTAGAAGTATTTAAGCATTTTCAGGCCATGGTTGAAAGAGAAACAGGGCAGAAATTGAAGTGCATCCAATCAGACAATGGTGGTGAATACATTGGGCCATTTGATGAGTATTGTCGTAGCCAAGGTATTCGGCACCAAAAGACAGTTAAGAAGACTCCTAAACAAAATGGAGTTGCCTAGAGGATGAACCGCACCATTGTGGAAAGAACAAGGTGTTTGCTTTCACAAGCTAAATTGCCAAGATCCTTTTGGGGTGAGGCAATGAAGACAACGGTTGACGTAATCAATTTGTCTCCTTCCTATCCTTTGAATGGTGATGTTCTAGAAAGAGTTTGGACCGGCAAAGATGTGTCTTATGAGCACTTGAGAGTGTTTGGTTGCCGAACTTTTGTTCACATTCCAAAAGATGAGAGGTCCAAGCTTGATAGTAAGTCAAGACAATGCATTTTTCTTGGCTATGGGCGTAATGAATTTGGATATAGATTGTGCGATCCGGTCGACAAAAAAGTCATTCGAAGCCGTGATGTTGTGTTTCTTGAAGACCAAACAATTGAAGACTTTGGCAAAGGTGATCAACCGGAGCCAAAAACTAGTGATCTCATTGACATGGATCCATCTCCTTCATCTTCAGTTGATGATGAAAATGGGGGAGATATGCAGCCACCTATTGAAGATGTGGAGGATGATGCTAATCCTAATGAAGTTGAGCCAGAAATTGAGGAAGAGTATCCAACTCAAGAACCGCCACCACAACTTGAGTTGAGGAAATCTACGAAGGACCGACAACTTTCAAGAAAGTATCCTCCTAATGAATTTGTGTTGATTTCCGATCAAGGGGAGCCTGAGAGCTACCAAGAAGCAATTGACCATGCAAAGAAAGGTGATTGGAAAAAGGTCATGGAAGAGGAGATGAATTCCTTACTTGAAAATCACACTTATAATTTAGTGAAGTTGCCTAAGGGGAGAAAAATTTTGAAAAATAAGTGGGTTTTCAAATTGAAGAATGATGGCAAGAATCTGAGGTACAAGGCACGTCTTGTTGTGAAAGGCTTTAGGCAAAAGAAATGTATTGACTTTGACGAGATTTTCTCACCGGTTGTAAAGATGTCTTCTATTCGGATTGTACTTGGCATGGCTGCAAGTATGAACCTTGAAGTTGAGCAACTTGATGTGAAGACCGCATTTCTTCATGGTGATTTTGAAGAAGAAATTTACATGGAGCAATCGGAAGGTTTTGTGGAAAAAGGGAAAGAGAAATTTGTTTGCAAATTGAAGAAAAGTTTGTATGTGTAGACACCCCATTTTTGACCGACCTTAAGACTCAGACGTCACCGATTGAGCGCTTGGTGATGTTGCATATCGTGCTCGTCTAGAGGTTTCAGAGTCTCGGCTGCGAGCCTTGCCTCCGAACTTCCGGGCTCTTTCTGTACCTTGCCTCGGTTTGCGAACCAGGCTCGGTTTTCTCTGTTTCTCTTTCTGAAGGGAGAGAGAGGTCTCGTAGATCATCTCTCGGTGGCCGTGGGCTACTTTTCGTGGTCGTAGGCCACTTTTCCCATTTCGGAGCCCGGTTCCCGGTTTTCGGAGCCGTCAGGTCGTGTGCCTCGGTTCGGGACCGCCTAACCACCTCCGTTTGCCCCGGTTTTTTGGCATGCATCTTATTTCCTCCCTTTTGAGGGACACTGTGATCCGAGAGACCAACTTCGTGGTCGGACACCACTTCCGGTGCCTAACAGCCCACTTTCGGGGCCCCGAACTGCGTGTTTTGGCTCCCGAACCTTCATTCTACATTTTTGGGCTCCGACCCGAACTTGAGATAGTCATATTTTGAGGTCCTTTTCATGTTTGATTAAGGACCTTTTACTGTTTGAGATCTCCTACTGCCACTTGCTTCTTCACCCCTCTTTTAGCCCTTTTCTTGCATGATAGTTTAGGCCTACTTGTATTTATTTTCGTGGCTTTTCATAAACTACAAAGTGTCTTATTTTGAGCCCCTCTTCAACTTTGTTGAAGGGCTCTCTTCGGTTTAAGATCTCCTACTATCACTTCCCCCTTTATCTCCCTTTAGGCCAATTTTGGGGGGAAATTTGAATTTCATTTCCCCCCCATTTTCCCCCCTCTTTTCCACCCTCTTGTGTCTATATAACAGACCCTCCAGCTCTGGAAAAAGGGTTAGAAAATTTTGTTGTGGAGCTCTCACATTAAATCTCTCTCTCTTTACATTCTAATCATCAAAACCCTTTGATTCTTACACTATTTTTAAACACCAACTCATAGCACAAGACCTTCACCCTCCATTCCAGCACTTTGGGACTCTTTTGAAGAGGTTGAAAGCTCAGATTTTGGACCAAGAGTTGATGAAAGACTAGTCTTCAAGGGTGAGTCTCATTTTCTCTCTTTTTGCTCTTTTCTTGGTCTATATTCTAACGCCCCGGGAGGGTGCGACTCCGCCCGTTCCGTTCGCTCGCGGGTCTACTACAGTTCAAGGACTCAAATGTCACGGTTCTTAATCTTGAACCAAAGAGTCCAAATCCGGCAAGTCGTTTTGAGAAAACAGATTTTTTGAAAAGAAGTGCCAAACATGGACTGCTTTGCCAGAAACAAAGTCGCCACCTAAATATTTTATTTTTGGGAAATTTAGGAAACCCTGACTCGTTTGCCTAAGGCCACGTGTCCGTCATCACCAAAGTTGCCTCGGCTCGGGAACTTGGGTACGATTGGGGAAGGTCACTTCGTGAGCACCCCCGCTCGCCCGGTCAGAGACCGGCCTCTACTAACCATGATATCTATTTTTGAAAACATTGTATGTTCTTATTCCGGTTATTTGTCTAGGTTACTATGTGATGCGCACAGCATACAAGTATAGACTGAGTCGCCTGAATTGGAACAAAACATTTCATGTTTGTTTGTTTGAAAATGGTTTGATGGTGCTACCCGCAGGTAGGCTAAGACGTGGATTTGCCACCCTCGGGTGGGCTTAGAAAACAATGGTTTTGCCATTATCTAGTGGGCTTAAAACAAACATTTGATGAATTGTTCCAATCCAAATAACCCAACCTTCACCCACATGCATTCAAGCAGTTATATCACATAAGCAGTTAGCCTCATGGTAAGCATGCTATTCATGGCAGTCACTCACACGCATGCAAGGATGCTAAAGCATAAAAACTCGCCGAGTACTCCAAGCCAAAACAGAAACTACATTAGAAATCATGCATGATCCTAAGTATACAGAAATGCCTAATGCAACACATGCAAGAATGCAACTATAGCAGGCTCGGCTATTCTAAACATGGCATATGGAATGCTACAGCTAACAAGTATTCAATTTGGAATTAAAATACAGATGCAGTTAGTATGATGCGCCGAGCCCGGTGCATGCAAAACAGATGAATGAATGCAAACATGCTATCATACTGTATGCTAATTGAAATATGCCCTAATCTAACCATCATAAGTAGGTAAATAAAAGGGAAGAAAGACGTGGGGTTGGAAGACATACACCACACTCACGCACACTTATTACAATTATGCCCTCGCGCAGAGGGTCCGAATAAATATACAGTCCCGAATAAAAGAATAGTACAGTCCAAATAATACAGTCCAAATATGTACAAATTCCTAATTAATTAACAAAATTAACTAAGAAAACAATAAACTGGCATACAAGCCAGGGACTGCCTTGATTCCGCTCCGGATGATGAATGATGCATGTCCGGGTTGCCTTCGCGCGGAAATCCACTGCGATGCCCCAATTAGCCTCTGTTTCGCAATGGCTTTTTGGAAAGCGCGCCAAGCCTCGGAAGACTGCTGATTCTTGATTGGCTGCAACAGAGAGCAGGAAAGGAGCATAGCAATGTATTTTCACATATGTATGCATGCCTCGATCCTCGTGCCACCAATCACGCATCTCGATGCATGATGGCCGAGGAGTCGAATTGCACAACTTGATATGGAATGAATGCACATGAAAACTTGACAAAACCTAACTCCATCATGGGTAATCCGGAGTGTCGGTGATTGGGGAATTGAGACACGTTTCGTCACTTGGAGTACGAAACGCCCCTCGTTTCCCGTGCTCGGGCTAACTCCTATCCCAAGCACAATGCAATATGTATGACATGCATGAATGCAAACTAAGATACAACCTAACATGCACAATATTATGAAATGGCATACACGATGCACGAGGTAACATGGCATACACAATGCACTAATATATAACCTAGCATACACAATGCTATGAAATGGAATGGCATACACAATGCATAATGGACTTACACCAACATGAGCGGACCTCAGCCACACTCACATAGGAGGCCATGAGATGAAAATGAGACAACTCGAAATGCGTGCACACGTGCACGCAAACCGAGGACCAATCCTATGGCACCAAGATGCCACTCTAACAAGACATGGCAAGGCATGGAATATGATATGCAAACATGCAAATTTCAGTAGCAAAAATTGATGCAAAACAGCCCCGAAACATGGCAAAAGTGCACCCGATGCATGAAATGAAACCCGAAATCCAAAATTTGGCTCATGGAATGACCTATGGCTATGCAATGCATGCATTATTTGAATATGAAGTGTAAAGAAAGAAGCAAGGCAGCCCCAAAACAAGCATGTTTACAGTTTTAAGCAAGGCCAAACAGGGAACAAAAATGGGGCTAAACTAGCATACAAAAATGGCCCCGGGAGAGAGGTAATGAAGCAAGTGGAGGCTGTCGGCCTCAAACAGAGAAGGGCCCTTCTACAATATTGAAGAGAGGCCCAAAATATGATGTTTTACAGTTTACCACAAGCCACAAAAACAGACACAAGTATGGAAAAACTCTCATGCAAAAAGTGGGCCTAAAGGAGGACAAAGAAGCAAGTGATGCATGCTGGCCTCAAACAGATGAAGGCCCTTCAACAAAGTTGAAGAGGGGCCTAAAACATGGCATTCTACAGTAGATGATCAAGCCCAAAACAGTGCACAAGCATGCTCAAAATACTATGCAAGACAAGGCCAAAAGAGAGCTATAACACAAAGTACAAAAAGGATGTCTCAAACAACAAAATACCCTTAATGAAACATGAAGGGGGGGTCAAAATAAGGCCATTTACAGTTCGGACCAGAGCCCAAAAATATAAGCACAAAGGGTTAACAAAGCATGCAAGAATAAGGCCAAGAGAGGGGTAAAGAGGCAAGTAGCAAATGGAGGCCTCAAACAGTGATGATCCCTTCAACAATGTTTAATAAGGACTCAAAATAGGCCACTTTACAGTTTACAACAGAGCTCAAAACAATTTAAAAATAGGCCAAAAATGCTATGCAAGAAAGGGGGATACAAGAGGGGTAATGAAGCAAGTGCCACAAGGGAGCCTCAAACGGTGAGAGGCCCTTAAACAAACATGAAATATAGCTCAAAATAAGCCTATCTCTAGTTAGGGTCGGAGCCCCAATATGTATAATGAAGGTTCGGGAGCCAAAACACGCAGTTCGGGGCCCCGAAAGTGGGCTGTTAGGCACCGGAAGTGGTGTCCGACCACGAAGTTGGTCTCTCGGACCACAGTGTCCCTCAAAAGGGAGGAAATAAGATGCATGCCAAAAACCGGGGCAAACGGAGGTGGTTAGGTGGTCCCGAACCGAGGCACACGGCTTGACGGCTCTGAAAACCGAGAACCGGGCTCCGAAATGGGAAAAGTGGCCTATGACCACGAAAAGTAGCCCACGGCCACCGAGAGATGATCTACGAGACCTCTCTCTCCCTTCAGAAAGAGAAACAGAGAAAACCGAGCCTGGTTCGCAAACCGAGGCAAGGTACAGAAAGAGCCCGGAAGTCCGGAGGCAAGGCTCGCAGCCGAGACTCTGAAACCTCTGGACGAGCACGATATGCAACATCACCAAGCGCTCAATCGGTGACGTCTGAGTCTTAAGGTCGGTCAAAAATGGGGTGTCTACAGTATGGTCTCAAGCAAGCCCCGCGGCAATGGTACAAAAAATTTGACTCTTTCATGATAAATAATGGTTTTTCTAAAACCACTTCGGACCATTGTGTGTTTGTGAAAAATTTTCCGGATGGCAAATTTATTATTCTTTTGCTTTATGTTGATGATATGTTAATTGTGGGTCAAGATTCTACCATGATTAATAAGTTGAAGTTAGAGTTGAGTAAATCTTTTGCTATGAAAGATTTGGGACCAGCAAAGCAAATTCTTGGTATGAAAATTGTTCGTAATCGCAAAGAGGGGCTGATTTGGTTATCTCAAGAAAGCTACATTGAGAAAGTTCTTGAGAGGTTCAACATGAATAAAGCAAAGCCGGCTGGTTGTCCACTTGCGGGTCACTTTAAGCTTAGTTCGAATCAATGTCCTACAAGTGAGAAAGACAAAGAAGAGATGTTGAAAGTTCCTTATGCTTCAGCCGTTGGTTCTTTGATGTACGTCATGGTTTGTACAAGGCCGGATATTGCTCACGCCGTTGGTGTGGTGAGTCGTTTTCTCTCTAATCCGGGTAAAGAACATTGGGCAGCGGTAAAATGGATTCTAAGGTATCTTCGAGGGACTTCGAAGGTGTGTTTGTGTTTTGGAGATGGTAAGCCGATACTTGATGGGTTCACAGATTCTGACATGGCCGGTGATGTTGATTCTAGGAAATCTACTTCGGGGTATTTGATGACTTTTGCAGGGGGAGCTGTGGTATGGCAATCTAAATTACAAAAATGTGTTGCTCTCTCAACTATCGAAGCTGAATTTATTGCCATTACAGAAGCTTGCAAAGAAGAGTTATGGTTGAAGAAATTTTTGCAAGAGTTAGGTTTAAAGCAAGAAAAGTATGTGCTTTATTGTGATAGTTAAAGTGTTATTCACTTGAGTAAAAATTCTACTTTTCATTCGAGATCGAAACACATTGATGTGAGATACCATTGGATTCGTGATGTGTTAGATTCGAAATTGTTACAACTCGAAAAGGTTCATACAGATGATAATATTTCGAATATGTTGACAAAGACTTTGTCGAGGGACAAACATTTGAAGTGTCGAACTTTGGCGGGTATGGTTGATATCTCCACCTAAGTCGGTAGGGGGAGAATTGTTGGGTATACCTCCTTATTGGAGTGTGGGACCCAATTGGTTTACTAAAAGAGTTTTAATTTGGTTTGGTTTAGGTATAATATATTTTTATATATTATATCTAATTTTGTGGAAACCCAATTCAATTTGGATACACCTAGGGTTTTGATAAAAACAAACCCTAGATTCACAATATATTTTTTGGAGTATTGTTTTTCCCAAGAGACAAGTACGGCAGCAGCATATGCTTTTCTTTGGGAGATTGTGCTTCGAGTCTATTGATTTGTGGAGCAGAAACAAATTGATTTTGTGCATCTTTGCTTGGGTGCTTTGGTGAAGCTGATTTGGGTTGTTATTTTGAGTCTTCTACAACTTTGGTTCTGAAGATTTTGGTTTATCTATTAGGTAAGGTCTTTCCTCTTTGTTTATTTGTGATTATTTGGAATTCACCTAAGGGTGGTTTTGTGAGACCATTCGTGTCTCGTTTGTAATCGTTTGAAAACTATTTGGTTGATAGTGGAATCGGATTTCGATCCCGTGGACATGCCTCACATTGAGGAAACCACGTAAAAATTCTCGTGTTGCTTTTGATTTAATTTTTCCGCATTAGTTTTTATTCTCATTGATTGATTTACTTGTGGGGAATTATAGATTTTCCCTAACAAAATTAATATTTTGTGTTCTCACCAAAAACATTTGAGCTTTATTGTTGACTAAATATTTTTTAGTCATCGAAAATACGTATTTACCAACCAAATCAAGTAATCGCCAAAGATTTAAAATAAAATTATGCTAGTTATTTGATTACTAAATTTATTTTAGTTTACAAAAATTAGTATATAACGACTAAATATTATTGGTCACTGAAAATGCATATTTACAAATCAAATCTGGTAGTCATCGAAAATACTTTTTTTTTTTATGCGAATAGAAGTATGAAAGTTTGAAAGTTTAAGGATGAGCGGGAAAGAGGGGGGTGGGAGAGGGCGCGAAGGTAATTAGGGATTAAGTTTTTGCGACGTGTTTAGGAACCATTGCTAATGAGCAAAAATAAAATCTTTTACAACAGACTAACAAAGGGCGTCGCAAAAAAAAAACAAAAAAAAAAAACGACAGGTAACGTACCGTCGCGTATAATATTACTTTTTGCCACGGTCTTGGATATGCCGTCTAAAATAATAGTATTTAGTCAGTGCCTTTTTTGCGACAATTAAATGCTACAGCAAAACAAATAATTTTGCGATGGTTTTTTTGCCTTCGTAAAAGCTTGCTTTTTGCAACGATTTTCAAATCGTCGCAAAAAGTTCCGTGTCTAAAGCCTCCTTTTTTCGTAGTGATTGCAAAAAAATATGGACCAAGTCTAGGGTCTCGAGCTAGACTTAGACCCGGGCCTGACCGGGTTGAGCCTACCTAGATCGCGGCCAGACTTCAGGTGGACCACAAGCTCACAGGCCAATTTTACACCTTACCCATGGGCAATGAATAATGGCCGACAATACTTGCTCGAATCCAATCAATATGAGCAGCTCAACATTGTGTTGGACTAGGGGTGAGCAGCGGATATACCGATCCGCCAAAACTGACCGAATTGAATCGATTCACTGCATTTTGGACAGATGCGTGATGAGGAGTGGACGGTTGCGGATTGATTTTTTCCAATCCACCTAGTTTTGAACGGATGACGAATTTGAGATTCCTTTGGTCGCAACTGAACCGCCAAACCGCGAGCACCCCTAGTAATTTGTAAGACTTTGTATTTTCAATTTGTTTAGATATTCTGTTTATATTTTCAATTGAAAAAGAATTTAATATTCTGTTGAATATGTTCTGTTGAAAAAGAGTTTTCAACTTAAATATATTTTTTGAATTGAAAAAAATAAATGTATTATTTATTTATATTTTTTGGTTTTTAAATTTAACTCTAAAAATAATAAATAAAAAAGTTGATATATGCTGGTTGGTTTTTGTTTTCAAAAACAGATATAGATGTAATAATACAGAGGCATACAATCTCTACTACTACTCTATTCATGATTTTGGTGGTTTGAATTGTTTTTATATTTTAAGAACCACAAATTGTAATACCTTATGTGGATGAGGTGCAGTGATTGTAATATTTTAAAGTTTCAAACTTTCTTTCTTTGGATGAGACATGCAATGATTGTAATACTTTTTTAAGTCATTGATTGTAATACTTTTTTTTTTATTTTATTTAAGAAAGTGCACAAGTTAAATTATGTTGAAAATTTATAAAATTTTAAACCGCCAAACTAATTTGCATCTATCTGTCAATCCGCTCAATCTACATCCGCTGGATTGGCGGACGGATGTTTCTTGATTTTCTCCAATTAGCTAATTTGATGGATGGATTGCGGATTGAAGATTCTGTAGCTACAACCGAGTTGCTCCCACCCCTAGGTTGAACAAATTTTTAGTGGGTTCATATTATATAATAAGAAGATATATACTATTTTAAGTTAAGTTTGATTTCACATTGAGCCTAATCTAATCATTTCACATTTGTTTTTAAAGAAAAATTCCAATATCAAGCCTCTTCATTTAACCAATAGATATGAATTATTAATTTTTTATTTTTTTATTTTAAATGGATATTAAATTATTTAGGTTTTTTTAATTTATTATTTGAATTTAGACCGCTAACAAAATTCAATGACAAAATAAATATATTTTTAAGAAATATTTTAATTTAAGCTTTAGAAAGAAATATATATTTAACTCAAAAAAAAAAAAAAAAAAAAAAACCAGAACAAAACTATATATACATTTTTTTTTTCATCTTCTATATTTTTTCTATTTTATTTTATAACTAAAATAATATAAAATTATAATTAATATTTTATAAATGGACGGGCTAGGCTAGGTTAAAACTCTATATGCCAAGGGCAAATTATAACTTGGTTTAATTTCAAAATAATAATTAAAAATCAAATCACTGTCTATGGTTTTGTAAAGGGCAAATTATATCGGTTGTCCATAAATTTTATATGTTGTGTCATTTTCATCTCTATAGTTTTAATCGGTTTAATTTTGACACTTAATTTTAAATTTTATGTAAATTTAGTTCAATTGATAATGTCACTACAGTCTTTGGTAATAAATTATCACTAACTTGATTGAAGTTAACTCATTGAGTAGAGTAATTTTGTAATTTTAGTTTTAAAAATATGACACATGTCAGTTATATGAAAATTTTTCATTAAAAAAAAATGTTAAGAGTTTCAATTGGATCAAATTAAGACAAAATCATAAAATTAGGATAAAAATCGAGTCAATTAAAATTTTAAGGATCAAAATAACACAATAAAAAAAGTATAGTGATTACCACTATAATTTATCCTTTTGTAAAATTAAAATCCAAACCAAATCATTGAAAAACTGTTCATTTTGATATGAAACCATGGTTTTTAGGAATATGTCAACATTCACAATTTTCTCATAAAATTATTGTTCAATACATCAAACATTAAGCAAAATACACATCATTTTTCAAAAAAAGGTTAATTAGATTTTTTGGTCCCAAAGTATGAGCTTTGTCTCATTTTCATGAAAATATTTAAATTATGTCAATTTAGTCCTTAATATATATAAAAAAAAAAAAAATTTAGGTAGCATTTGGTTGTGTTTTGGAATTGTAATTCCAATTAAAAAATTTCAAAACTCATAACCAAACAAATTTTCTCAAAACTAAAAACTCAAAACTCAATTCAAAATTTATTTTCAAAACTCATAACCAAACATACAACTCAAAACTCAATTCAAAACTCAAAATTCTTATCAAAACTCTATTTTAAAAAACAAAATAAAAAAAAAATCATTTTGTTTTTTAAAATTATTTTTTAGAATCATGATTTGAGTGTAGAATCGTGTTTTAAGTTAAGAGTTTTGAGTTGGATTTTGAAAAGAGAAAATTTATTTGGTTATAAGTTTTGAAAAGAGTTTTAAATTGTATTTTGACATTTTTTGAATTTATTTATTTTAAATATTAAAAATTTTCTTAATTTTATTTTTTTTAGGGTAAATATTTTATATTTTAAATATTTATTTATTTATTTTAATGTACACTATATTTCATACATTTGTGTGTTGCATTTTTTTTAAAAATATTTTAAATATAAAATTTTTATTTTAAATATTTTATTTTATTTTATAAATATATTTTTTAATATTTTAATTTTTTTATTTTGTGTTTGGTTACGATTTGAGTGTGAAGTTTTAAAAGGAGTGTGGAGTTTCGAGTTATGTGTTTGGTTATGAATTTCAAAAATAGTTTTTGAATTGAGTTATGAGTTATGTGTTTGGTTACGATTTGAGTATCTAGTTGTGTTTTAAGTTTAAAATATTAAAGTTAAAAAAATTAAAATATTTACAAAATAAAATAAAATAAAATATTTAAAATAAAAAACTTCAACTTTAAATAAAAATTATATATTTAAAATTAAAAAATAAAATAAAATTTTCTTAAACATTTTTTAATATTTGAAAAAAATAAATTCAAAAAATTTCAAATTACAATTCAAAATTCAAAAACTCTAAACTCAAAATACAACTCAAATTTTTTTTCGAAATTCAAAATTGAGATTTCAAAACACTTTCATAATTCTTTTCAAATTTAATAACCAAACAAATTTTCTTTTTTCAAAACTCAACTCACAATTCCACACTTAAATCATAAATCCAATCATAATTCCAAAACTAAACCAAACAAAGCCTTAAATTTGGTTCTCAATAATTAAATTGTGTCAATTTGATCTATAATATATACAAATGTATTTCAATTAATTGGTTCTCGAATAAAATTTCGTCAGTAAATGTTATTAAAATCAAGGGTAAATTTTGTAATTTGGGATTAGATTTTGAGTTTTGAGTCTCAATTTTAAATAAAATATTATTGTGTCATGTGCCTTCTAACGTGGCATTTTTGTCTAAAATTGGACATTATTTTTAGAGTAAATTTAAGGGGAGCGAAGTATAATTTCCCACTGCTACTACATTTTATGTATTTTATTTCTTTCTTCTTCTTCTTCTTCTATATTTTTCTTTGTTGATGATGAATATTTTAAAGTAAGATCATATTGAACCCACTTTTGCAAAATAGATTTTGAATACTCATAACAAATCATCTACAAATTACATATATTAATTAAGATTGAAGTAAAAGATTTACGATTCATCTTAAAATAAGGATTGTTTTGAGAGAAATGACTATTTTAATGAATTTTTATTTTTTATAAAAAGAAATGAAATAAAATAAAAGAAGAAATTAATTTTTTTATAATATTTTTTTTTATGTTTTTCATTATTTTAGCCGATTATAAAACAAGCCCAAGTCCTATTGATAAATGAGGTAGTTGGCAAATCAAGTAATTCATACAATTGAAGAATTGCACATTTTTGGCAAATCATAGAAATCAATTGTATGAAAGGTAATGTTAGGAATATTAAATTTTCTACCAAATAAATGATCAAATATCTCATATTAGGATTACCAAATTTTCTACCAAATAAATAACTAAATGTCTCATGGGTGTGGGATCCGCAATTTTGTAGACCTCACACTCATGTGAGATATTTAATCATTTATTTGATAGAAAATTGGAACCTATAACATTTTCCTTGTATGAAAACATTAATGGGTCCCGGGCATGTAATCAACAACTTTATTATTAATCTAGGGAAACACTTGGGTGCATGACATAATTAAATGTGCATATAATAAGGGGTATGCATTATAAAATTCTTCTATGTATATAAATGTACAAATATATTCAAATTCCATGCAACATTTGGTAGTACCATATGGTCGATGGAGTGAATCAAAATATGGTCCGAATGTCAAACCCTTACCATAAGTTCATAAGCACAGCTCCATTTGACTGTCGAGTTAATTAACAATATCACATTCATGCATGATCCAAATGTTGATAATCTATGCATTATTATTATAATATCAATAAGCCTATGGATATAGAACCGATCACAGAATTAACACATAAAATATAGGTGAAACAATCCAAGTAAAATTATATATTTTATTTACATGTATGGTCAAGATTGTTTTATGTGGTTGGTTTTGTAATTAGTTTTGTGTATATAATCTTATTATTATTATTATTATTATATAATGTAAACATTGAAATGGGTGTCAATGTCTATTTGAAGCTATGACATCTATTTTTTTCTTGTTCAAATTATTCTTTGCAGTTGTCCTATTATTATTATTTTAAATTTATTTATTTATTTTTCCCCCTTCATTTCGATTCAACTTTTTAAAATTTTAAAAATGAACAATTAAAGGTTTGATATCTTAAATCTTCACAGCACACCAAATGAGGTGTACACATCTTATTTTCATATATCTAATTACACATGTACACCCTTAATTATGGCATGCCATGTCAAGAAATGTTGGGTTTTTTATTAAAATAAATAAAAGAATAAAATGTTTTTATTGTAATTTTCTGGCTATGTTATAAAGTCCTCAATTTATGCAACAAATGATGTTGGCCCCGTTTGGTAGAGCTGTGAGAAAGTGATTATAACTTATAGCCTAACAGCTTATAGCTTATAGCTTATAGCTGTGAACATAAGCTGATTTTTGACTTATAAATTAAGTTTCTCCTCCCCCACTCAAAGAATAAGTTGATTTTTGATTTACAAAAAGTTATAAGCTGTATTGTTAAGCTGAACCAAACACATCAAAATAGCTTAAATTAAGCTAAAAGCTGAAATAAGTTGGAAATAAACCCTATCAAATAGGGCCGTTGTTATAATTCAAACGTATACAATATTTAAATTGTCAAGTAAGTGATGATTCGAATGTCATTTATATTTATTTATTTAATTTTTTTTGGATAACCTGAAAGTTATAAAACTCATTATGATTTATAATTGCAAAAATTTCATTACCGCATATTATTATGTATCAGTTTATTTATTTATTTATGTTTAACATTTTTCATGACAAACTATTAATTATTAGCTGACAAAAAATTTAAGTTATTAAAAAAATTATTTTATTATTTATATTCTCAAAAAAAATGAGATTGGTAGAATCCTCCTAATGATGAGTAAAAAACAGATAAAACAACTCTCACCCCCTCTATAACTAACTACTATTCATACACACAGGCCAGCACCAATCAGTGATGCAGCATTGCTATCAATACAAGTGGAAATACAGTTGAAAATGTGAGACAAGTTGTAACCTACAACCACTAATCAAAAGATATCGCACCTTACTCTTATGTTTGTGTACATCATACAATACTTTTACAATAATCATATTATATAGCATAATTGATATATCATGTGTGATGTAGAACAAGTAGCTGAAAATTTCTTGGAACAATTAGACCGCTAAAAGGCAAGAAAGAAACCAAAGTGAGAGCAATAGTGACACTTTTGGGATAAGCTCAGAATTGTCCCAAATTTGATAGTCTAATAGGAAACAGCGTCTTGGCGATGATGAACGGTGGATTTTAG
Organism: Camellia granthamiana; assembly: GCA_036172215.1. Taxonomy (NCBI): domain Eukaryota; kingdom Viridiplantae; phylum Streptophyta; class Magnoliopsida; order Ericales; family Theaceae; genus Camellia; species Camellia granthamiana. Next base: position 67,141,300 of record CM069910.1, on the reverse strand, counting down.
CCAAATTCCTTCGTTTAGGCCTTCAAATTAGTGATTTCGTCGTTTTAGGAAAGTTTCATTTTGGGAATAACTTTATTTTGGAAAGTCCGTTTTTAGCGCCGTCTATGTTGGCACGTTTCTATTGTTTCCTAGTATGCAGATTTGGGCTTAACTCATATTTTCTATTTTTTGTAATTTTCAGTTTATTTTCGTGTCTAGCAAGGAATTATCCTAATTCTTTGTTTCCTTATTTAATTAGGGTTCAGTTTATTAGAAATACGCATGTATGCCTTAGGGTAAATCATCTTTGATGCAATATAATTCGGTTCTTGAAAATTTTTTTTCTTCCTTGTGGATTCAATGATTTTGTTCGTCTGCTAGAATGATATCTAACCTTGTGTGATTTATTCTGCTGCGTCAATGTGAATCGTCACCTATCGCACCTTACTCTGTGTCTCTTGTTTTTATTGCAACGATATCAACTTACAAGACAAACCAAGTATGGTATTCCTTTAGTTTCAAATTGTTAGTGTATTTTCAGTATTCATGACCTTTAATTAGGTCAATATATAATGTAATTTTGTAAAAGACCTCAATTAATTCTTGTAAATAGTCTTTAAAATTGTTGAAAAAATAGTAAACTAAAAAATATAAATTATTTTTTAAGATGTCTGAAATAGTGAAAAATGACTAACAATTTGAGACAAGGAGTATAAAAATATGGTCATTATAATATCATTGTTGCTTTCAATGAGGCCAGATTCAACCTCAATCTTTACTGATCATATTACCTCATTTGGGAGCACAAGCTTTTAAGCCACCTTTGGTTAGCATTAGTGAAATGTCCAATGACTTGAAGAAAAGATATGATATCATACCATCCACACAATAATTTATGACGACCTCATTGATTCCAAAGAAATCCAAAAATAGATGTATAACACCTTTCTAGGGCATAACAACTTCAATGTCACCAAGTACAAATGCTTTAAAATTCAATACAAGAAGTTCACAAATCCGTCAAAGATTTATTTATATCAAATCCAGCAACTAATAAAATCAAGTTGAAGTCTTTTTCTTCTAATCTGAACCAACCCAAGTCAATTACTCATCTGGCAATGGGAGCTCTTTTTCCGAGTTTTGGAACTCATGGATATAATTATGAAATGTACTTGCACAAGAAGGCATGGAAGGAGGGGGATCGAGCATACTTGTCTCGGGAGTGCCTCCATCTTTCACGATAAAAGCGGTTACCATACCCCAGGTGAGATGACGAGCCATGTGACAATGCCACATCCATACACCTGCCAAAATCATCCATGTTAGTACCAATTTTGTCCTTGACATTTGAAACTTTTTTGATGCATGCGACACACACCAAAAGTTCAGTTAAAATTTCAAATGTGATACTAGGCGGGCAATACTTGATCCTTCGTGTTCACAGCCAAACAAGCTCAAGAACAACTAGAAGTGGCCAACCAAATTGCTTTTCATTTCTTTCTTTTTGATGGATCTTTTATTTTTAAGTCGTAAGACAAGTTTTCCACATCATCTAGACTTCAAAATTCATATATTGCAAAGGGTATAGAAGGAGATTGAATATAATAGTATTTTTGCATATAGTATCCAATCCGTGCTCATAGGAATAAGGAAAGATTCATTGGGTTCATAGGAAAATACTAAAAGGTAATTGAGGTGCACTGGCAGGGTAAAGGATCTGTTATCCAACTGTTGTAATTGTTTTGAGACAAAAGGACATGGATTTGGGATAGAGGATCCCGTGCCCACCAGGAAGAGAAAAGTTAAGGGTCATCAACTACGAAGCACGGGTATTCCAAAAATAGTGCCGTACGAGTACCGGGTACTTACCGGGTGCGGGTACGCGTACCAGTACAGCGGTACGCGTACCGGGTACTGCAAAAGAGGGTCCAGCACGTTTGGTTCATTCAGGTACGGCATAGGTACGGCATGGGTACGCCGTTGGTACGTTTCGGGTACGCCAAGGCCCTTTTTTTTTTTTTTTTTTTTTCTTCTTTTTTGTGCCCTTGCAGATTAGCAATTATTATTATTATTATTATTTTTTGTGCCCTTGTAGATCAGTAATTTTGATGTTTCTCTGCTGTTTTGTCTGTCTGTATGAATTGTATAAGCATATCAGCAAATGATTTTGATGTTTTTAAAAAGCAATTTGAACAAAAAAAATAAAAAATAACAAGGCCTATAAAGGGTAGTTTTGTGTATGACTATGCATTATGCTTTTACTTTAGATCCTCCTAGAATTTCTTTATAAAATCTTTAATCATAACAGACTTTTAAAGTTTATGCACAAAACATTAAAAATTGATACTGTATTAGTTGATTAGTAGTGGTTGGAAATGATGCAATTTTATGTATTATGCAAATTGCAATTGACAACCTATCCCAATTGAGAATTTTTTTCCCTTTATTGTTGGTAATTAACTTTAAATCTTTCTTTGATCTCCTGTTATTTCTTTGGTCTTACCCTATAAAAATAGCAAATTGATGAGCAAAAAGAAAGATTTTAAAAATAAATTATGATCACAAATTCACATTGCATAACATGTCAAAATGAGAGATTTCACAAATATTATTTTTAACGCTTAATGGTTTTAAATTATAGAAAAATGAGTAGTTCTCTTTTTAGTTTCGATATTTAATTTTAATTTGTAGGTTGGATCCTTTAACCATAATTATATTAAAAAAAAAGAGAAAAATATCGGCGTACCGCAGCCGTACCCCTATCATACTTTTTTTAAGTTTTGCTGAATTGGCCTACCCGCACTCATACCCGTACCGTACTCGTATCCGCACCCGTGCTTCCTTGGTCATCAACAAACTGCTCAATTTGGTCAATAATATCTTAGATTCGGATCATTGTGCAATAAAGATACAATGGGAACAGAGCTACTTTGAAAATATGAGCACTTAGGCACCCAAATTATTTTGAGAATAACTTATAATTGGTTAAATAAGTGACCTTGTGCAAGAACTATGGGTTACTTAAAACTTCAGGGGTGGGCGGTAACACTTTTGTAGTTAAAACCTATTTTGGTGGTTACTTTGTTTTAAAGCGATAGGTATCAATGTAGTATTACTCTATTGTTTTAAAGGTTTCAAGAGCAAATTTACAAGGAATGGCTGACTTTAAGGCGAATTGTACTCATGTAAGTACTGCGAGACTTTGATATAGAGTGGTTGGTTTCCAAATCCGTAAAATAAATGCAACCTTTTAAATCAAGAACGTACCTGGATTATTTGCTTGAAACCTGATAGCAACCCATCCATTTTTGGGAACACGAAAGGTATTCACTTGCGGTGGATCAACCAAGTTAAATGTTTTCGGGTCGCTCACATTGTCGTAATTCCCAGGCCCTGACCCAACCACGTAAAAGCTGTATCCATGCATGTGCATTGGATGGTTCTCTGCTCCGCGCAGGACATTGCTATCTTGGAACACTACTTGCACTGTTTCATTGAAGTTCAACATCTTCACCTTGGTTGCTATGGTTGGTATAGCAGTGCTATTCGGCAAATTATCACCCGTAAAGTTATAATAGTTCAATGGGAAGTCGGGAAAATCAGCACTGTAAACCCCAGATATGTTTCTGCGTAGAGGCATAAAAAAAAAAAAAGTTATTAGTGGTGACAGAACAGAAGAACTGTGAAGTTGCTATTGGTAGCGTTAGACTAAGATCTAAACCCAAGTTGAGCTTGTGTTGTCCATGAGCTCAAGTTGTCCCTTTAAATAAACAAATAATATATATATATATATATTTAATGCTGTAGAGAAAGAAAAGCTGTGTCAAAATAAAAGAAGACTACACATGCAGCCAAAAGATGATCAGCCACAAATCACAAGTAAGCCACGCAAATGAGAAAAGTAAAAATATTACCTCACGTAAAAATTAGCATTTTCAAATTATGTTGAATTAATTTTAAGATTCCTTTTCATTGCCCCATGCTTGTTCTAGTAATGTAACTGTAAAATATAGATATATAGGGGAGAGAAAAAAAGAAAGTAAAAGGCAAAAGAACAATGGAGCATACCGGTAGTAGGTGAGCAGTACATCAGTACTTGGGTTTAGAAAAGTCATGTTGTTCATGGCCGCACCCATCTGCATTCCAATTTCGCATTGACTCTTGTTGCAAAGGATCTCTGCCACAGAAACAACTATATACATAGGGTGAGTTATGTTTATTGGCACTGATACAGGGTGTTCTTTGCTGGCTAAGCTCCTTAGACGGGCCAAGTACGCATTTGCTTGAGTGATGTTTATGTAAGAAGGAAGCTCGGAGGGAAAGACAGGGGAAGATGGGGGAGTATAGTTGCCTCTGTACTCTACAATCGCTGTATTAGCAGGATAAACATCGGGATTACCATTGCTAACATATTGTCTAATTGCCATATAGTAGTAACCAAGAGGTTGATTTGCTGTGAGTAGTACATTCACAGTTTGTCCAGGGGACATCACCAAATACGATGTAGATATGGGTTTGAGATAGTTCCCATCCATTCCTACAACTGTGACATTGTGATCAGCAATTGCAAAGAACAATTCCGAGGTCACAGCTGCATTGATTAGATGGAGAAGATAGGTCTTGCCATAATCGACATACAATCGATACTGAGTTTCTGCAGCACAAAAATAAACGTCAGCAAATGATATTATTATGCATCTGCCACACACTTTTTGGCCTTTATTAAAAGGGATTGAATTTTTAACAGTGCAATGATCTATTATTACACTTTGTGAATACTTTAAGCCAGTTTACAACTTCAAAGGCAAAATTCTGTTGCCTAAGATAAAGAATGAAGTGCAGAGAAAAAAGAAAAGAAAAAAAAAGGAAAAAAAAAAAAAGAAAAGACAAAGATACCAATATAAATTCAAATTTAAACAGTGTAAAAATTTTGACAATTCAAAATACAACAGTTCTCCTAAAGTATAGCGTTTTCTCATAAAATACAGTAAAACACTTCCCACTTTGAGGAGTCTCCATCACATGATACCAAATTCATGGTAAGAACATGTATAATCATCTCAGCGCATGACTACTGTCTATGCAAGGGTTTCACAAGAGTGACAACTAGGATATGGACACAGTGGGAATACGGAAAAAAAAAAAAAATTAAAAATTAGTTATATATTTTTTTAATATACTTTTATTTACTATGTATATATGAATATAAATTTAGCATACATAGATATGAGAGACATCGGTGTATATGTGGATATGTCTTTAATTTTTCCTACTTTTCCCTCTTTATTTTCTTATATTTTATTTTAACCCCAAATCAACTTTCTAAAAGTTTAAAAAAAAATAAAAAATAAAAAAAAAACTATAAATCCGAAAGCATGTCCAATTTCCAAACAATGGTTTCCTATCATTTTAAAACAAAGGAGCACCAGTGGGCATTTTAACTCTAGAATTGCTGTTGGCATGAATTCACAACAAAGTTATGGCACAAATATTTTTCTAGTGAAGAAATATCCAACGTCAAAGTATGTGGGGATGGGTAACTTCAAAACCACACCCCTTTTTTTTTTTTTTTTTTTGTTTTCTGAATGAAGATACCATTTGGAGTTGGTCGCTCTTAAGCAAAGTTCTAAAAAGCGGTTGCAGTCGCTGTAACGGTAACAGTGGTGCTGTTGCGATTAGAGAATGTAAAGGTCGTAGCGTAACGATTGCAGTAATCGGAACCGTGAATTTTTTTATTTTTCGCACAATTTAAAAAAAACCTTACCGATATGCAGATTTTTTTTTTCTCCATAATCATATTTATTGGGTTTTAAAATAAATCAATTTTTGTAAATTTTTAAGTATGATCTAATATATTTCATATTTTAAAATCACTATAAACTGAGTTTTTTACATTTTATTTTAATAATTAATGACTTTATATGTCATAAATCTATATTACACTTGTGGCAAAAATTTTTTTTATTGGACTTAGATGTATAAAATTATTTTTTTAATTATTATACTTGTGGAAGCATATGCAAATTTTAACTTGAATAGTTTTAAAAAATAAATTATACATGCTAATTTAATCATATAAAAATTAAAAAATAAGTTATAAAGAATTTTTTTTTTGGATCACTTGAATATTCATTCTCTTTTTAGATAACCTGTAAATAAAAATAAAATAAAATAATCAAAAAAAATTGACATGTATATTTTACAAAAAAATCAATCACTAACTATTACATATAAGATAAACAATGACAAAAGTATGAGAATAAATAAGAGTCTAAATATATATATATATATATATTTTAATCAAGCAAAATAGATAATGATCACACTTATTATTATGATTTTCAAACAATATATAGATAGACACACAAACAAAATGGTTGAGTGATAGCAGCCGAATAGAATAACATAGGTCTTACAGGTTCAACAAATCAATAACAGGTTCAACAAATCAATAACATGTTCTTCATCTTCCCTCTTCTCTCTCTTACTCCTCCATCTTCCTCTTCTCTCTTTATACTCTTCCCTCATTTTAGCTTTTTTTTTTTTTTTTTTTTTTCTTCGAAAGAAACAGTTCGGAACCATTACGTAATGGTGTGTAACAGGCCGTTACAGCACCGTTACGACCGCTATGGCAGCCGCTATGGCCGATACACATGTGAATCGCAATCACAATGCAAAAGCGGAGGTAACACGTGGTGCATACCGCCGCAACCGTTACGTAATGCCACATTTTGAAACGGTGTCTAATGGGCCATTACGGTACTGCTACAGTCGTTACGTAATACTGAAACGGCTGTTACGCATGTGAATTTTCGTCACACTGCTATAGCGGCCGTAATAGGTGACAGTAACCACGTTACGTAACGGTTGTGGGTGCTTTTTAAAACCTTACTTTCATGACTGCTATTGCTTACTATCAATAGGTCAGTCTTTCAGATTAGACTCCACAACACAGACCATTATTTTGTAACGGAATCAATGGTTAATCGTGATTAGACTCTTCTAGTTTTGTCAATGCAGTATTTATTCTAGTGAAACTCCCACAGAAACACTAAAGAAAATACCGCTAGAACAATTAAAGATTCCTCCTGGTTGGCCGTTGATAACAAAAGAACTTGGCCGTGGTAAGTCTGCACCCACAAAGAGATCATAATGGAGCTGTTTGTTCACATCAAAAGTATACCAAGTTCCTGCAAGTACAAAAGCAAAGTAAAGGAATTGCACAAGGAAGATTGACTGAGTTAAGGGAACGGAAGAAAGAAATCGATCACAATAATGGAGCTGATGGGAAAACACAAAGGATTGCTCAACTCACTTGGTTCGAGGGTTCCATTTGATTGTGCGTCATTATTCATATATGTTTAGCAGTCATTTTGTTCAGCCTTAATTATAAAATAGAAAAGAGTAATTTACTCTTACCTCTCTTGAGGTTTGGAGAAAATACAGTAAGCTTCATAAATTTGGCATAATTACACTGAATTTCCATAAGGTTGTAATTCACATAACAATTAACCCCTTTTCATCAATAATTCATTAATCATATGGCTGAAAAAAATTATGTTTTCTTCACTTCTAACATGTATATACTATGCTTATCTTTGTCTCTTCACACCATTTGCATTAGTTCCATTCCATCTAAACTTATTAAAAGGGAGGTCTATGTCAAAATTGTGGGTTTTATTATATTTTCTTCAAAACTCAAGAGAGGTTTACTCAATAAAAAAATGCTAATGACTACCCAAAAGGGCTGTCATTAGTTTTGCTGGACGTGCAAAATACGCATCAAAATGTGTGAAAAATTTATTGAAATATGTAAAAAAAACTTTTGAAATGCTTAAAAACTACCTTAAAATAGAGCGATATGGCCATAGTATGAAGAAAATTAATAATTAATACAAATGTAGTAACGGAATTTTTTAAACATTAAAAGAAACGTTATACTTGCATTTCTATTAGTGGATTCAAAACTTCAAAAAAAAAAAAATGTTAATGATCATTGGGAAAAAAAAAATTAAATGAAAAAAATATAAGAAAAACAAAAGTGAGGAGTGATTAGAGAATTAATTCGTTAGTTCCATGTGAGATTTGGAGCCTTGATTATTGTTAAAAAAGAAAAGGTATCATCTCACGATATTTAGAAATATCTATAGACAGACGAGAGACAAAATGGTAAACGTACCTATAAGGTCAACACTAAAGCCACTCAAGGGAGGTAAATGTAATTTCAGAAACCAGAGGGGAGGTTTCTATAATTGTCATAAACCAAAGGGGAGGTCAGTGTAATAAGAAACAGTTGTTCATTGAGGCATTTTATCAAACAGTTGAGAGACGTATACTTCAACAAAAATCCCAACTAAAAATCTAACACAAGTGAATAATTTACGCACAATGTGCACATACATGTGTATGGTGTGTGAATTTTAAAAACCCAGTACGAGTTTGATGAAGAAAGAGCACATGAATGCGTACCGAGTACTATAACTTGTTCTGCGTCTGGTTGGGGAAATGGGTAAGTGGTGCCTTGTGCAGGCATGATGATAATGGCACCATGGACACTGCTCTGAGTCCAGTCGCTGTGGGCATGCCACCAAAGGGTTCCTTCCTCGTCAGAGAATATGACTTTGTATGTGAAGTTTGTTCCTGGTTGAATAGCGCACTGTGTGACGTATTCTGGTCCATCTGACCATGGATTTTTGGGCTGTTTTACTCCATGCCTGTTAATAGTTATTACATATTACACTTGGCAATCTAACTCCATCATAACATATAAAAATACAAAAATTGGTCACAAAATACAATCCTTTTAGCTAGACTGATTTTCAATTTACAAAACAAAACATATAAAAACCTTATATATCATTTTTTTTTTTTCACTGTTAATATATTAACAGTTAAATTATAATACAAGTTAACGACTCTCTATAAATTTAAATTTAAAACTTCACTTATCTTGGCACTCAAGTATTCTCTCTATAATTATTTGAACAATTGTCCGAGATCACCCTTTCACACCGTGATTTAGAGTTAAAAAAACATTTTTGACTATATAATTGGTAGTATTTATTATTTAACATAAATAAATGTATTAAAATGTTCTCTATACCTTCATATCTTGATGTGAGGTTGATCTAAGTATTTTCCATATGTTTTCTAAATAACAATTAATGAAATGGACTATATTAGATTAGTCTATGAAGTTTAGAGATTTAATTGAAATAAATTAAATATTAGGAATTAAAATGAAATTAGTGGTATATTTCAGAGATTATTTGCATAATTTTGTTGAAAAATTTAGGTTGTCGGATTCCTTACCTAATTTCCTTAACACTAGAGATAAAAATAGTAATATTCACATTAATAAATACAAATGAGACTTATAATTTTGTTTTCAGTAATAAAAAAATTGAATAAAAAATTTGTTCATCATGACTAGAAGCATTTTCTCATTACTGAGGCAGAAAGAGAGAGACCAGTGAATAGTAACACCATAATATCCTTGATTGTGAACGTTCACAAATACTGTATCTCCTTTTCGAACATGAATCTCTGGTCCTGGAAAACTTTCGTTCACTACCAACATACTTTTTGTGTTGCACAGCCTTGTAAAATTCTTCTCCCTCAACTGTAATATTGGATAATTGAAAAAAACATATCAATAAAATTGTAAACAATAAAAAAAAGAATTAAAGATCATAAACTTAAAAATAGCCGATATGCATGCGATTTTGATTTTCACCAGTATATATGAATGTACGGATATTGAACGGGTAAAAACACGACACATATCCATTTATATTTAGGTCTTGTTTGAAAAATTGATTTTTACGCTCAGGAAAAAAAAAAAAAAAAAAGCCAAAAATCCAACATAAAGCCTTTGGGGGTGTTTGATAGGGCTTTTTTGAGCCAACTTATAGCTTCTGCCTTTCAAAAAGTTATTTTGGACTGTTTGGTTAAATTTATTTCAAACACTTTTGATTCTAATAACTTATTTTAAGTCAAAAAAACTGATTCTGAGAAGCTACTCACCCTTTACTTCTGATTATCAGCTTATGCTGTGGACATATTAATTCACGGTTATACTCTTAGATTTTTTTATTTTTTATTTTTTTTAAAATAGAAAAAGACCCAAATAGACTATAAAATATATATTTTTTTTAATGAGAAATGTAGACAAATAGTGAATAACAAAAAATAAAAATTAATTGAAAAAGTTACTCCACAGCTTATTTAACAAACACTATTCAGCAACTTAAATCTATAATCCAACAGTTATATCAAATAGATTAACAGTTTCTGATTAAAGTCATAATGTATAATCTGTTAAGCTATAATTTATAATCTATAATCTATTTTAACAGCTACACCAAACAAGACCTTTTGTTTGGATGTGGGTTGGCTTTTTGACTATTTTAGCATGGGACTAAAAAATCTCATTTGAGATGAACTTTTTAACATTTTTTATTTTTATGAGAGAAAAAATAAAATGATTATGATTTGAATGGAATATTTTATCTTATTAATTTTTTAGCCTGTTTTATCTTTTTGTGGGCATAATAACCAAAAAAAAATTGTGCCAAACACAGCCTTTTGGCATGTAGCCAAAAGTAGTATCAATGTAAAATTACAAAATGAGAATTTAAGATAAAAACAAGTTTTATATATATATATTAGTCAATTACATTTGTTTCATACAATTTAAAAAGTCATTCCTAAACACAATCCCCACCTTAAAACCATGATGAAGTCCTCCGTAATGGAGTTTCAATAATTCTATTAATTCAGAAAATTTTCTCAAATTTATACCCAAAATGAGATTGTGTGGTGAAAAGTGAATTAGTATTGTGTAAACTGAACGAATTTGAACCAAAATTTAATTTTTATAAATAAAAATTCTGAATGTACAACAGTGTTGATGGAGTTTGTGAGCAAATTTGAAACAGAGTGTAAGCGCAATAGAGGGTGCGTACCATGAAGTCATAGTAATGAGTTTCGGCATGAGCAATGAAGATAAATGTACAACTCAGAAGCACAAACCCAACAAGAAGAAGCTCATAAAAGACTTGTTGTCTCATCTTCTTGGACAAGGCAAATCTTCAATTGTGCTTCGTCTTCTCAGCCTCTCTCTGTATATATACTGGAAAAGTGCTTCGTAAGTACATCTTTTTTTTATTTTATTTATTCTTCTTCCTTTTTCTCGTGTAGGTGAGGTGTTGCTTAAGCGCTTAAGCTTAAGCACGTGTTTTTAGCTTCCCAGTGTATGAAGAGACGACTGTGTAGTAAAAGCTCAGATACTAACGCACGTACGTCGTCGTTTCGTTGTTAGATAGGGTGGGGAAGTGAAGTGAAGTGAATTGTATTTGACTTCTTGTTGCCAGTTAGGTGGACGGGTTGACTATGCCACCAGGTTGGGCCATGGTTTTACCATCAACCAGTATTTTTAAATTTTACTTTTTGGTAAAATGTTGAATTTGTTGGGGAATAAAAAAAAGAAAAATAAATAGAAAATAAATTGAATGACAAGGAACTAAATACTACCTATATATTTATTTATTATTATTGTTGGTGAAAATACTAGAAGAATTATATTTTATTGATAAATAATGTAAAGAAAATGAAATACAAATAGATCAGGCTGAGGTACGGATATCTCGTTTTCTTTAAAGAGATCAAATCCACTGCGGTAAGGAAAAACCCAAATATTGATGCAACAATCACAAAACTATGACTTATCCTCTCCAGGATACAACAGCCCGACCATTTGTCGTATGGTTTAAGCCAACTTTGCACAAGATGGTGAACCCAAAGCTCCGCCAAAAAAAAAAAAAAACATCATTCTTTGGTTAGTAATTTCTTAAGTATAAAAAATAGTTTGTGTAAAAAAAATAGACGAGAGAAACTATTTATAGGCCATTAGAACCTTACAATTACACCAAAAAAATAAAATAAAATGACCATTAACTTATCACCAACCCCATGACCTTCTAATTAATCTCCATTCATGAATAAAATAAAAGGTTACCAAAAAATAATGAATCTCCATTCACCAAATAAAATAAGATTCATGAACAAAACCAAAAAAGTCACAAAAATAAATAAATAAAAGATATTAAAATGATCTAACAATCCCCCACTCATTTTCATATCAACAAGGACAAGAGAGATTACCAAACAAAGATAGACTAGTACGTATCATGAAGGTGTACTCTGCATTGAACTTTCATTAGTGAAACAACAACCTCTACTCCAGAGTCAGTAGTGGTCTCAGACTTGAATTATGACTACTTAGAGGAAATAAAGTATTATTGCTCACACATAATAATTCAAGTGTTGACATGAACTTTTAATAGCCAGCACGTTACGGCCTTGTGCCTATTCCAGTTGTCATGAGCATATTTGAGAATAAACCTTATTTTCATAGAAAGCGGCCCCACTTTCATGCTCACATATGTGAAATCTGTCAAGAATGTTCCTATAATTTACACACCCCACTCAACAAGAGCTACAAAATTTCATTAAGAGTATAAAAATTCAAACCTCCAACATTACAGGACAAATGCACTTACATCATAGGGGTGGACAACAAAATATTAAGGAGTGCATTTTTACAACCACGATATGATTCATTCTTCCCATTGAACCTAGTTACAGGATCTCTGGTCCCCAGGTTGGGTATCTTCATACATGGTTTATGATTTTATAGGCTTCAAACCCATTCCCCTCGATGTATTCCAGACCCTATCTCTTGCCAATGCCTTGGTTAACTGATCCGCAAGATTATCACAAGAGTTTACATAATTCACAGTTATGATGCCATTACTTAAATAGGATCTCACATTACTGTGTTTCCTTTGAATATGTCTGAATTTACCATTATAAAAATGATTATTCACTCTATCAATAGTAGTAGTGCTATCACAATGAATTAACATAAGAGGAATTGGTTTTTCCCAAAAAGGGATTTCATATAACAAATCTCTCAACCAATTTGCTTCCTCACATGTTAAAGCTAACGCTATAAGCTCAGCTTCCATTGTAAAATTAGCAATTATAGTATGTTCTTTAGACTTTCAACATATACCACCACTACCCAAGGTAAAAATAAAACCCAAGGTAGAAAGATATTCATCTGACAAATTGTTCCAATCGGCATCACTATATCCCTCAAGTACCGCTGGATACTTGTTATAAAACAAACCATAATTTTTGGTACCAGATAAATATCTCATAATTCTTGGTACCAGATAAATATCTCATAATTCTTGCCATGGCTAGCCAATGATCTCGACTTGGCTTGCTAGTAAATCTGCTAAGTACTTGAACAGCATATGCAATGCCAGGTCTAGTACAGTTAGTAGCATATTTCAAACTACCAATCATGCTAGCATATTTCTTTTGATTAATTACTTCTTTTTAATTTGTTACAACAGATAAATGTATGCTTGCATCAAAAGGAGTAGCAACATGTTTACAATCTAGAAAATTATATTTCTTTAAAATTTTCTCAACATAATGCGACTAATCAAGAAAAATGCATTATTAGTCTTAGTAATTTTAATTCCCAAAATAAAATTAGCTTCACCAAGATATTTCATATCAAAGTGATTATTAAGCATATTTTTAGTCTCATTTACAACATGCAAATTAGAACCAAAGATAAGTATATATCACCTACATATAGGCTAATAATTACATGTGCATTCTCACAAGTTTTATAATATATGCACTTATCACATTCATTAGTCTTATAGCCATTCTCAAGCATGCAGGAATCAAATTTCTTATGCTTGAGAATGGCGCAGGAATCAAATTTCTCATGCTACTATTTAGGAGCTTGTTTTAAACCATAAAGGGATTTAGTTAACTTACACACCTTACTTTCTTGGCCAAGTTCCACAAAACCCTCAGGTTGGTCTATATAAATTTCCTAATCTAGATCTCCATTTAAAAATGCAGTTTTCACATCCATTTGATAAATTTTTAAATCATCAATTGCAGCCATTGCTATCAATAGTCTAATGAATGTAACTCTAGTAATCGGAGAAAAAGTATCGAAGAAATCAAGATCAATTTGTTGCTTAAAACCTTTAGCGACAAGCCTTGCTTTATATTTATCTATAGTTCCATCCGGTTTAAGTTTTTTACGAATGACCCATTTATACCCAATAGTTTTACAAGTTGGAGGTAAATCCACTAGCTTCTATGTTTTATTTGAAAGTAGTGAATCTATCTCATCATTTATAGCTCTCTCCAGAAAATAGCATCAGGTGAAGATAAATCTTCTTGCACCATAAGAGGAATTTCTTCCATATTGTAAAGATAATAGTCACGGCCAAAATCTTTTTCAACTCTAGCTCGTTTACTCCTCCTTGGTTGGATTTGAGAATTTTCTTGTTCTTGAAAAACTTGAGATGAAGTAGAAGAGCTAGGCATGAATAAAATATTTTCAGAAATTATTTGATCCCTACTACTTCTATATTTCAAAAGAAATTTATTTTCATGAAAAATAGCATCATTTGATTCAAAATAATATTATTTTTCATATCAAAAAATCTATAGATTGTACTGTGCAACGTATACTCAAGAAAAGCACATGTGGTAACTCGTTCACCCAATTTAGGTCATTTAGGATCTGCAAGCCTCACAAAAGCTAAACCATCCAAAACCCTCAAATATCCTAGATTTGGTTTATGCCCCCGCCACAACTCATAAGGTACAATTTTAGTCTTTTTTGTGTGGCACTCTATTTATTACATGGCAAGCTGTCAAAATAGCTTCGGCCTAAAGATTTGAGGGAGCACCTGAATCAATAAGTATAGCATTCGTCAAGTCAATTAACATTCTATTTTTTCTTTCAGCTACGCCACTAGATGAAGGTGAATATGATGGAGTAGTCTCATGAATAATTCCCAATGACTGAACGAAAGAATTGAATCCTAGAGATTCAAACTCTCGGCCTCTATCATTTCTAATTCTCTTAATCTTTTTACCGAATTGATTTTCCACTTCAAGAAAGAATTCTTTAAATTTCTCAAAAGTATCACTTTTATTTTTTAATAAATATATGTTTTTATATTTTGAAAAACCATCAATAAAAGTGATAAAATATCGGTAACCACCACGAGTTAAAATTCCTTCAAACTCACACAAATCAGTATGAAATAATTCTAGCAATTCGGTATTTTTTTTCAACACTTTTATGAGGCCTCTTGGTAATTTTTTCTTTACTGCAAACTTCACATTTCTTAAAATTTTTTGTCACTTTGGAAATTAATCCTAAACTACTCATGATTCCCACATATTTACTGTTAATATGATACAAGCGAGCATGCTACAAATTAATAGAAGACAAAGTGTAAGCGGTGTCATAGTAATCATAAAATTGATCAGCAAGACAATTTAAGAGATTAAAAACGACATTTATACTCATCTGTATTGTAGGAAGCCACTTTTGCTTCATGTGTCTCGTAGTTTTCATCATTTATCTCCTTGGTTAGGATTTTGTTTGGGTTCTTCTCGGTAAGAACATGTGCAACTTTCAAAAGGTTGAGGTAAAAAAGAACTTTTCCTTTCCACCTCTTAAAATGAACTCCCTTGAACTTGAAAAGCTTGTTGAGATCTCCAATTTCATCATTGATTTTTTCAGGTACTTGTTCTATGGTTGATCGCCTTGAAATTGTTGGTGAAAATATTAGAAGAATTATATTTTAATTATAAATAATATAAAGAAAATGAGATATAAATAGATCAGATTGAGGCACGGATATTTCGTTTTCGTTAAGGAAATCAAGCCTACTACGGTAGGAAGAACCCAAATACCGATGCAGCAGTTACAAAACTATGACTTTTCTCCTCCAGGATACAACAGTCCGACCACTTGTTGTATGGTTTAGGCCAATTCTGCAAAAGATGGTGAACCCAAAGCTCCACAAAAAAAAAAAAACCATTCTTTGGCTAGTAATCTCTCAAGTATAAAAAATAGTTAATGTAGAAAATAGTAGATGAGAGGAACTATTTATAAACCACAAGGACGTTACAATTACACCAAAAAAAAAAAAAAAATGACCATTAACTCACCACCAACCCCATGACATTCCAATTAATCTCCATTCATGAACAAAATAAAAGGTCACCAAAAAATAATGAATCTCCATTCACCAAACAAAATAAGTTTCATAAACAAAACCAAAAAAGTCATAAAAATAAATAAATAAATAAAAGATATTAAAATGTTCCAACAATTATTATTGTCATTGTTATCATCATCAAAATGCAAAGATATGAGTCCATGTGTATTTATTAATGAGATGAGTGTGATGACCTTATCTCTAGTGGCAAAACAATTGATGAGAAAGTTATGTATAATATTATTATTGAGTTATGAAAATGTAAAGAAAATTGGAAGTGTTAGTAAAAGAAAGCCATTTTTTAATTACCCAACAAAATAAATATGTAGAAGTAACTTAGTTATTGAAAAATCCTAGATCATGCGTGGCATAGCTTATTGTATCTTAAGAATTGATAGTGAAAAATAAAAAAAACCAAAAGCACTCATCTCTCAATTTTCAGATAATAAATTTTATTTTTTAATTTATTTACTCTATTACCTAATATTTTATAAGTAGAAGTTATACTAAACAATTTAAACTATTTTTAGATAAATTGTACTATTCATCCCCTACATATGTAGAATCAAAGCAGACTAAGAAAATTTTGGACAAAGAAACCAATGTATTAGGATTATTACGCCTTTTTATTTTTGTTAAAAATAGTTCATAATATGATGTAGAGTCTCAATTTTTATTTTGGTTGAACTTTTATCAAATTTTTAATGATTTGGCCTAAATTTCGAAAGTCTGGCTATGAGGGTGTAGGAAGACCTAATTGTTTGGATAATTATCCAATAGGTCTAGAACATGAACTTCGAACTAATAAAAATACCAGTTGTAGAATACAAGGAATTGACCTAAACCACGTAATAAGTTGAATGAGAGATAAAATTGGCCCTAACCATCCCATTTGTATAGCTTCATTGGTCAGAGCACCCCACATATATATATATATATATATCATAATAGTATTCTCAACCATCAAATTGTTTTCTTTCTTGTGTAAAAATAAAATTTCAAAAATTCCAAAAATAATCGATATAAAAGTTTAGAAATTAGATGGAGAGGGCACCTTCGCGTTAAACTCATATATTAATTTCTAAAAATTTTACACCTTTTAATACAAGAAATTTGACTTTGGATAATTGTAAAAATGATTATGAAGAGGACACTTAGGAATCAATGTGAGTAAGATTTCAGATTTGAGTTTATAGAAAAATATTGACCTACTTTATAATATAACTACTAACCTGTAAACTGCTATCCTGTGCCAAGAAAAAAAAAAGATATTGTCAATGTTAAATGTAGGAGTAAAATTAGGTAACTTTAGGTGGTTGGGTCTGTTTTCATGACCTGTGGAGAAAAAAAATAAAAAAATAAAAAATAAAAAAGAAAGGAAGGTGGCTGGCCTAGTCCAAGGTCGCCGAACCATGGAGTATTTTTAATGGTGTATCTTTTTTTTTTTTATTAAATTTGAGTAAAAATTTCATTTGATATCAAGTACTTCAACGGATGATTTTGAACTTTAATCAAAACACCGGTCGGCGTGGCGGATGTCTAACCGGTCGACCGGTCAATGTATTTTTTTCACAAATTTTTGCTTAGAGGTGGTCATCTGGAGGACATTTGGTGGTGAAAATCCAGCACCTATAAACAGTGATTTAATAAAAGCTTCTAGGCAATCTCTCTGTTTGGTGAAAGATTTTTGATATCCTCGATTTGATACTCATTTGATAAAAGTATTGGAGCAGAAAAAATAATATTTTTTTAATCAAATGATGACAGAATTAATGAACCATGAGAGATGGTGTTACAATCCATATTCCGTAAATGTATTGTGCGTATCAGTCTAAGACAATAACATATTCTTCCAAACTGTGTTTTCCTTTTTTTAGCCTATTCAATTGTTTTTTTTTTTTTAGGTACAACAGAAATAAAATAAAAACTAAGAAAACTATTAAGGGAGAGGGCTTAGTTTTTATTTTATTTCTGTTGTACCTAAAAAATAAATAAATAAATAAATAAAATAAAATAAATAGGGTGCCTCATGCGCATGTGGTAAATGTGCATGTAAAACGTATTACTTAAATAATAAGGTACGGGTACCTCCTTTGAGATTTGAAAGAGGTCGGAATAATTTAATTGATTTTAAACTATCAATATTCAAATGTAGACATTGTGCAAGGGTGACTAAAAAAAATTATTTAGATTTTAAAGGAACTAAAGTAAGATTATACATTCATTCTGTTTGATTTTGAATTTTAAGTATTTTTGAGTATTTACATTGGAGTTCAAAAATAATTTTTGAGTTTTCAATTCAATTTTTTTTATTTTTTATTTTTAGGGAATTTTTTTAGTATTTTAGTCTAATTTTTTTTAATGTATCTAATCTAATGTAGTTAAAAAGTAAAATATTTGTAAATAATTTTTTTTTAAAATAATAATAAATATACAAAATATGAAAATGTATCTTTTTATTTAGTGAATTTTAAAATATTTTTTTTTTAAATTTTTATACTTTTAAGTGTATTTAAGTTAAGTAGGTCTAAAAAGTAAAAAATATAGATTAAAATATTTAAAAAATTCACTAAAAAAAAATACGGATTGAAAACTCAAAAATTATTTTTAAAAACTCCAATAGAAATACTCAAAATTACATAAAAGTAATGAGATTTTTTAAAAGTTTGAGGTGACTAAAATATATATTTTTTATAATTACTAAAAATTACATGAAAATAATAAAAAATTTCAAAATTTGGTGTAACCAAAGGAAAATTTAGTTCGATTCTAAAGGTGTTAATGTAAAATTATATAAATTTTGAAGAGATTAAAATGTAAAATTCGTTTATAAACATTTAAAATTATATGATAAAAATTGTAATTTCTCAACAGCAAATCACTCCTAGTATCAATTTTTTTGCATTTTCTTACCTGGACAAATCATGAAAAGAATGACATTACATGTGCTGACATGGACAAAGACGTGAATGGGTACAGGTGCTAGCGTGGACAAGGACTTGAATGGGTAAGACAAATCTAGACCCCCATGAAATCTGGGGCGAGCATAGGTGGTTCCAATTAATGCCCATGGACCCATGCCTTGTGGATCCAAGTCCTCAACGAGCATTGATGGAGACCCCTCTAATCATTACTCTCATCACTTCAACACAGACGTGGCAGGTGGTGATTGGAGGAGAAGAAAAAAAAAAAAAATAAAAAAGAAAAACTGGCCAATAAGAGGAAAAGGGGGTCAAAGGGGGTGGGAGGGAAAGAGGGTCTCAAACATTTTTGTATGAATAAAGGTTGAGACCCCCTTTGGGGGTCACCCCCTTTACCCCCTTTGCCACGTGGCAAGAGGTGATTGGAGGAGTAGGAAAAAAAAGAAAAAAAAAAAAAAGTGACCAATGAGAGAGAGAGGGGGTCCAAAGGGGGTCCTAAAAAGGGGGATGAATCATTGTTGTTTTTGTATATCCAAATTCCTTACTTTAAAAATAATTGTATTAAAATATTGGTAATAATAAATACTAAATAAAACATTTTTGTTTAAAGGCTATACAAGAAAAATACACCCTGATTAAGCCTAATAAAAACGTGCGCACACACAAAAGAAAAAAATAAAAAAAACTTGAGGCCTTTTTGATTGACTGGAAGGTGATAAAGTAACCTTAATTACAAGAATGAATATTCAAGCAGCATATATTTTAAATAAGAGTTAATTATCTAAAAGTCATATTTATAAATGTTATGATGATTTAAGTTTTATTTAAGATTTTTTAAATTAATAAGTCCTATTTAGAGGTTGTTTTTGGGGTGTTCTAAATAAGTGTACTTTTTGTCTTTTTAGACTAAAAAGTTGAGAAATAAAATATGGATGTTTGGGTTAATTTTTTGACTTTTTACAAAAAAAAAATGTATTAAAATATTGCATAAAGTGTGTTGGAGAAGATAATTAATGAATTGGTACGGTTGGGCAGTGCTTGGGCTGAAAAGGATATGAGAAAATATTGCCTATTTTTCGGCCATTGATTGAACGGTGTTGTTCGGCCCAGGGGGCAGCCACGGGTCCCGCTTTTCTAATCGGAACCGTTTAATATGTAGAACTCTTCGAGTACTATATTATTCTAAAAAATCATATTCATTGGATATCGATAGCTATCTGATCATGTTAGTTTTTTTGGTCATATGTTAACTATAACACCATCCATTTTTTATACAAAACTGATTTGATCATGTAGTTAGTGATATCCGATAGACATAATTTTCTACAAAAATATAATACTCAACGAGTTCTACACATTAAACGGTTCCGATTAGAAAAAAGGACCCGTGGTGGGCCCCCACAGGCCCAACTTTACCATCTAATATACACATGTAATATTTTTTATTTTTTCCTTTCTCCTATGCGACAAGGTCTGTACATAGGCTGCTGTAGAGGTGATTGGTATTTAATATTATGTTTATTAAATTTTTTTTTGATGAATAGTGATAGCTTTTTAACTTTTTTGATAACTCTTTAACTTTTTGGTTTTTTTTGAGTTGCCAAACTTGGCCTTAGTAAGGGTTGGTTTGGGATGTTCTAAAAAAGTGCATTTTTTGACTTATTGGCTTATATGGGTTGGGTTTGATGTGATGTGTTAGAGAGGTGATGTGATTTAAATAAGATGATGCGACTTAAATAGGATAGTGACTTTTTAACTTTTTGTATTATTTAGTTTATGCCAAACCAACCCTAAAATTGATAATATTATCAATTTTTTCCAATTTTTAAAAACTAAGAACATTATCAATTTTGCATAGTAGTGTTCGAAATAATTGTTTCACTAACTGATGAAAAAAAACAGAGTATGGGATTAAGCATTTTTGCCCTTCTACATATTGGTTTGATTCAACTGTCCAATAAAATCGAAAACATTATCAGTTTTTTTCATTTTTAAAGGGGTTTTTTTTATTTAAAGTTTTGCACATCAATGTTCCATCATCATGCTTCTTTATAAACACAAAATTTTCTGTTTTTCACAAAAAAAAAAAAAAAAGTTTTTTTCAAATTTTTCAAAAAAAAAAAAAAAAAAATTTTTTTTTTTTTTTGCACATAAATTTTTTTATTTTTAGTTTTTTCAATTTGAAAGTTGATGTTTTAAAGTTTTGAAAATCAAAATAAATGTCAAATTATCATATTCCTTTATAGATAATTATAAATGATGAATAATCATTATTTGAAGAACAATTCCAACTATTCAGAATTTAATGAGACTTTAAGGTTTAAAAAATCTTTGTTAGGACTTAATAGAATATAAATTTATAAATTAAGACTTATATATAAATGCCCTTTTAAATAAAAAGTTTAAATGCAAATAATTAATAAATATGATTTAAATTTAAAAAGATTTTTAAAATTTGGTGAAAGCCTAAAATCATTGTGCAGTTTATGTCACGTATTGAACTCCTTCACCCTCTCTCTCAAACACACATATTTATTATCTATCTATCTATCTATAGGCTTCCCAACCTATTTTTCATGTGATGTCCTAGGTACATAACCCGATTTCGGTTGTGCTAGAAGGTCTTAGATACGAATACATAAGACAAAAATACACAAGAATAACAAAACAAATTTCATTCACTCAAACGAATTCAAAATTAAATATGAAAAATTCACAAACAAATACAAAGGGAAGGTAATCCCGCCTAACTCACAACCACTCTCAAATTCAATTATTTTCTATATCTAATACAACACATTAGCTTCGTATTTATAGGCTTTTGAGGAGGATGAGAGACAGAAGCGGTGACACCAAAACCACCGTGTTTCGGACATGTTCGGGAAGCTTCATGGTGGCTTCCATTGTGACCAACTAAGAATTTCAATTCAAAACCATCTTCTTCAGTAGCTTCTGAATCATCTAAGAGCTTCAAAAACAATATGGAGGAGAAGAGGAGAAGTTGAATCCAAACTTCTTATGTTTCATGGAGAAGCAAAGCTAAATTTCTAACAATTCTCCACCTTAGCGAAGACTCTCGAGTACATAAATTTGAATAAAACTCCACCTTAGCAAAATACCATAAACAAATAAATAACCAACCATGCAAGTGCTCCAAAGCGAATATACTCTAATGCCAAAAACAAATTCAGCTGCACCAAACAAAACAAACGAGCGCTCTTCAAACAAATCAAAACAAAACAACAGACTTAAAAGCTCGAGACATATCAAGCCAATCCAAATTGCAGAACAAAATGAACTAGTTCTTCTAATTTTATGCAACAAATCCAAATTCCAAAATTCCAAAAAACAAAAGTTTTACTAAGACCTGAAGTAGATTGCCACAAGATCTTCTTCAAATCGACAAATGCGAATTTTTTCCAATACCAACAAGTGGCCGAAGACCACACCAACGACCTAATATTTAGATTCAGAATAATCAGTATCATTCTGTGCTACATTGATTTTGGAAACAACATTTCTTTTTCCCTTCAAACTTGGGCAATCTTTCTTCCAATACCCTTTCTCATGACAATAGGCACATTCATCTTCGGCGGGATTAACTCTAACGCCTGCTAACTTCGAATGGGGTCTACCCTTAACTGACAAAGCCTTACTAAATGTGTTGTTGAAGTTCTCTTTGTCGTTCTTCCTGTACTCATTGTTAATCAAACTACTAGACACATTTTTAAAACAAATTTCATCTTTACCATATAACAAAGTAGTAATAAGATGATCATATGTGTCAGGAAGAGAATTTAGCAATAAAAGAGCTTTATCTTCATCTTCAATATCAACATCCAAATTCTAAAGATCAGCAATATCTTATTGTAAGGATTCAAGTGTTTAGATATCGAAATACCTTTTTGATATTGGAAACGAAAGAGTTTGTTCTTCAAGTAGAGACGATTCTCTATACTCTTGGTCATGTATTTAACTTCCAATTTCTTCCATAATTCTTTTGTCGAAGCTTCTTTCATGATAAAGTATTTCAGCTCTTTCACTAGACACAATCGGATCATGCCATAAGCTTGGTGATTGATTTGTGTCCATTCTTTCTCATTCATATTAGACGGTTTGTCTTCCAAAGCGACGCCAAGTTCTTGTTGGTAGAGAACATCCATAACTTTGCATTACCACATGCCAAAGTTATTGTTTCCATCAAATTTCTTCTCCTTGAACTTAGCACTAGAGATTGAACTTCTCTTTCCTAGATTACTTGTTGAAGCTTCTTCTTTAGCCATTTTTTCTTTTAAAAAAAAAAATTGAAACTACCAAAAAAGCCCACTTCGGAGATGACTAGGACAGTTTGGTATACGAACACCCTTCTCAAGGGTCAAATTGAAAATTTTCAGATTTCTGGGGTCTAAAAATTCCAAAATTTTTAGGGGCCAAAACATAAATTCAAAAATAACCACGGCTAAATTGCAATTTTATCAAAAATCAGAGACCAAAATGGAAATTTTAGAAATTACTGATAACGTGGCACCTTGTTAACATGGCAGTCGGTCAATGCTGACGTGGCAGATGGTCAATGTTGATGTGTTGTCTAACTGGGTGCTGACGTTCCACGGAATATTCCACAGTGATGTTACGATGATGTTATAGTGATGTCACAAAATATTCCACAAAATATTCTTTGGCTTAGCTCGACTCGGTCCATCTTCTCAGTTCGACAGTTGACTTTTTAGGCCAACTTTGACCAGCGATTAAGAGAGCTTACAATGTCCGTTCGAGGTAAAAAAAAAAATTTCTTCAAATTACTTTACTTGACGAGAGCTATGCAATGGTGTTTTCAGAAGTTAGTTTCAATAACTTTGAAATCTAGCAGAATTCCGAAACTGAGATGCAAAAGCTCTATTTTACATAGTGATGCTCTGATACCAATTGTTGTGCCAGAGGGCCTCAGATATGAATACACAAGACAAAGATACACAAGAATAACAAAACAAATTTCATTCACTCAAATGAATTCAAAATTAAATACAAAAAATTCACAAAAAAATACAAATGGGAGGTAATCCCTCCTAACTCATAATCACTCTTAAATTCAATTGTTTTCCATATCTAATACAACACATTAGCTTTCAATTTATAGGCTTCTGAGGAAGATGAGAGACGGAAGCGGTGACGCCAAAACCATTGTGTTTTGGACGTGTTCGAGAAGCTTCATGGTGGCTTCAATTGTTGACCAACTAAGAATTTCAATTCAAAACTATCTTCTTCAGTAGCTTCTGGATCATCTAGGAGCCTCAAGAACAATCTGGAGGAGAAAATGAGAAGTTGAATCCAATCTTCTTATGCTTTATGGAGAAGCAAAGCCAAATTTTTAACAATTTTCTCTTTCTCTTATTCTCGTTTAATCCCTACATCTAGCCTTTTGATCTCAATCCGAGGCTTTGTTGGCCTTGTGAGTTCGCCACTTCCAAAAACCTTTATTCGTGGTCACCTTAACTTACTCCAGGTTCAAAATTTCTTGTTTCGGGTGCATAGGGAGAACCAGGGTGGAGAAATACCTAATTGAGTTTAGTAATCCTGTCCAATAAACAAAACCGCACCTGTAGGGATGGAGCCGCGTAAACAGAGGAGAGGTCTGCATGTGCGGTAAAGGCTTGGTTTCCTGGGTTCCGTTTTGGAATAAAAGCACGTGTGAGGAGGGCATCGCATGTACAGGATTCATCTTAACCACTTTTTATAAAATCTGATTTCATCTCCCTCTTCCATCACTTTTCTTATTCCTCTCTCTCTCTCTATCTCTCTCTCTCTTTCTCTCTATACTCATCTTTTCTCATATCCCTCTCTACAAGCCCAACCACTTCTAACTTTTCTCTTAGATTTCTCAAAAACTATCAAGATTTAGATAGGTATCCTTTAAGGCATTTTTGAAGAGCTCATCAAAAGTTTCAACTTGTGCAGATGAGATCAATTTTTAGCGCCATCAAATTTGAAGTTTTCTTCATATCTTTTTCCTAGAGCTTGATGTAGGGACTTTCTTTGAGTTATATATACATTTTTGCAAGTCTATGGTTATTTTGATGTCATTTGGAGTGTATTGAGTTAGGGTTTGATTTTTATGAGATTGTGTTTTACTCAAAGAGGGTTTTTCTCAAATCATTTAATTTATGAACAATGAGATTGTTTTGGAAGTTTCATGAGCAAAAATATTTTCAAAAATGAGGAAATCCTAATTTTGTGAAAACCCTAGACTTAAGGAAGTTGAGGAAAATGTTACATTGATGAAAAATATGAATTGTGTGATAGTTGGGGTTTCTAATTACGTAAAATCTTTCAAAATGAGAAACTATATATATATATTGTGAAAACCCTAGATTTTATTTTTTAAATTTGGAAAAAATTTGAGATTTTGTGAAATCATGAATTATTGAGATTCATTTTTTAGAGATGATGAGGAAATTGATATATCCATCCCATTTATTGAAATTCCATGTAAGAGAAATTGATATTGAGAAAATAGTAAATGATATATTGTTATACTTGTCTTGAAAGATGAAGATTGAGAATGATGATTATCACGTTGCGATTTCTTTTATTAAAAGAGAAAAGAAACGTATTTGATAATGTGGTTTTATCTATCTCTTGGAATATATATTGTGTATATATATATTGAGTAGAGATATTGTGACGACCCCGACGTGCATATCATTTTTGCATTTTATTAAGAGAATTGCATGATTATGTATTTAATTTTGTACTTATTTGTTTAGTTGTGGAAGATCTGCTTAATTGTGAGTGCAAAACCCACTTCCCTTGATTTATGTTTGTTTCGTTGCTTTTATTTATTTGATGTTGGTTTGATATTGTATTTGCATGAAGATGATGGATTGATTTTAATTATTTTGATTAGTTTTGTATGGAAGATGTAGGGTTTTTATATGTATTTATTTTTTTATGATATTAATCACACTCATAGACATATGAAATTAAAATAAACTTGAAACCCATAGATAAATTCTGAATACTCCACTATGACTCCATGGATTGTTGTTTTATTTGAGTACTGGTGAGAAAGAGTGTATAAAAAAAGTAAGGATTATAAGATTTATTTGAATGCCTTAGGCTCGGCATTGTGATGTTTGTTCTCATGAGTAGATGAGGTGTTGTGTATATATATATATATTGTTTCCTTGTTCTCAGGAGTAGACGAGTGCTTTAATTTATACGTGTACTTTTATGCTAACCGTCCGAGGAATGTGGGTCAAACTCGGGACGATATCTCTGTGCAAATTTGGCTTCGGAGCGATGTTAGGTATACAGGAGGCATATGGGATATATGTGTAGGTCGGAAGTGAACGGCCGAAATGGTAGAGTTAAGGTACAAATAATTAAATATGAACTTATTAGTATAGTTTGAATTGTATTGATTTGTACATGTTGAAAAATAGTAAATGACCTTGATAAATTATGAAATTTGGATAGAGGCATGTATACACAATTCTAGACAACTTTTGTATTTTAACTTTTTAATAAAAAGATCGATTACAACTTATAATCGGATAATCTTGGTTATAATAGTTTTTATTCATTTTAGCAATGCAGATTTTAGATACTGTTTTAACCCACGAAACGAGCTCATTTTTATTGATTTCGTGCAAACTGAAGTAAAACATTATTCTGAACACTTTTCGTATTTGGAACTTTTTAAAAAAAAATTATCTTAGGGCAGTTTCTTTTCATTTTCAGGTTTAGATTTTTCGGTTGAATTTCTTCTAGATTCTTTTATCAAGTTTTTCTCTCAACCTGTTCAGTTTCTACTAAATCCTTCCACAATACCTTTTAGAAAATTTGATTATGTACAATTTTTGTTCTTTGAATTTTGGTCAATTCGAATGATTTAAGCATGAAATGGTCTATATTTATACTTTTTCAGCAATTTACTTATGATTAAATTATACTAACTTTATTTTTTGCAGAATGGTAGGTCTTACTAACTTTTTATGCAGGGCTGACCCACCATATTTATTTATTTTATTTTATTATTTTTTTATATACTCAATTTATATTTAGTTATGTACGAGCAAGAAACTAAATGCCACCGTATCTCGAGAAACTACACCTTCATCTCGGTGCTGGTGGAACTACTTGTCTTATCCCGTAACAAGAATTAAATGTACTTTTATTTATGTTTGGTGGACACGTAGGTGTCACATCTTGTACTCATACAAGTATACTTGTATACTGACACGTTTTGTCTCTTGGTATCTCGGGTGTGTTCTATTTGAGCGTAGAC
Organism: Camellia granthamiana; assembly: GCA_036172215.1. NCBI lineage: Eukaryota > Viridiplantae > Streptophyta > Magnoliopsida > Ericales > Theaceae > Camellia > Camellia granthamiana. Next base: position 67,113,989 of record CM069910.1, on the reverse strand, counting down.
GAGCTTCGTTTGTAGGATTAGTTGGGACTACGGTGGTGACAAAAAATAACTACGGTTGTAGGACATTTCTTTCTTACTTCTTTTGCTTTCTTGAGATTAGGGTTGATATTAGTTTTTTTTTTTTTTTTTTTTACCTTAGTATTTTGATAATGTGGCCTTATGGGTTATTTTCTAATTTTATATTATTTAAGTTGTTTTGACTATTTTTTACTACTTTAATGTTGGAGGTATTGAATAATCATGAATTTACGATGGATGGTTTGGTTGGTGTTTATTAATTTTTTTTATCCCTTATATTTTTTTTGAGCACTGAAATTTACTTAAACCTTATAGAGATGAGAACATTTAGATTTTGTTTCATTCCTAGGATTTGGATGATGGAATATTGATTGGGGTTTAGTCCTAATTTAATATTTAATTATCCAAATTTTAGGGCATGACAATTTTGGATTGTTGAAGCCTATATGATGTTAGAAGATGATTTTATCTATTTTTCCCAAAACTTTTGAGACTATGAGTTATGTTCTAAGGTGTGGGTGTTGTTTTAGAAAAATCTTTTTAAAAATAGAACAAAAACTTTGTTTTGGTGGAAACCCTAGAATTTGGGGATTTTAGGAATAAGTTGAGGTATTGTGAAATTTATGCTTGATAAATTATTATGTGAAGAAATGATGGAGAAATTCCTATGGTTGTATCAAATGAGAGAATTTCATGAAGGAAATGAAAATAGTTGATTTTAAAATTTATCGTTGGTTTGTCTTGGAAAATCGAGTTTAGAAAATGATATTTAACATGTGGAGAATTCATGAATGTTGATGTTGTTATATTGTCTCTTGGAAATATATATTATGATGTTATATTGATAAGAGATGTGAGATTTGATCACAATGGATGATTGTATGGATGAATTGAGAAATTGAGAAATTTCAAGAAATTGGGAAATTTCAAGGCATTGATATAGAAATACATTGCATTGACACTTTATTTCATTATCATCACCTTTCGAATTGGTATTGTTCAGATTATTAAATGGAACTTTATTATTGTGTTGGACATTGCATCGCCATTTCATTTTATCATTGATGCAATTGATTTTGAATCTTGCATTGGAAAACTATTGCTTTGAGAAAGCGAATTGTTTTGTGAAACAAAATCATATTGATTTATTTTTGGAGTAAATATGTTGGTAAGTCCGGATAGGGGGTGTAGTTAGTATTGGTTAAGTTAGGTTAAGTATACATGGTGAAAGACCAAAAACACGCGCGGAAGAGGTACCACGTGCCTTCCGGTTAGCAACTAGTAAAGTGGGGATTGGTAGTGTTTGTTATGCCTAATTGTAGACACAAACCTAAGGATTACCTGAGTCATATTTACTGCCCCTTTGAACTACATTGAAATCATTGAATTGTTAGATTCTCAAATTGCATTATGTACAAAGGTTTCAAAAGATAGAGATATATATTTTTGAATATGATATAGCATGTGCATTCATTTCAGGAGATTGTATAAAATATATATACTTTGTTAAGATTTTCCTACTGGACTTTGTGCTCACCTTATGGGATTTTGTGCATGAAAAGATGTGGTGAACCCACCAAGTTAGAGGCGTAAAATATATTTTGAGAGCACAAGGCTCTTTTCTTTTGTTGTAATTATTTTTTGACAAGCCAAGGACTTTATATGTATGGGTTCAAAAACTACGTTTGTGTAATCGGGCTTAAGCCTTGGAATTTGTAACCCTTTAGGGCATTAATTTGTACTTGAATTATTGTGCCACATGATATAGATTCATATTCTAGGAATGTTGAATATATATATTCACATGTGGAATATCATTTGTAAATCTCTTGATGACTAATGAATACAAATGTTGAAGATTTAATGATGATGTTAATATTGAGGCTTTATTTCCGTTCACATTAAACAATGGAAGTTTTTGAGTTGAAATTCAAGATAATTTAATTGGAAGTTGATGAATTTGTATTGTGTTGATTTTCGGGGGCGTGACACCCCTTTCTATTTTATTTCTCAAGCTCGTTGCACCAGAGCTCTGTCTGACCAAAGCTTCGCCCGCGCCGCTTGCTCGTCGCACTAGATCTCCTCAAATTTGTCGCCGATCTAGACCTGTGTGTGTGTGTGTGTGTGTGTGTGTGTCTATGTGTGTTTGTGTGTGTGTATGTGTATATGTGTGATGATGATGGCTCAGATCTGTAGATCTGAGCTCCGCTTCAAACGTTGTCACCCACCGCCGTCCTTCACCATCTTATATTCGATCTCCACCCCTTGATGTCGGTCCAAAACCCTAACATCCTTCTCTATATATATATATCTACAAGTTTGGCCCGCCATTAAGCTTCATTATTAAAGCTTCGAATAATACATGTAGAGATACAATTTTTTAACTATCGATATGTATTCTCTCTAATTTACTCTCAGTGTGCACATATAGATCTTTTAAAAGAATTTCATTTTTCTCTGTAAGAGTGTAGATCATAGATTTTGGAGTACCCTATGTTTCATGGCTATTTCAAGCCTGGATTCATCATCATCTCTCTTCATTATCTCGAATTGTATCGAGGTTTAAGCAGTTGTTAATTAGTTTGGATATATATATATATTGTTTAATCGTTGATTTAGGGTTTTGTGGTTTGAATATCGTTGATTTAGGGTTCTGTGGCTTGAATTTACTCTCTTTGCTTGTGTATTTGTACATATAATTGTTTTTTTTTTTTGTTTTTGTTTTTGTTGATTGTTGTTGTTAATTTGCTGGTATTGTTGTTGTTGTTGTTGTTGTTGTTGTTGATGATGATGATGATGATGATGATGATGAAGCAATTTTTTTTTTCTTTTGTTTTGTTTTTGTGTTGAACAGATAAGAAAGAGAGAGAGAAGAAAGATTTGAACAGGTAGATCTTTTTTTTTTTTTAAGATTTGAGCTGTGTTAGATATAAATTTGAACATATATATATTTGGTTGAATGACATGTTTATATAGTGTGTGTATGAGTGTGTGTGTGTGTGTGTGTGTGTGTGTGTGTGTGTGTGTGTGTGTGTAAGCTTCATACAATAGACAATATTTTGAATAGATAAAATTATAAGACCTCTCTCTCTCTCTCTCTCTCTCTCTATGTATGAGAATTTAAACAGATAAAGATTAAAAAAAAATTGAACATATAAATTTTTTAAGCGGAGAGAAAATTGAACAAATAATTCCAACAAATAAAAAACAAGTTTGTTAAATATCAGTGGATAATTCCAACAGATAAAAAAAAATTGTAAAATCTTCAAAGAATTGAGAACAGATAGAATTTTATTTAGACAAAATATTTAAACAGATAAAGGAAACTTGAATTGAACAGATAGGCAAAAGTTTTGAACAGATAGAGAAAAATTTAAACAGATATGAAAATCTTTTGAACATTTTTTGAATAGATAGAAAAAATTTAAATAGATATTGAAAATTTTGAATAGATATGAAATTTTGTTGAACAGATAGGCAAAATTTTGAGTCAACAAAAGCCAATAGATAAAAAAAGTCAACAAATAAATTAAGGAGTAAAATTAGAAACAAAATGTCCTTCAAAATAAATAATAGGACTTCTCACCAAAGTATTTCACAAAAGGTGAATCTTTCACCAATAAAAAATATTCACTGGACTTAATACCTTATAACCTTCTTGGATTGGATTTATCAACAATTTACTCTAAAAATAAAAATATTTGATTTAAAAAATGTTTATTTTTTTTAGACAAATTTTGATCCTAAAAAGATAGTAATTCATAACTACAATATTGAAGCTTTTGGAAACAAATTTCATGGTTAAAAAAGTGATTTTGTACTTTTTTTTGGGTCTCTAAAACCTTGATCTGTTGTGTATTAACATGTCATATAAGAATTTTTTACCCAAGATAATATTAGGGATTTAATACATTGAGGTCCATGTGGCAAATGACTATTTTAATCAAAAGTCATTAAAACAGTCAAAAAAATTTCAACTCATAGAAAATATTCGTTCCCATTCCCCTTACAAAGTCGAATATTTCTTCCCATTTAATTTACTTTTTGTCTTTTGTAAAAAGTTAAAAAATTCTTTCCAAATATATTAAGAAAAACGTATTAATTTTTTTACCTCATATTTTAAGAAAAAAACCCACTAAAAAAACCATTTTTTGCCCGAGCTTTCACAATTATTTTGGTTTACGAAAATGCCTGAGGCACATATAGACCTTGTGAGAGTGCTTGTGCCAATTAATAATGGCAAATTTTGCATATAAGGAAACTAAAAGATCGTTTGGGGACTTACCTTTTTAGCCAATTAGCCAAAAAGTTACTAAATTAGTCAAAAAGCCAACAACTCATACCAAAAAGTCAAAGATTCTCTTTTCTCTCTACTTTTTGCACATCTTTTCGTAATTAGCCAAAAAGTCATCCCAAACATACAAGTTTTTTTTACCTACCTTTTTAGCCAAATAGCCAAAAAATTACTAAATTAGCCTGTTCCCAAACGAGGCCTTCCCAATAATTACCCAAGGAAATTATATTATCATGGGAGATTTAGTGGGAAATCCCTTTTGATAGACTTTAACCCATTTAATTCATAACATATTCTTCTATTTTAATAAATCCTATACATTTGAATCTTTTTTTTTTTTTTTTTTTCATATTAGAGGGATTTTCTGGACTATTTTATCCTTAAAGTCATTATATACAGAAACACAGAATATATACGTGTATATGGATATATTTTGTATTTCATCTTCCAGTGTTCTGCTTTGGTAGTTTATTGTTATACATTTGGAAACGATTTTCAGGGAGATATGATTCTTGCGCTTTGTGTTTATACATTTTTCAGTGCAAGCGAAGTGAAGGTTGCAATTCCATGGTGTTGGCTCAAAACGGAACAAGGTTGCAATTTCAGCAGAAAATTAGATTAAGATGTTAAGAATTACAATAAATAAGGATAAACTACAACTATAGTCCCTAAAGTTTAATACTTTTTTCATTTAAATCCCTAAAGTTTAACACTAATTTAAATAATAGTACTACACTACAAATAATTATCGAATAAAACAATCAAACGTGATTGAGACCCCCACTTCCCCCACCCCCACTACTCCCACAGACACGTGGGGGTTGGTGATTGAAAAAAAAAATAAAAAAAATAAAAAAAATGGCCAATCACACCCCACTGGAGGTCCTAGGGGTCACCTTTAGTGGGGGTCTAAAACATTTTTGTAAAACAATACTATAATCAGGTTCTTAAAAAAAGCAATTAGCTCTTGTAAAAAAATAAGTAAGAAAATAATGCAGATAATTATTTTTATCCTTACTAGAGAACTCTCAAGAGAATGTTTTGAACTAGAAAACGAAAAATAGATCCAAGTAATTATAGTCTAGAAGAATTATAAATAATGGTGGAATAAGAAAAGAATAATGAAATAAAATATAAAATAGTATTAGAAATAGCTGGAAAATTAGATAAAATGAATAATTGTGTATTAGAATAAATAAATAATAGTAGAATAGAAATAGAGGAAGACCAACATAAGCAATTATAATTAATCAGTCTAGGAGAAACATATATCAATTCTAAAAAGACATACGTAGATGATAATTAAGTTAGAATAATGTTTGAAAGCTCTAATGCAACTCTAATGATGTGGAGTGTGTCCATATGAACGTGGGATCCACACTCCTCTCTCTATTTCTCTCTACTCTCACACTCTTCCATCTCACTAGAGTTTCATTTAGAATTCTAATATTAGAGTTATGTATCATTACTGATTAAGTTAATAATATATAAAAATTTGAACCTTATAACAATTTTATATATCATTTGGGCTTATGTTTTGTTTTTATATTATTTTCAAGATTAAATTGATTTGAATTTAATACTTTAGAGACTTAAACGAAAAATGTGTTAAACTTTAGGGGCTATTCCTGTAATTTGTCCTATATAATTAAGAATTTACAAGTAATTATGATTTAATTAAATTAATGTTAGAAATCGTATATTATGTGTATGAGAGAGAAAAGATGAAAGAGAAACAAAACAACAAAAAAATGGCATATGTTTTGAAAATATTACTGTCATTTCACATTTACAGTTAACGGAGTTACCAAAAACACTTTAGTTCAAAATTACATAGAAGTTTTTTGGCTATATTTAAATTATAAATGGTAAAGTGCTTTGGCATCAAATAATAAGAGAGTAAAATGAATTTTACCAAATAATATATAATTGATGAAAGAAAGAAAGAAGAAAAATTAGCGTCATACAAATTCTTGAACTTATATATGAATAAAAGACAGTTTTAGTTCTTAAAGTATATGTTCCTTGTCATTTTAGTCTCTTAAATTTCAATTTTATCATTTTAGTACTCAAAATTGTCAATTTGAAAATGATAGTGGAAAGTAAAGATAAAATACAATTTTAGTTCTGTACAGGGAGGAAATATCCGTCGCTGTCTGTACTCCTTTCGTCCAAGTCCCGTGTCTATCCGTTCAACCTGAGAACACAACGGCGGTGAGCTACCAGGCGGTGTATTGCCGGAAAACCCCTCCGACGGTCAAGTTAGCACACACTCAGAGAGAGGGAGAGAGAGATTCAATCGATGTCAAATTGTATCTCACCAAATGATGTTCCATCCCCAGCATGGGGGCGCAGTCATGCTTATATACTTTCTGCGCTCAGCTCTGCACCCATTAGTCTGTTGACACGTGGAGCTACTTTCCCATCTATCAACACAAATCCAGCTAACACCACCTAACTAAACCGCCAGCAGCGTTAGCGGGAACTAGGCAGCCCGGTGGCATCACCTCGGCCTCATACGACCGTGCTGCATAACGAGTCCGAGGGCTCCACTCGCCGAACTCTATCACAACCGAGCTTAGAAGCATTCCGGCAGAGCCCAATTCAAGACAGGTCGAGCCGGTAAACCAAAGGCCTTCCCGCCGAGCTAAACGTGCGAACCATGGAACCCGGGTTGGCAGACGACCATCTCGGCCAAGTAAGCTCGGCCCAAACACGAGGCCTGATCCTTGGCCGAGCAAAACCGACTCTGGCCATGGACAAGCCCAAGTAGCTCGGTCCAAACATGGTCCTGGGCCTCGACCGAGCAAAACTGTCTCTGGTCAAGCCCAAGTTAGCTCGGCCCAAACACGCTCGAACATCACCTATCCGGCTTCTACCACGGCCCAAACTAGCTTATGAATCTCCCTCTCAATTGTCCCTTAATTCCGTTCGCAAAAGTGTGACTGGGATTACATGATCTGACCGGGGTACATTCTCCGTTGGTCTTTCCTCCGCAAGATGTTAACCGCGCTAATCCCCATGCTCGGTTTCTAGACTTGCTCGGTCGACACCTCAACTTGCCATCTTGTCTCTTCAGTATTGACACCGCCGCCATTATGGACACGCGTCGATCATTTATTGGCCTCGAGCAGCCAACCCAGCCGTCTCTTCATATTCGAATTTTGGCGGTTCTTTTCTTCTATAAACACGCCACCTACCCCTTCACATTTTTTTCTTACTGTTTTTCTTCCATTCCTGACGTCCAAATGCTGCAGTGCCAACCTCCCTACTCAAACACCATTCCTGCTCTCGACTGCGTTTGTGCTCGAAGATTCGCCTTTTGCCTCTAAACTGGTAAGTTCTTTGAATCTCTCCGTTGCTTTTCATTTGAAACCCACATTTTAGGGCACATCAGCAATAGGTTTTAGGATGTAGCTCCCTAAAAACCACCCCTGCCCCTTCTCTCTCAACTGTTCTTCAACTTCCATGATGAACACACGAGGATCTGGGGTGGACCGAGCTCCAGGTTTTCTTTTGATCCCAAAAAAACACCAAAACTGAGCAAGTTGCGAGTTTGCAAAAACTCCTGTAGGAACCGAGGTAGCAGAGTACTTGACCGCTCGACCGGGCTAATATCGGGTCCGCTTGAGCGGCCGAGCTTCTGGGTTTACCTTTGTGACCGAGATGGTCTGGCACTCTATCTGACCGAGCTAAAGTCAAGCTCGTTTTGCGCAACCGCGCTCCCACTTACACTTACCCTTACTCTTACTGCAGAGTCTTAGTGGACCGGAACCAACACTGAGGCTCTCAACAGCTGAGCAGCCATCAAATGAAAATTTGCCAAACCAACACTGCCGTGCTAAAACCAGCTGGCTTCCCATGGGGCGTTACTGCTTCCTGGTTGATACGCCGGTTGCCCTTGCCGCGTTCCGAGAAGAATATGGTGTCCCCGCAGACGTACATCTCGAGCTCAGCGCCAAGGATACCATACCATGGGGTAGATTGGACGAATGCCCCTTCAGCGTGTTGTCCATAATCGAGGGTGGTTTACGCTTCCCAGTCCAACCTCTAATATGTGAGTTCATGAGGCGTACCGGGCTAGCGCTAACACAGGTCTCCACCAACACATTCAGAATAATAAACGGTGTGGCCGAGCTAAACAACCGGCTCGGTTTGAACCTTGGGCTAGCTGAGATTCTACGCCAATACACAATGGGTCGTAGAGGCGACGGGCTTAATTATTTTTTAAAAATTAGACCGGGCAAAGAAAAACTCGTAATCGGCACCCCGGATAAAGATATGCATGATGACGACTTTTTCTGGGTGTTTGGTAATTATGAGACGACCGACATGCCCGGCTGGTACACCAGCAAGAACTTCGGTTCAACATGTAAGCCGTGCTCACTGCTCGGTCAACCTATTTTCCTTCATTGTTCTGTACTAATGCCCTTTTCTTCTTTCCTACTTTGCAGCTATCGAAGCCTTGCAAGCAAACTACTACAATCCGAACGAGGCTGCCATCAGAACCGCACTAAGGTATAGCCACCGAGGTTGCCACGAACTTCTCGGTTATGTACCGAGCTACCACTACTCAGCTCCCCGCAGAAATAGAGTCACCGACTTTCTCTGAGCACAGTCTCCAACACCCGATCCAACACTCCCGGACGTGCCCCTAATCCGGTTGACCGAAGTAGAGGAGATGACCAAACGAAGCCGCATCAAAAATCTCATCACCGCCACATCCACCGAGCTGCCGAGCATTCCTACTCGCACAGCTGCTGCCGGTCAAACAAGTGGGGCCGTGGTTGCGTTGGCGTCAACTGTCGCGGTGCAGACGAGCAAAGACAGCCGTCGAGTCGGGAAAAGGCCTCGGACTGCCGATCCCACAGCCGAGCTCGTTGCGGAGCTGAGCACCGAGCAAGCCACAGTCGCATCAGAGCCAACACCACATTGGAAGCCTCAGTTGAAGCACCGGGGTAAGGAGATCCCGGCAAACGCTTCGGTCAAAGGCGACAAGGAACACCTCCTAGCCTTCGATCTGACCAAAGCCCTCCTTCTGCCGAGCGACGTGACTGGCAGCGACCACGTGCCTGACACCCGGCTCGTGAAGTCCTTGGTTAAGTCTATGACCCGGGTAAGAATTTCGCATGCTTTATTCAAATTTTTCCAAGTGTTTGCACGGTTGGCTCTCTTTATTCAAAATCTCTTCTTGCAGGCCATCCAGAAACAACATCTGGTGATGGAGCGGATTCATAGACTCCGACAGAAGGTGACCGACGCTGCCAGCCAGGTTGAGCACCTTCAAACCGAGTTAGGGCGGTCGAAGGTTTCCTTAGAGATTGCAAATACTGACAACTCCAAACTGCTTGGCCAACTTGGAGCCGTTGAGAAGGAACGGGACACTCTCCAGGCTGAGCTGGATGCATTAAAGCAAGCAAGGAAGGATGAACTAGATGAGGCAAACAACGAAGGTTTCAAGGAGGCCGAGGAAAGCTACACCAAGCAAGTCGAGGCCACCAAGGACATTTTCTTCAAGTCTGGCTGGAAGGCTGCTTACGAACAGCTCGACCAAGGATCTGGAACCGACGTGTTTACCTTTCCCCCCGCTGCCTTTCTGCCGGCCTATATAGTGCCGTATGCAAATGATGTCTTTAGTGCATTGCAAGCCGAGGCCGAGGAATAAGGCGGGGAAAACGCTGAGGAGGATGCCGAGGGAGCACACCCCCTACAGGAGGCCGGCCAGGTTGAGTCCGACACCCGAGAAACCACAACCACAGTTGACTTGGAGGCAGCTGCAACCGGGGATGACTTCGCTGACCTTTCCCCCTTAGTTTAGTTTTCTTTCTTTTTTTTTTTTTTTTTAGAATGTAACCGGGCTGCCTGCCCCACCTTATGTAATTCAGTTTGTCATCAATGAAAAGTTTTGATTTCGTTAACTGTTGCACTGCTTGTTGGACTATGTTTCATCATCTCGACAGGAACCTTTAAGCAAAACGTCAACTACTTTAGCCAGGGTAAAGCACCTCGGCTAAATCTTTTGAGTTGGGCAAATCACCAACCCCTTTAGCCAGGACAAAGCATCTCGGCTAAAGCCTTGAGCAAATTATCAACTCATCTAGCCGAGATAAACCATCTCGGCTAATACCTCAGTTGAGTAAATCATCAACTCATTCAATCGGAGTAAAACATCTCGGTTGAAACCACAGAGTTGAGTAAATCATCAACTTATTCAACCGGAGTAAAACTTTTCGGTTGAAACCACAGAGTTAAGTAAATCATCAACTCATGCAACTGGAGTAAAACATCTCGGTTGAAACCACAGAGTTGAGTAAATCATCAACTCATTTAACCCGAGTAAAACTTCTCGGTTGAAACCACAGAGTTGAGTAAACCATCAACTCATGCAACCGGACTAAAACATCTCGGTTGAAACCAGAGAGTTGAGTAAATCATCAACTCATTCAACCGGTGTAAAACTTCTCAGTTGGAACCACAGAGTTGAGTAAATCATCAACTCATTCAACCGGAGTAAAACATCTCGGTTGAAACCACAGAGTTGAGTAAATCATCAACTCATTCAACCGGAGTAAAACTTCTCGGTTGAAACCACAGAATTGAGTAAATCATCAACTCATTCAACCGGAGTAAAACATCTCGGTTGAAACCATAGAGTTGAGTAAATCATCAACTTATTTAACCGGAGTAAAATATCTCGGTTGAAACCACAGAATTGAGTAAATCATCAACTCATGTAACCGAAGTAAAACATCTCGGTTAAAATCTCAAAGTAGGCATCGAAAACAACAAAATAGACCTAACAAAGATAAGTCACTTCTATTATATTTGACAAAAAGAGTGCTACATTCGGAAGTGTGGGGAAAACAAATCATTCCTCAAAAAATTACTTAAGAACGAAAAATACTAAAAATAGTACAGTTTAAGGTTAGCCGTATTCCATGGCCGAGGTATGCCTTTGCCATCCAAATCCTCTAAATGGTATGCCCCCTTGCCCGCCAGACCGGTTACCTTGTAAGGCCCTTCCCAGTTTGCCCCTAGCTTGCCTTCACCCGGCACCAGTGTGTTGCCCATGACCTTCCTTAAGACCCAGTCGCCCACTTTAAACGGTCGAGGGTGCACGGTTTTGTTGTATTTCCTAGACAGTTGTTGTTGGTATGCGGCCACGTGGATCAAAGCTCTTTCACGGCGCTCATCAGCTAGTTCCAATTCCAGGGCGACTGCTTCAGAGTTCAATTCGGGCTTAAAATTTTCACTGCGGATGGCAGGCATGCCGATTTCCAATGGAATGACCGCCTCCATGCCGTACGCCAAGGCGAAAGGGTTTCCCCGGTAGATCGCATCGGGGTCGTCTGATATGCCCAAAGGACACTTGAGAGTTCCTCGGCCCATTTTCTTTTGGCTTTCTCTAGTCTTTTCTTCAACCCATCAAGAATGGTCTTGTTTGACGCTTCAGCTTGGCTGTTGGACTGTGGGTAAGCCGGAGTGGAGTTGTAGAATTTGATCTTCAATTCCTCACAAAATCCTCTGAATAAGCGCCCGTCAAACTGGGTGCCATTATCATAAATCAAAATCTTGGGGACGCCAAACCGCATTACTACATTCTACCAGACAAACCGTTTGACGTCTTTCTCCTTGATAGTCGCTAGGGGCTCAGCTTCAACCCATTTGGTAAAGTAATCCGTAGCTACAATGAAGAACTTCCGGTTGCCAGGTGCCGTTGGGAGTGGTCCCACTATGTCCAGCCCCCACATTGCAAAAGGCCAAGGGCTTGTGAGGGGAAGAAGTTCTCTGGCCGGCTGGTGAATTTGGTGGGCGAACTTCTGGCACTTTTCACATTTTTTAACATATTTCTGAGCGTCTGCTTGCATGCACGGCCACCAATATCCTTGCGAGATAGCTCAGTAGGCTAACGATCTTCCCCTAATATGGCTTCCGCACATGCCTTCGTGAATCTTGTATAGGAAAGCTTCCACGCTGTTTGGATGTACGCACTTGAGGTACGGACCGGTGAATGACTTTTTGTATAAAGCGCCAGATGGAGAGAGCCAAAACCGCTCTGACTTAACCTGGACTTTATGCGCTGCCTTTTTGTCAACCGAAAGAGTCTGTTCTTTCAGGAAAAGAATAATAGGGTCCATCCAAGAAGGGCCAAGCTCGGTACAGAGTACCTCTGTCCGCTCGGGTTCCTCAATACTAGGCCTTGGAAGAAACTCAATGAGGAGAGGATTGGGGGATGAACGGTCGACCATGGAAGCTAGGCCGGCTAACTTGTTCACGCGGCCATTATCTTCACGACCGATTTGTTGGACCCTTATTGCTTGGAATCGCTTGATGTGTTCTCTTACCAAAGCTTGGTACTTGGTCATTCTGTCATCTTTGGCTTCGTAGACCCCAGACACTTGGTTAACAACCAGTTGGGAGTCACTGTAAACCATCAGCTCGGATGCGCGCAACTGAAGCGCACTCTTAAGCCCGGCCAATAGCGCCTCGTATTCAGCCTCGTTATTAGACGCAGGGGAATCCGAGTGTGATAGAGTGTTCGATGGTCAGACCATCTGTGAGATCAAAACTATGCCCAGCCCGGCACCTTGACGATTTGAGGCTCCATTTACAAAAAGTTTCCACATCTCACCGACGAAGAGCTTCCAACACTCTGAGGGGTCCCGAGAGGCTTGAAGGTTGATGGGATCACGGTCGCTCGGCTGTTCGGTTTCTGGTTTGCTGTTATTCGGTTCATTTCATCCCCCTTCGGCGATGCGGCACTGGACCCAATAGGTTGGTCTGTTATGCCCAAGTCCGTTGTTACATTGCCGGGCTGTGGTACTATTCCGACAAGAGGTTCTATGGACGGGCGCGCAAGTTCCGCGTCGCCACCATCACCCCGTAGTGCAATTTCCGTTGAGCCTTCATTCGCCTCCTTGGCCACCGTGGTGAGATCCACCGGGCATACTAGGTGAATTCCAAGCGAGAATTCAGCAACAAAATCGGCCAATGCTTATGCTTTTATGGCAGTTCGGGGTTGGAACTTGACGTCGAATTATCCCAACTCGACCGCCCACTTGAGGATTCGACCGGAGAAATCCGCCCGCTCGAACAAGGCTTTGAGGGGGAACTCGGTTAACACGACGATTGTATGAGCATGAAAATAGTGCGCCAATTTCCTAGAGGCCATCATCAACGCCAATACAAGTTTTTCCAGTGGCAAGTATCTCGACTTTGCCGATAGCAAGGTTTTGCTCACATAAAAGATAGGGAAATGCTGGATACCCTTTGATCAGACAATACCGCACTAACTGCATGCTGAGAAATTGTCAGATATAGGTAGAGTTCTTCGCCAGGCTTGGGGGTCACCAATAATAGAGCAGAAGACAAATATGTCTTCAGCTCGGCTAAAGCCTTGTCACATTCTTCGTCCTATGAAAACTTGGATTTCAAGGCTCAAAAGAAAGGGCGGCAGCGATCTGATGACCGGCTTATGAATCGGTTAAGCGCGACTGCCATGCTGGCAAGATGCTACATGTCCTTTGCCGAGTTAGGCTGCTTCAATTCTTATACGGCTTTGATTTGTGTGGGGTCCGCTTCGATGCCTCGGTTTGTGACTAGGAAGCCCAGGAATTTTTCGAATCCCACGCTGAAGGCACACTTTGACGCATTCAGGCGTAGCTTGTGCTGTTTAAGAATGACGAACATCTCGGCTAGGTTGGACAAGTGGTCAGCCGGCTGCCTGCTTTTGACCACCATGTCGTCGATGTAAGCCTCTATCATCCGGCCGAGCAGAGGAGCGAACATTTTGGTCACCATCCTTTGGAAAGTCGCCTTGGCGTTCTTCAAACCAAAAGGCATGACTCGATAGCAGAATAGCTCCATTGGGGTAGTGAAAGAGGTTATCTCGCGGTCGGGAGCATGCATAGCGATCTGGTGATAACCGCGATAGGCATCCAAGAAACTGAGCATGTTATGCTCGGTCGTAAGGTCCACCAGCTGGTCTATTCTGGGCAAAGGAAAGCTATCTTTCGGGTAAGCCCGGTTGACCATCTTGTAATCAACGCAAACTCGCCACTTCCCATTTTTCTTGGGTATTACGAGTGTGTTTGAAACCCACCGAGGGTAGTGTACTTCCTGGATAGCCCGTGCTTCTAGCAGGTTCCTTACCTTCTCCGCGACTACCTCGGCGTGATGAAGAGCCAATCTCCTCGTTCTTTGAATGACAGGCCGTGCATTAGGGAAAACATTAAGTTGGTGGCAAATAAAGCTCAGATCAATGCCATGCATGTCATATGGCGTCTATGCGAAGATTTCGATATTCGCCATCAAGAACTCTACCATCTCGGTCCATTCTTAGGCGGTCAGGCTGGATCCTAGCAAGAAGAACTTGTTTTGACTTTCCGTGTCGATCCGTACTTCTACCAGCTCTTCAACAGCCTTGTCCTCGACCCTGGTGCCCATGTCATCAAGAACACTCTAGTCTTTTTGATTTTCAATCATTTGCACGAAGCCTTTGGCAGCTTGGCTCCCATTCACTGCCACGAAACATTGCTTCGACATGACTTGATCACCCCAAATTTCCTCAACTTCCCCCCATAGCCGAGGGAAATCTCATAACCTGGTGATAGGTTGACGCTATCGCCTGCATGGCATGAAGCCATCCCCTACCAAGGATCAGATTGTAAGTGGACGGCACCTTCAATACCTAAAACTCTACCTGCTTGACCACGGATCCCGTTTTGACCAGTAAGATGATCTTTCCCATAGGCCACTCCGGTTGTGAGTTGAAACCAACCAGTGGCGAAGTTGTCGGCACCAAGTTTGTATCCCGGAGTTTGAGTTGCTTGAACGCGTCGTAGTACATAATCTTAACCGAGCTTCCTTGGTCAATCAAGATGCGCTTGACATCGAAGTCTTTGACGCGGAGGGTGACTACCAGGGCGTCGTTGTGCAGCATTTGAATACACTCTAGGTCCCTAGATGAGAAACTAATCACATCTTTCTTCTCGGTCTTCCCCCTTTTGATCGCGGGCTGGACTGACAAAACTTCCCTCATATGTTCCGCCTTTTTGATCATTCCCCGGAGCTCGCATATACGCGCCGGCTCCACTATGCCGTGGATCACATTGACCACTCCTTGAGGGGGCGCCTCTAAGTCATCCGGTCCATTCAGATCAGCCGGGGTGGGATGCGCGGCCTTAACGCCCCCATCAATGTAAAGGTCTAAGTGACCGGCTGCGACTAACTCCTCCAAATGTTGCTTCAAAAGCAAACAGTCTTATGTCTGGTGTTTGCACTCCCTGTGATATGTGCAGCGGTATCGCGAATTGAAGCCCTTTTGCGCATCGCCTAGTTTAGCAGGAAACCGGACGTAATCCTCGTCACGAATTTCGCTAAGTATACGATAGATTGGAATTTTAAATACCGTGGTGATGCCCGTCCAAGCATTCAATCTTCTGTTGGCATCAACCGCGTCATCGCGGGGATATTCTGCTCGGTCGTTTCGACGACCCCTACCCCGGTTTCGATGATTTGGTCCACGGTCAGATTCCCCTGCGCGATCATTTGGACGGTTTGTCTCCTGTCCGACCGCGTGTACCTTGCCAGCCGCCCTTTTGTCTGTTGCCACCGGAGTTGTCTTCACGGTGGACGCCGCCACATCATCCTCTACTCGGAGGTGCTCATTGATGCGCTGCATTAGTTGCCCCATGGATGCCGACTGGTTCATTGTAAGCGAGTTCCTCGGCCTATGTCCGACCGGGAGACCGCGCTTATATTAGGTGATTGCCAAGTTGATCGGGCAATCTAAAATCTCGTTGAAAGTTTCCCAGTATCTGGAGTTGTATGCCTTGAGGGTGTCACTCGACTCTATCTTGACACTGAGAAAGTGGTCCACTTCTTTTGGCGTTTTGGTGTTGGTCTTGAAACGAGTCACGAATGATTCCGCAACTGCTGCCATCTTTCGATGCTCTCCTCCGGCAGCCTGTCAAACCATTTCAAGCCCAACTTGCCCAAACTTGACGGGAAAATAAGGCACATAAGAGCATCATTGCGCTTATATTCAGCCATAACCTGCCGGAAGTGGCTTACATGCATGTATGGATCGGTTTTTCCGTCATAAAGCGTAAACTTGGGCTGGTGAAAGCCCGCTGGGAGCGGAGTGGTTTCTATCTCAAGGGAGAAGGGGGTGGCATTCAGCCTCGCCAAATCTGTGTCCAGAGGGACAGGCACGGCTAGGCGGGGTGGTGGCATTATGACCTCCTCGCTGGCGTGACCCCCATAAGACAGCTGCTGGAATGCCGGCACCCTTTGAGCCTCTCGTCGGCGAGCCCGTTCCTTCAAAACAACCCGCAAGTCCTCTGAGCGAACGGAGTAGGAATATCTCGACGTCGTCACCGGACGCGAGGGATGGTAGGTACTATCATGCGTGCTAGACTTCTCTACAGGCGCGTCTGAATCTCCAACCCTGTAACTTCTGGTGATAGAAAGGGAGGGCGTGTGTCGTTGACTCTGGCTGCCTAAACGGCATGGTTGGGTGCGCTTACTGTGGTCTCCCACTCCAGCAACACCTTTCCCCTTGACCTGCCGTTTGAGTGCTTCCATCTTCGCCGCCATTCTACGGATGACGGTGTCTTGGTCCCTTAACTTGTGCTCCAAACGTCTAGCGTGCGATTCTCTTCGCCGCCGGTGTCCGTCTGGGCTCCAAGAGTGACCAAAACTTCTAGCGCGCTTATCTCGCGCATCTCTTGGAAGTCCCCCCTGGGAAGTCTCCAGGTCTGCCATGTTCTGAACAGCGGGGAGTCTATCTCTCTGTTTGGCTGACTCCGGGGTAACACCATCAATGGCAGACAACGGTATTTCGTCATTGTTCGCAATGGAAGGTGATCGGATGAGCTCGGAGGACAAGGTTGTGTCTGCAAAGCTTTCCCACAGACGGCGCCAATTGTACGGGGAGGAAATATCCATCGCTGTCTGTACTCCTTTCGTCTAAGCCCCGTGTCTATTCGTTTAACCTGAGAACACAACGGCGGTGAGCTACCCGGTGGTGTGTTGCCGGAAAACCCCTCCGACGGTCAAGTTAGCACACACTCAGAGAGAGGGAGAGAGAAATTCAATCGATGTCAAATTGTATCTCACCAAATGATGTTCCATCCCCAACATGGGGGGCGCAGTCATGCTTATATACTTTTTGTGCTCAGCTCTGCACCCATTAGTCTGTTGACACGTGGAGCTGCTCTCCCATCTGTCAGCACAAATCTAGCTAACACCACCTAACCAAACCGCCAGACAACGTTAGCGGGAACTAGGCAACTCGGCGGCATCACCTCGGCCTCATACGACCATGTTGCGTAACGAGTCCGAGGGCTCCACTCGTCGAGCTCCATCATAACCGAGCTTAACAGTATTCCGGCAGAGCCGAGTTCAAGACAGGTCGAGTCGGTAAACAGAAGGCCTTCCTGCCGAGCTAAACGTGCGAACCATGGAACCCGGGTTGGCAGACGACCATCTCGGCCAAGTAAGCTCGGCCCAAACACGGGGCCTGATCCTTGGCCGAGCAAAACCGACTCTGGCCATTGACAGGCCCAAGTAGCTCGATCCAAACATGGTCCTGGGCCTCGACCGAGCAAAACCGCCTCTGGTCAAGCCCAAGTTAGCTCGGCCCAAACACGTTCAGACATCACCTACCCGGCTTCTACCACGGCCCAAACTGGCTTATGAATCTCCCTCTCAAGTTCCTAGGGCTTGTTTGTTATCCAATCTAGCAATCTGGACTGGACAAGTGATGAATAGTAAATCAATATCATGTTTGTTTTGGAAATGGAGGTTTGGATTGAGAGTTGTTTCGGACTACAAAAGGTTTTGGATAAGTGAATTAACAGTTTGGGTGAGGAGATGATATTCAGGTCTATTCGGGTTAGAGTGTTACCGATCGTCTGAGGGAATGACTGGCGGGTTGTCCGACGGGTCAACCGGCCAAATATATTTTTTTATTTATTTTTTACACGTGCAGCTGCACATTTTGAACATTAATATTTATTTATTTATTTGTTAAGTAAAAACATGGTTTTTATTTGTTTTATTATTTTATATTTTTTTATATAAAAATAATTTAACAATTCTCATACTAACAATTATCATCAAAATAAATATAATTTTATATAATCTCCTTACTAATAATTTCATCCATCTTCCCTCTAAAAACAAATGAGTCCCTAAAATGTACGTTCCTTGTCATTGCATTCGCCCCGTTAGAGAGCAACTCTACCGCAGAGCAATCACGACCAACCCAATCTGTGCCAATGGGAGAGATACAAACAATAGAACATATATCTAAAGTTTCACACAAATGGCAAGGGTCATCACTGGGCTTGGATTTATCAAATGGTAGACCAATAAACTTTAAGACCGGGCTTTTAAAGTCTCTCGGTTTATGGGGATGTAATCAAACCTGCCCACAAACGGGCTAGATGTGTAAATGGTGTTGTTAATTAATATTATATATATGCTTATTGGGAAATTCTATTTGCACACACCTAATTAGCTTAAGGCACATCTTTTCTCAATATACATACCTATTAATTTGATTATCAATCAATTTTCTCAATCCAGACACTTAAAATTACAATTACATCATTCACTTATAACTATTGTACACACACGACTAACCCTCTTTCCACATACTTTTGATTGACCCTACTTCCACATTGACCCACCCACTCCATTTAAGACTTGCATAAAAGACCTCCATTGAAGACCATTGTAAATCCTCTAAAATAGTGTTGAAGGTAAGAAATCTTTCCATTTTTTTATTACATTTATCATTTTGTTATTGCATTTATCATTTTCGGATCTACGTGCACTCTATCGACATAAAACCTTTGATTTTGATATTGTGAGTGACGGTTTGGACTTTCAAAATCTGGAAGCTTATACAAATGTCATCTTTACTCTCTACATTACCAAATATACTGTGAAGATTCAATAATAGTACTGAGGCTAGGTGGGCATGAGTGCCAATATTTGGTTTTTGATAATTCTCATGCACTTTTGCATCTCAGCATGGATCGCTGCAAATTGGTGACAGCAGAATCGAGCCCTCAGTTACATGGGTCCCAAATCAAAATTTGCATTTCTTATCGTGTTATTCATTACTGAACAAAATGGTGTAAGGTTTTCAATTGGATTGTTTGTTCAAGCAAAATGATAATAATGAAAAAATTAGGCTTTAATTTTTTTTTAAATTAAAAGGTGTACATTGAGATTTTTTTTGTTCTTAAAAAATGTGTATAGAGAATTTTTTTCATATTATATTATGGATATTACTGAATATCTATTATAGTCATTTTCATTTAAGATATAATTGTCATTAAATTAATATTTCATTAAGTGTGTGCCTTGAGCTAATTAGGCGTGTGGAAATAGAATTTCCCATGCTTATTGCTTTTAAATTTTTTTTTGATTTTATCATTTTAATTTTTAAAGTTATCAATTTAAATTCGGATAAATTCCAAATCACCCTGAACTATGATCATATTTCACTTTTATCTCCTAAAGTTTAAAACTCAACACATACCTCCCTTCAAGTTTATGAATTGCAAAGGCAGTGGATGCCATTAACATAAAACATTAATTTACTCTTTCACCCTTCACCTATTATCCATCCTTTATCTTCATCAAACTACTCAATCCTTTTCTCTCCTAATAATCCCTATATCTCGAACTATCACGTTGTATTTGGTTGGGAAATTTGAGAAAAGATTTAGAAAGAGAAATGAAAAAGTTAGATGAAATATGAATAAAATATACTTACATCTCACATAATTTCACACATTTTTTTCCTTTTCTTTTCCAAATTCCTTTTCAAATCTCCCAACCAAATATCGCGTCAATCTACCGTCGATGGATATAACTGTTGCTCCTCTGACCACTGGCAGCTAATTGCAACCTCCACACTGGCCAATCTATCTTTCTCAAGTTACAACTGCACCCTATCACCAACAACTTGTTTTATTCCCTACCACCGGTCAATTGAAACTGTGGGGATATATTTTCTGAGTACCAATACGTGGCCAAGGTGACGTTGACGTGTCAGCCGAGGTGCCACGTGTCCTGGTCGTGACACCGAGGTTATCTCGGAGAGGCCGAGGTTATCTCCGAAGATATCAGAATCCGAGATAAGCGGATAAGGGACAAGAGTCTTGGAAATAAGGAAGGACTTCAGGATAGATAAGGATAACACTCTTAGGGAGTCTATCTTTATCTCTTGAAGAGTCCCAAGTAAGCACTAAACAGGAAGCCATTGAAGCTAGGCTTCTAGTGGGACTAAGACCGAGTTAACTATAAAAGAAAGGCACCCCCGATGGGTCTAAGGTACGCAATTTGCATTCTGAATAGTGAGATTAGCACTATTAATTATCTTTGAGAGATATACTGACTTGATCGTCGGAGTGCCCCCGGGTGGACGAACCACCGCCAGAATCTTCTCTTTCTGTTGCAGGTTAGCCAGGTGTCATCTATTCTGCCAGTTCTCTCCAGCTGATTACTGAGTTGGTAGTGTGGTCAGAAAATCACTCACACAATTTGGCGCCGTCTGTGGGAAAGAAAGGAGAATAGATGGCTAGTAACGGACAGAAGAAAAAGATTGGGGACGACACTCCTGCTGGGAGTAACAGGCCTATCGACCTTGACGTCGAAGGAGACAACCGCAACACAGAAACTCGTGACCAGAATCACGGCAACAAAGACGTCGGCCAGGATGGTGACGTACTAAAGAAGCCAGTTTGAAGTGGGTACTACAAAGAGGATGACCTCCAGGTATGGAAGGATAGATGCCTACGGAGGGACGAAGAGGTTAAAGAGATGGCAAACAAGTTGGCGGACCTACAATCGGTCGTCAACTCCATGATGCAAAACAATATCATGCACCCACCATTCCCGCTACATGACACGCCGATTCCAGCGGCCAACACCCAGAAGGGAGGATAGAAAACTATCCCAATAGCCCCTCAGCACAATGGGAGCGAAAGACACTCTTACCGACCTTCCAGGGAGGTCGGACGAGGAGAGTCAAGAAGGGAAGAATCACGGAGGATGCATCGCACAAAGGAGGCAGACCCCAAAGGACATCGGCATGTTCAGGGGCAGGCGCTGTGCTTTGACACAACTCATGAAGAAGGGTAAAAAAGGGCTCACAACGAAGTTGAGAGTAGTGCACCTAAAAGACTGAAATCAGGAGATAGCCGAGCTCCTGGGCGAACAAAGGAGGACTTGAGAGATTACCTCAAAACGAAGCAACAGAATGCCTATGCCGAGGTAAATTCCCCAGATAAGCCGAGGACACCATTCTCGGTGGAATTGGACAGGTTTGAGGCGCCGGAGAGATTCAATATGCCGAGGTTCCAAATATACGATGGTAAGTCAGACCCCAACTTCCACGTTGTATTATACTTGAACTCAATGGCATTGTATAGTGGGAATGAGCCGTTGCTCTGCAAAGTGTTCCCCTCATCCTTCGGGGAGATTGCATCAGATTGGTTCCACAAACTACCAAAAGGAAGCGTGAAGACTTGGGAAGGCCTGGCCGAGATGTTTGTGGCCAGGTTTGTGACAAACAAGCTGCAGCCATTGCGGGTGGACGCATTGATGGCTTTGAAGATCAGTAAGGACGAAGGCCTTAAGGCCTATGCAAAAAGATACTACGAGGTGTTCAACTGAATACCAGAATGTAATCAAGAGGTGGCGGTCGTATCTTTCAAAAACGGCCTAAAAGACGACTGTCCACTGCGAAAATCTTTGGCAAAGACATTGCCAAAAAGCATGGAAGAACTCATGGCGAGGATTGAGAAATATGCCAGAGCCGAGGAAGATACATCGGGGACTAAGGAGACCAAGCATGAAAAAGGAAAAGGCTCACCGAAGCGAGGCCGAGGTAACAATGGATCGAGCAAGCAAGAGGCCGAACTAAGGGCTGCACAGGCAGTGACAACTGTGTTCCGAACCCCAATTCACAAAGTCCTAGACCAAATTTGGAACCAATCCTATTTCAGAGCACCAGCAAGGGCGCCAGGAGAATTTATGGGTAGAAACCTTGGCAGGCGTTGCGCTTACCACAATGAAGATGGGCATATGACTCAGGGTTGTAGAGCCCTGAAAGCACACTTAGAAGACCTAGTGAGGCAAGGCCATCTGAGAGACCTTGTCGATGAAGCCAGGACAAGAGAAGAGCAGGCAAGACTGCCTCAGGCACTAGCAGCTCCGCCTCTCCCAGCACAGCAACCTTAGGCAGGAGGACTGCGGGTAATTAATGTAATTCACTCGAAGATCAACGAGAACGAGATTAGGGGGGAGACCAAGAAGGTGAAGCACTTGCAGCATGTCTACCAAGTCGGGGAGAATAGACATCGGGCAGAGGAGTGCCAAGGACCAGTAGTGTCCTTTTCTGAAGCCGACCTTGAGATGGTCCAGCATCTGCATAATGATGCCTTGGTAGTATCCCTCCAGATTGTGGAGTGCCAAGTAAAGCGCATCTTGATTGACCAAGGCAGCTCTTATGACATCATGTACGTACGATGTTATAAGGAGCTCGGCCTTCACCCAGACGATATGGAACAATCCAATAGCCCAATAGTCGGGTTCAATGGAACGCCGACATGGCCACTGGGAACAACCAGCTTGGAGGTGTAGGCAGGCACCAGGAAGATAACAACAGAGTTCACCGTAATCGACACACCCTCCCCTTACAACATCATCTTGGGAAGGCCATGGTTGCATGCAATGGGGGCAGTTCCCTCAACTTTGCATCAACTATTACGGTTCCCAACAGAGCATGGGATTGAAGAGATCAGAGGAGACCAACTGCAGGCAAAAAATTGCTCCATGGCAGCAATGAAATCCACCTGCAGCATTCAAGAACCAAAGAAGGCAGAGATCGAAAATGAGGATGTGGAAGTCCTAAAGGACGTCGGCAAGGAGCCAGCCGAGAAGAGCGAAGAAGCACTGAAAAAAATTCCCTGTCCAGGAGGGGGATGAAGAACGCTTCTTTCTTCTCGGCTTGGGCTTAACCGAAGATGAGGGCAAAGAGCTACTAAGGCCTTGGAACACTTACAATTTGAAAATTTTTCTATCATTAGAATTTTTTGTTCTTTTGTCGTTCGCCAAAGTACATAAATAAAGTTTTTTTTTATATGTTTATACACTTGTGACTGATAAAGATACATAACATTGTTTCTGGAATACAGGTCTAATGAGAACCCAAGTGGAACTTAGGTTCACATCAGGGGGGAGAGAGAAGAAAAATGGGTTTAACACTTGTTGAAACTTGAGAAAAGTTTACAAGTTGAAGTTAAATCGAGATGATGTTTAACACTTGTTGAAACTTGAGAAAAGTTTACAAGTTGAAGTTAAACCGAGATGATGTTTAACGCTTGTTGAAACTTGAGAAAAGTTTACAAGTTTAAGTTAAACCAAGATGATGTTTAACACTTGTTGAAACTTGAGAAAAGTTTACAAGTTTAAGTTAAACCGAGATGATGTTTAACACTTGTTGAAACTTAAGAAAAATTTACAAGTTGAAGTTAAACATGACCGAGGTGTGTCACCCCGAAAAGGTTGCGCAAAGATTGAAGTGCATATTAAAGATATACAAAAAATTCTAAGTATGGAATCATACAAGAGCAGTAAAGAGAAGGCAGACATACAAACATTCAAGAAAGAAGGAAGTTATATTCATTAAAAGGCACGTCGGCCATATGAAAAGCGTACATTGTCTCAAAAACAAAGAAGTACAAAGTGC
Source organism: Camellia granthamiana (assembly GCA_036172215.1). Classification (NCBI taxonomy): domain Eukaryota; kingdom Viridiplantae; phylum Streptophyta; class Magnoliopsida; order Ericales; family Theaceae; genus Camellia; species Camellia granthamiana. The sequence goes on along the minus strand of CM069910.1, from coordinate 67,089,900 downwards.
AAAAAAAACAAAGGAAAAAGACATCAAAACTAAGATTCCTCAACATCATTAGCTGGCTGGGTCTGGATCTCGGAAGATTGTTGGAAGGACATCTCGGCCACCTTCTCGGCCGCAAGCTCAGCATCAATCTCCTGAAGGGTCTGATCAAGGCTCTTGTCGGCAAGAGGCACGTCCAAAGATGCTTGCTCAGAGGTAGCTTCCTTGGGAACCTCCTCAACCTCCTCATCTTGAATCAAGTCTAGGACTTGCTCATTTTGAGAAGAAGACTTGGCCCCAGCAGCTTCCTTGGACCTCCTCACCAGAACCTCCTCCTCAGATTCAGAGTCATCATCAGATTGAGTTGGAGTTGGGGGGAATGGAAGAGGAATAGCATCGGCGTTCCTGAGGGGCGAGTCCTCGGGGACTACAAGCTTTTTTAGAAAAGACATCCAACCAAGGGTGAAACCCTTGTTGCATGCCTGCTTCACTTGCTTTTCATAGTCCGCCGTAACATCGGCCACCCCTTCGCTGTAGCCCTTTTCGTCGGCAGCTTTGACTTCGGCCTCTTTGGTGGCCAAGGCGTCTTGAAGCTCCTTTTGGGCCTCGGCCATCTTTTCCTCGGCCTCTTTCAGCTGGGCTTGAAGGACTTTGTTTATCGCCTCATGTAGACACCCCATTTTTGACCGTCCTCAAGACTTGGACGTTACCGCTTGAACACTCGGTGATCATCCATGTTTGTGTTCGTCTTGAGTTCCCGGAGGTTTCGGCTACGCGCCTCGCCTCAGGATCTCTCGACTCGACTGTTTTGTGGTTGGTTTGGCACCAAACACTTGTGTTTTGCCTTTAAGAGGCAGGGTAGGGCTTGTAGACCATCCCCACCCATCACCGGCCAGGGCTTGAGGCCACCGGCTGTGTTTTGTGTCCACCGGCCAAATGTTTGGCCGGCCGGCACTATAGATGGCCGAACGGCTATCTTTTTTTGGTCAATTGCATTTTTGGCCGACCGACTACTGTGCATCTGCTTTTGCAGATATTTTCTCACAGCTGGCATGCATTTAGGCTCCCCTCCATACACGTGTATGGAGGGATCTCTCTTTAGAAGCTTGTCTTGTAAGCTTACAAGACTAAAAAGCTCTATAAAGAGGAGCTCTCTCTCCCTTTTGAGGGGTTGAACAAAAATTAGACATTTTAGACAGCCATTTTTAGGGTTTGAGTTCTAGGGTTAGGGTTTGATTTATATCCTATCTCTATATCTCTCTCTAGTGTGTGTTTTGTCTCATTTTTGCTCACAAACACCCACCATCACACCATCTCTTGGAGCTGAGGCCTTTGAGGGTTATTTTGGAGTTTTGGAGCTGGTTTCAACCGAAAGAAGCTGCTGGAGCTCTATTGTTGAAGAGGGTCTTCAAGGGTAAGAAGTTTATCCCTTTATTCTCCATTTTTGCAAAGCTTTTCTACCTATCTTGCAATTGTTTTTTGGCTTTTCATATAACACATAAAATTTCTGTTTTTAAGGCCTCAAAATAGTTTGTTAAGAGTGTTTTGTGGTTTGAGGTTGTTTGACCCCTCTTAAGCCTTGTTTGGCCCTTGTTTTGTGCCATTTTGTGTGAGCTTCGGGACCATAGTGTTTGGGCCTCCTCACCACTGAAGTCTTGAGGGATTTCAGAGGTGAGGATGGTGCCTTGAGGTCCTAGGAAGGAGAGGGCCACCCCCTCTCCTTGATGTCCTTGAAAAGGGCCATTTTCGCCTCTTGAGAGAGCATCTAGTTTAAGTGTATGTTGGCCATGCCTTAACTGATTTTCATGCTTATTTTGTCATAATATAGCATTGTATTGAGATGGTTTTGGTACCCCATGCTTGCTTAGCATACATGCCTTGTAATGCCATTTTGTTGCCATAACATGTGTCTAGGTTTTAACCCTTATTCAAACATGTATTAGGCCTAGCTTTGTGAAGCTTTTGTACTTGTTTTGCCATGCTTAAAGTCTGCCCTTGGCTGTTTTTGGTCGACCAAGGCTTGCATTGCATAATTCTTTTGCATTTTGGCTTGTTAGCCTTAAGTTTCGGACCATTGTTGCATGTTTAGCCTATCTTGTTTGCTTGGTTTGGCACCATCTTAACATGATTTTAGAGCTTAATGCATGCCATATGTCCATGTTTGCATCCTCTTGAGTGTGCTTGAGAATTGCTCTTTAATGCTTGAAGTGTTGGAGATCATTTGCATGCATGTTTGTGTGCCTATTAGTCCTTCATTTTTGAGCACCTTGGCCACTGTTTTAGGCCTAGTTAAGGCTGCCTAAATCATGTTTAAGTCCACCTCTTTGCTTGTTGCATGTACTCCTTGTATGTTGTAGCATATTAATGAGGTGTTGCATGTTTGAACTTACATGATTGAATGAAGTCACATGCTTGCTCGCATGCTTAAACACCCACATTGTACCTTGCATGCTTATTGGTTGCATTGCCTCATGCCTTGCATGTTTTGCATGCTTCTTCGCATCTCCATGTTGCCTGCTAGCTAACATGCTTAGGTTGCATTGCATTAGCATGCATACTTGGCCTCTTGAATTGCTTATGATGGAGGTTGAGTTCCCCTTTGTTTGATCATGTGCATTGCATTCTATATAAATGTGCACACTTGGCTTCTTGGGCCATCATGCATGGAAATGCGCGATTGGTGGTCCGAGAACCAAGGTTCATGTCCCTTTGAGTCACAAACATGATATGGGGTGTGATTGGTGCATACATTGCTTGAAATGCATTGCCATGCCATGTTTTGCCCTCTGCTGCTGTCAACTGCAGGTTCTGCAGGGAGTTTTGGCCGACCGGCCACATATAGTGCCGACCGGCCATCCATTGTTGGCCGATGGATGAATTGGTGGCCGGTGACCATCATGCATGGCCGGTGGCCATCCCTCCCAGCCGGTGGTGTTCCACAGTGTCTAGCGAGCATACCTTGGGAATTGTGCAATTTTCAGAGGAGCAGAACAGTCAAAACAGAGGCATCTTGAGCATGTCAGTGGATTTCCAGGCGAAGCCGAGCGCGCATGCATCGAGCCCTCTCCCCGAGGCTGCTATTTGTTGCTTAATTAGATTAATTAATTTGCTTAATTAATTTAGTTGGTCTGTAATAATTAATTAGCTAGGATAGTTGATTATTTACTCAGTCTGTATTATTCTTTCGGTCCCTCCGAGCGAGGGCAAATTTGTAATAAGTGTGGGTGCGTGTGTGCATGTCTTCCAACCCCCACTTCTTTCTCCCTTTTACTTACCTGCTTTTGATGGTTAGTATTAGGACATGTTTACTTTAGCATACCCCATGTTATGCATGCGTGCATCATTTGTCAGTATTACATGCACCAGGCTCGGCGCATCATGCTAATTGCATTATACTTCAAATTTAACTTGAATACATGCTTCCTGTGCATCTCACATGCCATCCTTAGATTAGCCGAGCCTATTCTAGTGACATTTTGCATGTGATGCATTAGGCACTTAACATGGACTTGGATCATGCATCGATCGCTAACATGTTTTTATTTTGGCATGGAGTACTTTGTAAGTATTTATGCTTTAGCATACCACATGCGTGTGAATGGTACCATGACAGCATGCTTACCATGTGGCTAGATGCTTATGTGATAAAATGCCTGAATGCCTGTGGGGTGAAGGTTGGATTGCTTGAGTTGGAACAACTCGTTAAAATCCGTGTTTTAGCCTACTTGTGAGTAGCAAATTTCAAAACGTTTCCAAACAAACGGATATGCAATGCTTTGTTCCAAATTAGGCGATCTAGTCTATACTTGTTTTGCTGCGCGCATCACATAGTAATTCTAGCTAATTAATCGGAATAAGAACATATAACGTTTTCAAAATCAGATATCATGGTTAGTAGAGGCCGATCTTCGGATCGGCGAGAGGGGGTGCTCATAGCTGACCTTCCCCAATCGTACCCAAGTTCCCGAGCCGAGGCAACTTTGGTGATGACGGACACGTGGCCTTTGGCACCGAGTCAGGGTTTCTTAAATTTTTCAAAATAAAATATTTAGGTGGCGACTCTGTACCTGGCAAAGCAGTCCATGTTTGGCACTTCTTTTCAAAAATCTGTTTTCTCAAAACGATTTGCCGGATTTGGACTCTTTGGTTCAGATTAAGAACCGTGACACAAACGAGTCCGAACTGTAGCACGAGGTCCCTCGCAGACTTGTTACACCTCAGTAGTACCAACCTTCTCTTCGGCATCATCCTTGGCCTTGATAGCAACTTCGGCCTGATCCTCCAGAGTCTTCATTTTGGATTGTAAATTTTTATTAGTTTTCTGAAGACTGGAGATCTCCCTCTTTTTCTCGACCAGCTTCTCCCGGTTTTCGAAAGATTGTACTGAGAAGGAATGGGCATGCTGGATAGCCTGAAAGTGAATAAAGTTATTAGAAAATTTTTCTAAGTATAAGAAAGAAAGAAAAATGACCAGATAAAGGCACTTACTTGAACAGAGCGCTGAAGCATCAGAGCATAGTTCTCATATTCACTCAACTCGGCGTTTCGGTCGAGATTGCCGGGAAGAAGCAAGGCGATACTGAGAGTAACGTCGACGTTAATATCATTGGAGCTATCCCCAGCCATGACTGGCTTATCCTCTAATGTAATTTGGGGGGCCCAGGGGGAATTATGCTTTTGAGACCCGAGGTAGTTGCAGCTGATGACCTCGGCCTCTTGGATTTGGTGGATTCAGACGGCTGTGTTTTAGCAGACCTCTTCGCAGGGACAGAGGCGGTCTTCTCACTTTCAGCCAATTTGGATATTGGCAAAGTATCCTCACTTTCAACCTGAGTCACCTTTGCCTTCGGTTAGGCCTTCTTTGTTCTTTTCGGCTTTGGTTGAGTTGGTGCTGGTTGAGCATCAACTGAGTCTGGAATGTTGGCCAAAAGATCCTTGGTGACTGCTTTTTGACGGCCCATCTCGGCAGCAAGAACAAGGCGTCGCCAATGTTTTCGTTGGGATATTGGGATCAGGTATGGAACCGAGGTTGACGGTTGCTCAGCTGGATCAGAGGTTGATCCCTGGTCTATCCAAGATGTGGACGCAACTTGTGGAGTTGTGGCGGAAGGAGGAGAAAGGCTTTTCTTCTTCTTTTTTGGGACGTCGGGAAGAGCCGACTTATAAGTGGGGATAAAGTTGAGAAGCAGAGGGGCCTTCCGCTTGTGAATTGGCAAATTCAGTAGTTTCTTCAAGTCTTTGCTGGGGAAGAAAGACTGACGGAAGCCCTTTGGTGGCTGAGGGAGAACTGCAAAGAGGAAAAAAGCATAGACATTAGAACAGAATGTTGAAAACTTTATGCAAAAAAGCAAGAAAATTGGTAAAGGGTGGCCCTTACCAGCTCCTTCCCCGAGAACTGATCGACTTAGGGGATAAAGATGGAGGTCATCGTTTGGCTGAAACTCCCAGTTACCTGAAACGATGAAGTAATCATCCCCCGCTCCCTTGTTGGAGTTAAGGAGGTCGGCAATAATTTTGTATTCAGTAGACCTCGGCTTAAGGTAATAGATATGGCCTTTATCCGATTTCAGGCGACACATGGTATAACAATACTGGAAATCGGCAAGAGTAATCCTAGCATTCTCTTGTTTGGCTAAGGCTATGGTACCATTAACAACTCGGTAAGAATTGATGGCAAGTTGCATTGGGTTCAACCTATAGAAATGAAGGATTTCACGGAAGAAAGGGTCAAGTGGAAACCTAAGTCCACATTCAATGAATGCTACTACTGGGAAAGGCATGAGGTTCACATCGGGCATGATAGAATCATCCTCCCCAGCCAATCTCAAATGAATGTCAGCCGAGATTTCGAACTCCAGCCTAAAGTGCTCTAATTTGGCCGGGGTGTCTACCCTATGTTTCCACATACCCATAATGTCGGCTTAACTGAAGGGATTGGATTTCGGAAGGGCGTGTTTTTGAAAGGCTTTAGGAACCTCGGCTAAACCCTAAGAAGTACAGAATCAATGGGGAATTGTTTTCAAGTTTTTTTCTAAAATTCGTGGGTTCTACAAACAAATCCCAAAACCTATGTCTATGGAAACCAAGATTGAAGGCACGAAATCTGGAAAAACAGAAAAGCAAGAATACACTTCAGGATCAAGAACAGAGATGGACTATCAAGAACAGTGGCAAAAGTGCAGAAGAGTTGTGAGCACCAAAAAGAGAAAAGCCGAAATAGGATTTGCCGAAGTCTGACGACGGTTGCAGAGGCAGAAGATCGGTGGAAATCACGCCGGAGGTGGTAAACAGAGCGAATTGCAGAGCTGTGGAAGCTTGAAAAATGGAAGACTTGAAAAAGCTAGAAGGAGAGAGAAAGCTTCAAGAACGATGTAAAGTGAAGAGACGGAAGGGGGAAACAAGTTTTGTTAAAACTTGAAAACGGCGGCAAAAAAGCAATCAATTCGCCTAGAACGACGGATTCGTCAGACGGCGCACGCAGGCGCGAGACGGCTTCCAGACACGTAGCAGGTACGATCCAGTAAAGAAAGGGCACGTGGCTAAATAGTTGAATGAATATGTATGACAGCTTATATGCGTGAAGGGGTTCTTGGAATTCTTGATCTTTAAAGAAGACAAGTCGACCGATATAAATGATCTCGGCTGAGATACTTAAGCCGACGCACTTTTCAGGAGTACTGATATAGGTTCCATCACCTCAGATGCCGAGGTAATAGAACCTAGGGGGCAGTTGTGGGGATATATTTTCTGAGTACCAACACGTGGCCAAGGTGACGCCGACGTATCAGCCGAGGTGCCATGTGCCCTGGTCGTGACGCCGAGGTTATCTCGGAGAGGCCGAGGTTATCTCCGAAGATATCGGAATCCGAGATAAGCGGATAAGGGACAAGAGTCCTGGAAATAAGGAAGGACTTCAGGATGGATAAGGATAACACTCTTAGGGAGTCTATCCTTATCTCTTGAAGAGTCCAAAGTAAGCACTAAACAGGAAGCCATTGAAGCTAGGCTTCTAGTGGGACTAAGACTGAGTTAACTATAAAAGAAAGGCTCCCCCGATGGGTCTAAAGTACGCAATTTGTATTCTGAATAGTGAGATTAACACTATTAATTATCTTTGAGAGATATACTGACTTGATCGTCGGAGTGCCCCTGGGTGGACGAACCACCGCCGGAATCTTCTCTTTCTGTTGCAGGTTAGCTAGGTGTCATCTATTCTGCCAGTTCTCTCCAGCTGATTACTGAGTTGACAGTGTGGTCGGAAAATCACTCACACAGAAACCCCTCCCACACCATCCAATCTATAACACATGAATGGGGTTTCTCTCTTTCATACAAACACAGCACATTGATATTTTGCCTAATTTATACAATCACAACACCGGTGGCTATTTTTTCCAATTTATACAACCAACCACTGGTTTGGTTACATAAAGTATCTGGTGTTTGTTCTGCAGAAAAATCAATTTTGAAGCGATGGTCAGCAGATTTAATCAATCTATATTTGTCTTGTAATAATTCCAAACCTTCATATTCTATATTAAAGTATTAATATGTGACTGTTGGTGAGATTAATGCATGCACTAGAGGTTTAGATCTTACCGTTTGCTGATGATCTGCTATTGTTTGGGAAAGCTGATGAAAAGATGTGTAATTCTGTTATGGGGGTGTTGAAAGAGTTCAGTGAGCTCTCGGGCCTTAAGGTGAGCCTTCATAAATCTAAGCTTTTTGTCTCACCCAATGTGGGGATCCAGAGAGCTAGAGTTTTGAGTAATTGTTGTGGCATTTCTCTCACCCAAGATTTGGGTAAGTACTTGGGCATTCCCATGTTACATGGCAGATGTAATCGTGCTCATTTCAGTCATATAACTGAAAGGATTCAAAACAAGTTGTCTGGGTGGAAAGCCAATATGCTTTCTTTGGCTGGAAGGGCCACCTTAATCCAATCTGTCACTTCTGCCCTTCCTTCCTACACTATGCAAACTCTCGATCTCCCTATGAGTATATGCAGAGATATTGACAAACTCAATCGTAATTTTCTTTGGGGAGATTGTGAAAATGGCAAAAAAGTTCATCTCATGAATTGAGATATGGTCTGTAATAGCAAGAAGATGGGAGGGCTTGGTCTGAAAAAAACTTACCTGCAGAACCTGGCCCTCCTATCAAAGTTGGGGTGGAGGTTGTTATGCAATGATACTAGCCTTTGGGTGCAAGTCCTGAAGGCGAAGTATCTCCGAAAGGAGTCTTTTATGAGCTATTCTTCTAAGAAAAGGTCTTCTCACACTTGGAGAGGCATCCTCAAAACAAGAGATATATTGAGGAAAGGTACTCAATGGGGAGTGGGTGATGGTGCTACTATTTCCATATAGTTTGACTGGTGGTGTGGAGAGGAAACTCTTGCTACTAAATTCCCAAACCACCAGCTTACTAATAACGCTACGGTGGATGTCCTTATGAATGAGGAGGGCAAATGAGATGTGAACCACATCCGGTCTCATATTCCTAGTAACGCTATTGCAAGTGTTTTAAAAATTCCTCTTCCCCAATTTGTTACCTTTCCGGATAGCCCTCACTGGAAGGGTGGTTCAGGTGGGTTTTCTACGGCTGCTGCGTATAAAACTGCTTCTTGGCAGCCTGTGTGTAATTTGGAGATTGCGTGGGTGCGGAAACTTAAAATACCTCACAAACTGAAAGGTTTCCTATGGTTGATTTGCCATGGGAGACTCTTAACTAATGCTATGAGAAAGAATAGAGGCATGGCTTTGAATGCTAATTGTCCCAGATGTAATTGGCATAATGAGGACATGGATCACCTTCTTCGTGGTAGCATTGTTTCAAAAAACATATGGACCAATATTGCTGGTCTGCAGTGGGTGTCTACCATCAACCACCTTAATCTGGTTGACTGGATTAGGAAGAACTTGAAGTCTCATAAGAGGAGTGATCCTCATTGGTGCTGTGTTTTTGTAGTGACTCTTTGGCAGATATGGAAAGATAGGAACAAGAAAGTTTTTGATAATATTGAAACTACTGTTTTGAATGCTTGCACCTGTATTCTTAATTATGTTGCAGAGATAAATCATGCTTTCTTATCTTCTATTGTCCATGCGCATAAACCTGCTGATGTGATTATTTGGTACCCTCCTATTGCAGGGAAAATCAAATTAAACACGGATGGCTGTGCTCGGGGCAATCCTGGAGCAGAGGGGTTTGGAGGCCTATTTCGCGATGAATCTGGCATTTGGCTATGTGGTTTTTTTGGGAAGTTAGAGACGTGCTTCAGCTTGGAAGCGGAAATGTGGGGCATCTACAAGGGTCTTACTATAGTGCTCGAGAAAGGTCTCGCTGAAGTTGTCATCGAGACTGACTCCATCACAGCCCAAGAAATGATCACGAAGGGGCCTCCCCCAAACTGCCCGTATAGAGCCATTGTGGAAGATGCTCGTCACCTTCTCCAGCGGTGCAATTGTTCCATCCAGCACATTATGAGAGAGGCCAACCAATGTGCGGACAAGCTTGCCAACATGGGTGCAGATCAAGTAGAGCACTTGCTGGTTATAGAGGATCCTCCTCCAGAAGTTCGAAGCTTGATTGTTGCAGATATGGTGGGCACAGCGTTTCGGAGGTTCTAGCTTAGCTGCCTCCTTTGTCTCTGTTTTTTTTTTTTTTTTTTTTTTTTTTTTGTTCTGGTTTCTTTAATTTCCGATGTACCGAAAAAAAAAGATCTTACCGTTTGTATGAGTGAATAAAAGTCATCCTTGCATGTTTCATTGTTCCTACCTCAAACAAAAGGCATCTTCGGTCCAGTGGTGTTTGTGGCTATCAGGCCGGTCCTAAGATTTTCGGGACCCAAAACCGATAATCAACTAATAAATTTCTGGGGCCCTTCACATTTTTTTTTTCATTGAATGAAAAAAAAAAAATTTAAGGTAAAGGACAAAATATTTGTATTAAAATTACCAAAAATACTTAGCATTACAATAGCTCCTCTTTGACACTCGACTAATTTTTCGACTCTTTGCTTCTTTTTCCTTTTTGCCAATCCAAACGGATAATTTCTTTTAAGAGTCATGATAAGCTGAAATCAAAAAAAATTTTTAGATCAAAATTCAAAACAAGAGCACCACCACTTAACAAAACACAAAACTTTTAAATTATGTGATGTGAACTATTAAACTTAAACAAATTCTTCTTGATGATGTAAATACCAATATTACAATAGCAATTAATTGAGCAAAAGACAAGACAAATATTTAATTAATTGAATAGAAAAAAAAAATACTTGTGCTACTGCTCTGCCCCAGGCTCGATCTTGAGATTTTCGGGGCCTAAAGCCAATAATCAACTAATAAATTTCTGAGGCCCTTCACATTTTTTTTTTTTTTGGGGTGAATTACACCAACTGTCCTTATAGTTTGGGGTTTGTGTCACTTTGGTCCCTGACTTTTCAATTGTGACACATTTGACCATGAATTTTGAATCTTGTTCCAAATAAGGACAATTAAAGATACTATTGGATTTTTCAAGGGCAAATTCATCAATTTGATAAAATATAAATTATTTTGACAAAAATAAATGTCAAAAAAATATTTTTGAATTTTTTAAAATTATTTCTACCTACTAAAGATAAAATTATATAAAATTGATAAATCTTTTAGATATTTATTTTTTTTACCAAATTAATTTTTATTATATATTTGGATGATGATCGTGTAAAATTAATTTTTAAAAATTAATCATGTAATTTTTATTAATTTTTATCAATTTTACATAATTTTATCTTTGGTGGGTAGAAATTTTTTTTTAAAATTTTAAAATATTTTTTTGGCATTTATTTCTCTCAAATTAGTTTGTATTTTATCAAATTGATGATTTTGCCCTTGAAATTAAGCAATGGTATGTTCAATTGTTCTTATTTGAAACAAGATTCAAAATTCAGGGTCAAATGTGTCACAATTGAAAAGTCAAGGACTAAAGTGACACCAACCCCAAATTATAGGGACTATTAGTGTAATTTGCCCTTTTTTTTTCATTGAATGAAAAAAAAAAAAATTAAGGTAAAAGACAAAATATTTGTATTAAAATCACCAAAAATACTTAGCATTATAATAGCTCCTATTTGACACTCGACTAATTTTTCGACTCTTTGCTTCTTTTCTTTTTTGTCAATTCAGACGGATAATTTCTTTTAAGAGTCATGATGAGCTGAGATCAAAATATATTTTTAGATCAAAATTCAAAATAAGAGCATCACCACTTAACAAAACACAAAACTTTTAAATTATATGATGTGAACTATTAAACTTAAACAAATTCTTCTTGATGATGTAAATACCAATATTATAATAGCAATTAATTGAGCAAAAGACAAGACAAATATTTAATTAATTGAATAAAAAGAAAAAAAAATACCTGTGCCGCTACTCTGCCCCGTCATGTGCTGCTTCTTTGCTGCTTTGTTGGCTTGGGCTGCTGGTGTGCTATCAAACAAGCTGGAGGGAAAATTGGATTAAAGAATGGTAGTAGGGTTAGAAATTAGATAGGCCTTTGTCAAAGTGGGCCTTAACTGTTGGCCCTTAATTGTTAGGAATTAAGAATTGGATTAATTGTTGGGCTTTCAAATTGCTACTTTGTTGGGTTGTAGTGTTGGGCCTTTTAATTTTTAATGGACCAATTATTTTAAATTAGTTTGGGCTTTTTAAAAAAAAATTTGAACTTAATATATTTTATTAAATTATAATAAGAGAGACTCATTTTTTAAGCTTATTTTGAGAGGCCCTAAGCCATGACTTTGTGGGCCTATGGTCAGGGCCGAGTCTGGTGGCTATGGCAATCAACATTCAATAATTGGTGGGTTATAGATAATGGGACTTGTTTTGGTGGGTTATAGATAATGGGACTTGTTTTGGTTGAGATAAGTATGTGTTGTTGACTGTTAAAGTCCATTGATGTGGTAACAAAGGGAGGGAGGGAGGGAGGGAGCAAACCATGACATTTTTGCAGAGTATATATAGGTCCTGTTTGGATATGAGAAAATAAGATAAGGACATTTTAGTCCCAAAATCAAATTTAGTTTGTCATGTGCCAATCACATGACATGTTTCCATCCAAGTTTTCTAACGGTTTACTAACGGCATTGGTTAGGTGTCACAAGATATAACATCAAGGAGGTAAAGTGTTGAGTTTTAAATTTTAAGGGGCAAAGTGAAAAATGATCAAAGTTCAGGAGGGTTTATTGTAATTTACCCTTTAAATTAATTTGATTCTATCTTTAACATCCATCTGAAAAATTCTATTTTCACACACTCATTTATCTCAGTGCATATCATTTCTTAATGCACACACTTATGAATTTGATTAGGTGTTATTTGTCTCATTTCACACATCACATATTTTAATTATAACCCTTAATTCAAATTTGTACACACAATTTCCGTTGCTTTGCAGCAGTAGGAATCAAATTACCCTGCATCCTCGCTCTATTAAACAAGAACACTTCACGGTCATCAGATGGTAGTTTATAGGCTGAAAGTGGCTGCTGTGACTCAGTTTTCATGTACAAGCACAAAAGCAACTGGTCATTTAAGGAAATCCCAGACACGGATTCTAGGAACCATTGGATGGCCTCAACAACAATATATTCATAACACTCGAGTTCAAACAAGTGTACATTTTCAGCAATATGAACCAGAAGTTTGCCTCTTTAAACTATAGCTTCAGACACATTTGAACTCATCTTATCCTCAAGAAACAACGGATTCCACACCCAAAAACACGATTATCAGAATCAAACAACCGATTCAACAATTACCAAGTAAGGATATCAAAACAATGACCCAAATCAACAATTAACATAGAACAACCAATTCACTTCTTCCTAGACATACCCTCACCCAAATAGAAAATTTTCCAATTCTAGGCTTAGCCCTCTATTAAACCTAATTATTTCCGCACCACCATCGACATCTACAAAACAGCCCAAAATCTAACAAACCTGAAAAGGATCTTATTGATGAAAATCCAATTTTGAACTTTTGCACAATGAAACGCTAAATATCTCAGGACCCACCAAGGAAACAATAATTACGGCCAAATTTTCAACACTCATACCCCCCCCCCCCCCCCCCCCCACCAAAAAAAAAAAAAAAATGATAAAATTACGTCCTACCCACCATAGAAATCTGCAAAAACAAATGCCCAAATCTTGGAAAAACCTCCAATGATATCATCAACAAACCCTAAATTTGACGGCACAAAATCTTACTTCGACTTTGAAAAAAATTGAATCAATCAATTCCCACAGTGGAAGACCAAAACAAAACCATAATAAGAAACAAATACATTTGAAAAAAAAAAAAAAAAATTAAGCAATGTACCCATTCATTGTCGGTGATAAAGGCTGGAGTCAAATTTTTTTATTTTTTTATGTACTCATCCATTAAGATGTGTGGGTAAGGACCCACAGTCACGGGTTCATTCCCCTTGGGATTAAACTTGGATTTAAGCTGGAGTCGCGGCAATGGATTACTGTGATTGCCCTCCTGAGGATTAGTCAGACGAGTCAAAAATCAGAGCCCGGATACCTCGGTCATCCAAAAAAAAAAAAAAGATGTGCACTGGAATTTTTTGTTTTAAAAAATGTGTATAAAGAAAATTTGAATATAATATTAAGAGTATGTTTTGATATCCATTATAGTTATTTTACTTTAGGGTATAATTGTCGTTAAATAAAATTTTATTAAATGTAGGTATTGAGGTAATAGGTGTGTGGAAATAAAATTTCTCCATCCATCTACATTGATAATCAAAAAAAAAAATATTTTATCCTTATTTTTAAGGTAAATTACATTAACTCCTCTTTATTTATTTGTTTATTTATTTTGAAATACCATTGTCACCCTGTTATCCTTAAAATTACACTGACATCCTTGTTAGCTAACTCCGTTAAATGCAATGGTTAAATGACTATAATATCCTTCTACCCTTAACTTCACTTAGGGTTGGTTTGGAAAGTAATTTTTTGAATTTTTGATTAAAATGTAAGGTGAAATTTTTTTAAATACTTAGAAATAATTTTTTAACTTTTTTACGAAAAATATATAAAAAATAAAATAAATGAGAATCAACTTTGACTTTTTAAATATTTTTTTAACTTTTAACTGTATTAGCCTCATCTTAAATGACACTTTAATCTCTTTCACCATATGATGGGCGTGATTTGGTATTTGAATAACTACCTTGAAAAGAGATAAATGAAAAAGATAGTGTGTATGGTTATACAATATAATAGAATATTTATTCGTGGTAAATATATGATATAATATAATCGGAGATAAGACCAAATTAAATCAAATTGATAACTTTGTGGATCAAAATGACAAAATTAAAACTTAAGATACTTAAATGACAAAGAATGCACATTTTAGGGATTACAACTGTTTTTAATCTTTATTTCTCGTTATCAATATTGACGGACGTTAGAGTTATGATCAATTGATAACTTTAAGGACCAAAATGATAAAATTAAAACTTAAGAGAATAAAATGATAAAGACCACTTAGAGATTAAAATTGCCCTTTATCCTTTTCAAAAATTTAAGTGACATGTAAAAAGAAAACTTCAACATTCTCCTCGTTTATTGTAAACAAATTTGTATAATTTTATCATAAAATTTTGTAATATGAACAATAAAATGCGTAATATTCACCACAAATTGACATAACAAAAAATATTGTAATCAAACCACAAATTTTGTTATTTGAACCACAAAATTTTAAACATTTTGTTACTCTAATTTGTGATGAGATTACTTATTTTGTGATTGATGTTACAAAATTTTATGATAAAATTACACCATTTGTAATAAGGTGCATATAATATACAGCTTTTGAGGGGTGTGTACCATAGAATTTCCCACAAATGAATTATAAAGCACAAAAATCCAACCAAAACTTCAATTTTGGTAAAAAAAAATCATTAGGAAAGCAATACCACCAATTCAATTGTGACGTTGAATAAGCCTAGCACAGACCTCAGGAAAGCACTTGAGACAGAAAATAATAGAAATTTCAAGACAATTATTGGAAAATGGATAACCATACTATGCATGTTTTCCAAGGAGAGTTGGGCCATCCATTATACTGGAACCAAAACCTCTGTATATGTTAGAGATCCTTGGTGAAGTTCTAACCATGCATGTGAGAGGAGGAAGCACACTCCAAAACTACTGTATAATTAGTTTTATTATCCTAGCATTCACTTCCCAATCAGTCTAGTTTCATTAAATTCAAACCGTTATAAATATTCTTCTATATAATGTATATATATATGTACTACCAAAAGTCCATGGACAATACTTAGGCTATCTTAATAAAGACTTGAAAACATCTATCATCCTAATACACATACCCTTCATATATTAGAAACATCCACTTAAACATATCCCAGTACAATCTTCTTGCATAATGTGCCAAAAAGCTCACTTCTTCAGCTTGTCGCTCATTACTCAAATTTCAACATATCCATAATTCACCAAATCCTGCCGATAAGAAAAATTAATCAGGATGTCTGTAGGAAACCTTATGATGATATATCAGAACACAAACATCAAGTCCAAGAAATGAAATTTTCCTATTTATAAGTCAAATATTCATGCATATGGAAGCTCAACACTCTGACTATCAGAAAACAGTCATAACAAATCACAAAGAAATCTAAATCATTCAACAAAATACAAGGCTTAGTTTTTTTCTTTTTTTTTTTTGATCAACAAAAGAAGAATTTTATTGATGAACAAACATGAAGAGGTACATCAATAAAAGCAAGCAAGCCCCAACTAGGTTGGCACTGAAAAGCAAGCACGATCATATGCTATCTCAATGCCAAGAGTTGATGAGGACCAACTCAAAGAAGATAACAAAAGCAATCAAAACACAAGCAAGCCCCAACACAGGCTGCCAAATTGCAATGACCAAAACCAACCAATCCAGCAGCAACACCCAACAAACAGCCTATCTACAGCAGGACACCATCTGAGAACAGAAAGACCACAAACTCTGATCTGCTCCAGGTTATAGATTAGATCATGAACTGAATAATGTAGACTTTTGGGTGATGATTTCGTCCACATTGCAACTTTCAATTTTATCAAATCATAGAGCTCCTCCCAATTTGGTTAACCCCCATTGAAGATGCAATCATTCCTGTGCTTCCACATTGACGAAATAAGAGCAATAGGAATGGCTCTCCACATTACTTTTTCCATCTTTTTAACTCTTAAGTCCATCCCACCATTGTAGCAGACCCTCTACAGAACCTAGTAATGGCCACTGCAGCCCCCATCATTTTACCATGTGAGACCATACTTTCCAAATCACAGGGCAAAAGAGTAGTACACTAAGAAGCACGGACACCTCTCCGGGGGCTACGTATCAGTGTCAGACACGCGTCGGACACGGACACGCGTCGGACATGCGGTTGACACGTGTCCGACACGTCTGCAGAAGTGTCCAATTTTTTTTTTATTTTTTTGTTTTCAGGACACGCTCCGGACACGTCCAGACACGCTAGGGACACGCGCGGGGTAAAAAACATAAATTTTGAGACTTAAAACAGGGTCAAATGCAAAATTAACAAAAATAAAAGGAAAAGAAAAGGGAGAAACCTAGATCGTGAGTGAAGCCGAACCTGATCGAAGGGGAGAAAGCTAGATCGCGAGTCGAACTGATCAAAAGTCGATCGGAAACCCTAAGAAGACAATCGCGAGTGGAAGACGATCGCCAGAAGCAGACGATCGACAACCGAGGTACGTCTCGCTGCTCCTGTTCGTCTCTTCTTCTTCTCCATCGTCGTTTCTGTGCTGCGTTTGCTGCGTTGCCTCTGTTTTTCTTCTTCTTTTTTTTTTTTTTTTGTTTTGTTTTCTCTCCTCTGTGAAGTCGACGACCCTGTATAACAGATATAAAGAAAAGAAATTTTTTTTTTTTGTTTTATAAATAAAAAAAGCAGTCCTTTATTTAAAATAAAGGAATAAAAATTATAATTTATTTTTTTTTTAATTTCTTCTTCACTCATAAATATTTATTTTATTTTATAAATAAAATAAATAAATAAAATCAGTTTTTTTATTCCTTTCTTTTACTGTTTTTATTTATTTATTTATTTTTTCTTTCTTTTACTTATTCTATTTGTTTGTTATTTTTATTTATTTTTATGTATTGTTATTATTTTTTATAGGAACCAATTTGTGATTCTTGAATATGGCATTACCTTCTACGGGTGTAGAAGTTCCCTCAAGTTAAAGTTTGTATAAGTTGACATTTTCTAGTTTTTATGGATTTTGTAATAGATGATGGTTGGTAGTACTTTAATGACATATGACATGTTTTTGATGTTCAAGCAATGCAATTTCTGATTTTTTTAATTTTTATTAGTGTTATTTTGCATTTTTTTTATTACCTTTCAATGAATAATTATATATTTTATGACATATAATAAATAAATTAATTATATATATTGAACGTGTCCCCAGCGTGTCGTGTCCTCTATTTTTGAAAATTTGCGTGTCCGCGTGTCTGTGTCGTGTCCGTGTCGTGTCACGTATCCGTGTCCGTGCTACTTAGGTAGTACATGACATGTTGATTCCTCCTCCTCTTCACAAAAAACATAAAGACCAAGTGCTGCCATTTATACCTATCCTTTTGAGAAAAACAGCAGTTTCAATCCTGCCTCTCCATGCTAACCACCCAAAGAATTGAGCTTTGGGTGGGGCAACATTATGCCACAATAGATTTGGTGATGACAGAACAGGGCCAAAGCAGCATCACACCACTTATAAAGAAAATACACAGTGAATTCGCTTGAGGAACATTCCTCCACACAGCACAATCTTCATTATGATCAGAGCAAAGCTAGCAAATCGATCAATTCATCCTCCTCCCAAACAAATAAAGCTCTTGTAAAGTTAGTCACAAATATTTGAGACACATCGTTGCTAAATCTTAAATCCCTATTCTACCAACTATTTTGGGTTGAAGTCGTGACCAATTGGAAGCTTAATGTGAAAGGTTAAAGTCACGCATGGAAAATATGTCAGCGTGAACATGCCATGACATGACCGTATGACAAACAGGGGTATGCATTTAAGAAAACAAGATAAGTAAGATGACATTAGACAAGAAATATTCTAAAATAATCAAAAACTCTTCCAGGCATGAGGTTGCATACTCCTATGGATAATTTCTAAGCCATTGTGAATACCTGCTTACATTTGTTCCCACTAGACCCTCAAAAATAATCAAAAGGTTTATAAGGCTACAAATTTTTTTAGTGTGGTAAAGATTTCGGACATCTAATCACATGATCACCTAGTAGCCTAAAACATCACTGATGAGGCATGCTAGAGACCCCTAAAACATCACCTCCAAATTTTCCTCCAATGACGTGGAAAGGGCTGGGTCTTTGATGGCTTACTCTAAATGAATCAGAAACTGACACGATGCGGACTGTTGAGATACTGACAAAAATCAGTATCTTCTTAAATCTGACAAACAACTAGCTTAGAGAAAGAATAGATACAGATAAAAAAAAAAAAAATAGAAAAACTGAGTTGAGAGTAAGCGGACTGTTGAGGGGTGAAGGGGAGTTTGTAGTGAAAATTGAGGGGAAAAGCAGGGGAGATAGTGAGAAATCAGATAAGAAAAAATGAAAATGATTTATCTGATAAGGAAAAAAAAATGTCAAAAGGGATATATTAATATCCTTGTGTGACATTTTCACTACCATACTTTTTATTTATTTATTATCTTGTGTGTGTTGGTGCTCAAGATAAAGTGTTTTATAATTTAACCTACTAAACATATTTTGTGTGCATGATGATAATGGGTGGAGATTTCTCCTGACATAACTTTTATACCCTGTAATTTGCCAAATCTACAAATTTAATCATGTCAAATGGCAACAGTCGCATCCACACATACACATCCTCTCCATCCCCACAGTTGAATGAGCCAAGTTTAAGTGAAAATAATAGAGTAAACGAACTCAACAATGATATTAACAAACTAAACATATGAAGGCAATTCTCCACAATTATTATTGTCACTTTTTTTTTTTTTCTTTTCTTTTCAAAAATTGACAACTTTTCTCTAACTTCTTGTTGCCATACAGATTTTCATTCAATCTGAGAGCACTCTTAATTACAGGGCATCACACTTTCATAAATCAAACTAATTGATCAGGATAAAAACATAATAGTCTACCTTTTAGAGAAAAATATATTTCATGGACAACACATTGCAACAAAAACAGGAAATGACGCAATTGGTTCTAACCCACATCACCTAGAACCTAAACATCAAAGATCAAAAGACTGGAGAGATATATGGCATCTACACCTAGAACCTAAACAATTTTCTAAACAGAATTATGAATGTGAAGAGCTTTATGAACATCATCTCAACAACTCCGATGAATAGGCATAGAGTGCCGCTGCCAACCAACTACAAAGAAGATTCCACTCTCTTCTCGGTACAATAAGTGGAAGCTAGGGGGCATATGAAGAAGGAAAAAATTAGCTAGGGAGCCACAACAACCTGGCTTGGTGTCACGGGCCGACTCCTTTGGAGGCGCAGCGGATCAATTTTTGCCCGTGTGGCGCTCAAACTCCACCAAGTTTAAGCCCGCCATAGCTCATTGACAAATCGAGTGTTGATGGTCTCACCCGTTTGAACATTAGGGCCCAATGCTTTGTCAAGCAAAACAACTTCACACAGAAGCTCCGTCTTCATCCGGATGCCACAAGTAGGCCTGACGCCTCAAGTGCACCAAGCACGGCATAAGTCGCTTCATAGCTCCAAGCCTATCTCAAGCAAGGTGCTCGCCCAACTTAGGTTTATGTCATCAAGGTGCCTAGCCACACAACAAGGTGCTAGCGAAGGTCCCTCAACTTAGCTGACAAGCCAACATTGCACGTTGGGTCTTTAATAGCGTCTCGAAGTGTCGTAGGGTCAAGCATGCCTCAATAGATGCATATTGGATAGCCACTTGGTCATGCGAGGCCCACAAGCCACCGAGGGACAATCTCTTGCCCACGGCGTAATCCTCGTGTCAACACATGTGCTAGATTCCGCCTAAGGCCATTGCGCACCCTTAGCGTTGCACCAACGTGTAGCATGAGTAAGGCAACATCTCAATCCGTAGCTTGCATGTAGCATAATGTAGTCCCTCAATGGACATAGCCAATACGTAGCTTGATGCCTTCATTCGATAGCCCACATATGCGGTGTTGCCGTCCAACCGCTTAGCTTAAGCCACGGGATCCCCTCATGCAAGGTTGAACCCAAACCAAGCACTAGAGTTGGCACACGAGGCTTTAGTGGTGCCTCGATAGCCCATTCGGTCCAAAACGAGTCCCAAAGACACCATATTGCGTGGCATAATGGCAACAACGTAGTGGACCTCTCACCCGGGAGGGTCGCGCACTGCCTACATCATTGCACCGTCCACGGGGCTCCCAAACCCACATGGAGACTCTAGACACCCCTCTGGATGCCTATAGCCCGCCCTTGAGTTGCCCCAAGGTTGCTCACTTCAAACCCAGTATGGGTGGGGAGGTTGGTAGGTAGCACACCATACCCCCTTATAGTAGCTTGTTAAGCCCTTTTTCATCTGGCAGGAGGAAACATCATACATGTCCGAGGAGTCATAATGATTTTTCATTAATTCCACAAATTGAGAAAAATCATGAAACTTGGTCGGGATAACACTTCCCCCAAGAGCTCTTCACCATAAAAATTTCAACTCAAAACTCCTTCGTTTGACTGCCGAAACAACTTGCCAAAGTTCTGCACTGTTGGCTGCCACTGCTGGTTGCTGGCAGCGCTGTTTGCTGCTGCTGGCAGCGTTGTTTGGCTGCTGGCATGGGCTACGGCCTTGCCGTTTGATGGCTACATGCCTTGGGCTACTTGGGGCCAATGTTAGGCCACGTTGGGGCACTTCCAACGGCCACTCTTGAGCACTCCAATGGCCACACCACCGCGAGCGAAACGTCACGGAGTTAGCCTTGCAAGGCAACCGTGACACTTGGCCAAGATGGTATTGGGTGATTTTGGCCAAGGCCACATGGCATGGCAAGATAGGTCCACACCTATGGCAGTGTCAAATTATAGTCAAAAGGCAAATACATAATTATAAACATATATAAATCCAAGATGATATGAACTATATCTAATTGACAAAGAACTAAATTCTATCATAAGTATTAAGAGATGGAATTTATCCTCTTATTAGATATAAAAGGTGAGTTAAAACTCGACCATCCTAGGATGATGCCAACTAGGAAAGGAGTTATCCAAGAGGCAGACTTCATTATAAATAGGCAACAACCTCTAGCAGTCGTCCACACACGTCATCCACCATGCCATTGTACATTAGACACCACTTACAAGAATTCCACACTTTCCTTCTCTATGATTGGTGACTTAAGCATCAAAGTGGCATCCAGCCTGCCACCACCTGTCAAGCAACAGTACCGGTGTCTTATTTTGCAGAGTTCATTGTTTGTGTGCACGGGTAGATGATCATCTCTTAGTTGAAATCATATTTTCAAATCGGTGTGAATTTTTCCCCTTA
The DNA here is from genome assembly GCA_036172215.1 of Camellia granthamiana. Taxonomy (NCBI): domain Eukaryota; kingdom Viridiplantae; phylum Streptophyta; class Magnoliopsida; order Ericales; family Theaceae; genus Camellia; species Camellia granthamiana. The sequence goes on along the minus strand of CM069910.1, from coordinate 67,068,300 downwards.
CAGTACCCACACTAGGAGTTGTGGATATCCTTCTAACTAATTAGAGCTAAAAGGAAAATACAGATTAGCCCTATGCCAAAGCAGCAGCCACAGGCTAGTACATTACCTCAGTAACAGGGTGGTGCTGGCAATAGTAGCAGCCAAGAAGACATGTACATTTAAGCTACTAGTAGAACATAGATGTCATGCAAGGAATTTCAAATAAACCATGTTTCATAAAACATTGGCCAATAAATGTATACATAGTCAAGGCCCAAGTTGTCAAAAACTTTGGCAAGTATATGCACATTGACATATATTTTGACTTACCAAGATCTTTTCAACTTGCAGAAGCTTCTTCAATCAATTTACATCCATGAGGTCCAGCTTCAGAGTAGATTCAGTTGGCTCTTTAAGTTCCACAACCACTGACGAACTAGGTAATTCACACCTTTTATTCCTACAATGAAATGGTATCCCACTTATTACTCAACAAAGAATGGTACACACACATATATGATATATCAGCATTATCATTAAAGGAAACTAGAAAACTTACATTAGCACAACATCAAAAAATTTTGTTTTGGGACCGAGATCATAAGCTTGAGATGAGAGAACCCAAGCGCAGAGAGAGGCTTTGCGTTTAATGGGCAAATAGGATGATTTCTCCACAACAAATTTGGTGCAGTGTACAGTAGGCCCTTGTCCCCAAACCAAACAAAAACATTTGCCAGTCAAATGAATCGAGAAAGTCCTCATTTCACAAGGATCTACTCTGATCTTCCGTGCTGCATTCTTAAATCCCCTAATTTTTCCCGAGAATGATTTGCCAGTTTCCAAGTCATAAGCGTACATACCGGTGTCGTTGTCATACTTGTCGTACCAATACAAAGTACTGCCTAAAACCACCATGTTTGTTTTGTCGACAAGCGATGTAACGCGAAGATGTTTAGTCAAAGGTGTTTGGTCCACTTGTTTGAGAAACATGGTACAAATACGCTTCGTTCAAATAAGCTACAGCCACTAGAATCTTCTGTAAACCCTCGAGAGCCATACACAAAAAACAAGCAGAAGGTAGCGGCTTATCACAGCAGGTAGGTTTAGGCAGAAAACTCCATTTCTTAGTCTTAGGATCAAACACCTCAGCCCCGGTATCATTTTCAGTACCTTTGGGAACGTTTTTAACATGATTACCTCCCATGACATACAATTTTCCACCCAGAACCACCTCGGTGGGGCTGTTTCTTCCACATTCATGAGACCAGAAATCAGATTCTTCCAACGGGGCGAGGGAGAAGCAGATTTGAATCGGCGAACATCGTTAGTGGGGTGATTCTCATACATTGTTCTGCCACGACGAAATCCACCGAGGCAATAGATAGTAGAATCCAAACAAACTAAGGTGCTAAAGAAATATTTCTTTCTCGAGATTGGGATGAGTTTCAACTTGTTCTTCTCTCCTCTTTTCACGCAATTGTTCCATTTCTTGCATTCATCATCGACACCACTACTATCTTGGTTCGAAATGTCGACCGTGTACCATTTCATGTTACGTTTTGTGAGTATTGGCGCGAAACCACAGCGATCTCTCGTACAGTTCTTCTTGAAAATAACTTGATGGCAATGGCGATGGTGACGATCGATGATGACATCGCAGTCGACGACTACGACGCCCCCCCAAGAAGAAGATGCACGAACATGTTTGCCCTTTACCGATCTAATGCTATGCCTGTTTTGTTTGGATGATTTAAATTAGGAAAAATTATCAATAAATCCCAAATCAAGGAATGTTATTCCATTTGGTCCTGCGTTTTTTCTTATGAACCGTTTGGTCCTATTTAGTTTGGAAGGAATCTTTTTATTGATTTGATATTGTTCAAGTTTACATTTTTATCCTTTTTTATAGGATTAAGGGGATTATAGTGATGATGTGGATTTGTGCATTCGTAGTAACGTATTTGCACATTTCCGTTTTTATATATTTGATTCAGTGATTTATAGGGGAATTGGTTAGTTTGTTGATGTGGTTTTATTGGTTGTGGGTTTTGTGTTTGCTAGTCTGGGAAGCCTATCGTGCTGATGTAGGTTGGCGGCACCGGCGATGTTCTGAGATTTTTTTTCTCAAGGTAAGTGTTTCGGAAAAACCACCTACAACATTCAACATTTCCAGAAACGATCTATGATTGCATAAACTAATATTACACACCTTCGCACTACCGCTAAACATCTATCATTTTCCTAGTCAACGTTACGATGACTTTCACCCAGTTCTGAACAATTTGGTTTGTCATACCATCAACCTAACCCAAACATCTTCGGCGTTACGGCACAACCATGTTAAATACATCACCCCAAAATGGCAAACATAACCATTACAACCGGAGACATTACCGTTACTGTTCAATAAACACCACCAGCACGATCAATATTGATAAAAACATTCAACAACGGCACAATACCAACGACATTTACACTACCCAATAGAATATACAGACAGTAAGGTTGCCTTAATCTCACTATGCGTAGTACATTGGGGAAATGAGCGAATACAACAACTCACAAACCTAACAACTAAAACTCAAAAATCACAAATACAATTTCCAAAATACATCAACAATTTCAATCGCAAAAGGTACACACCTTTCGGTTTCATTGTCATCGTCAGCAACTCAAGGGATGATTGAATCAGCGGTGAACGCTACACCCAACGTTCACGTCCGTCAATATTGATTGAATCACCGGAAGAGGACGAAGCTTTGATTTGTCTGCCGCAGTCGAACATGTTCCTACTTGATGTGTGTAATATAGATATTCATCCAATTAGAATCCCGCTAATATCGAACGCATAACTTGACCACGATCTGCGGAAATCAAAAAACGTTAGTGTTTCAATCCACCGACATTGGAATGTTCAAATGTGGAAGTGTTCATTCCCAATGTTTCCTAATACATTTTGAAAGATTCCATAAAAAACGTGGGCAACTATAAAACGCTATAGTGCGCTTTGTGTCCATAAAAGGAATTTTGACAGTAGGCAAAACCCACATTGCCCTCCCATTAAAACATAAAGACAAGCATGGTGAAGGACAAATTTGTCATTTCATACTATTCAGGACTTTTTGGTTCAATAGAAAGACACAGGACTAAGTGTTGCATAAGTTCATAATTTAGGATTTATTGGTGCTTCACGCTTTAAATTATTTATTTTATCAGATATTTTATATATTTCATTCAAAAAAAAAAAAAAAAAAGATTAATTCGATAAAAGCAATTGGTTCAATGTATTATTTTTGTTATCAATAAAATATATGGTCTATTTTTTAAAAATACAATTATCGTATATTTTTTTAGTGAAAAACACAGTAAATTGAACAAGATAAAATACACAAAGTATCCAACAAAATAAATAATTCAGATTATCGAAATAGGACTCGTGATGGACTCTACGGGCCCAAACAGACCCCTTTAATCTAGATTTTGGACCGGAGGGAATATAAAAAAATAAAATTGGACTAATTGAAATCCAAATAATAAAAAAAAAATTATGGAAAAAAAATGTTTCAAAATTTTATACAAATAATGTGACATAAGGGCATCTACAGCATCGCATAAACTTTTCATCAAATTAAGTAAAATTTTGATGAAGAATTTAATCTAATATGGTGCACTCTACCGTTAAATTCAAAATTTTCATCAAATGTTCGGTTTTCCAAGATGACGTCCGAGCGAATGTCCGGACATGAGCAAAAATTGGGTTTAGATAAAGAAAACCCAATTGTCTGAAAGGAAATTTGGGAGGATGTCTGGCCTAACGATCACTTACAAATTTGATGAAAGATAAACGCTGCCTTTATTTGATGAAAAAAGTACTATTTCCATCATTTGATACCAATCTGATGAAATGATTAGAGCACCGTTTTCATCAATTTTTCATCAATTTTAAATTTGATGAAAGATATGATGCAACGTTGGAGATGGCCTAACAGAAACCTTTAATTTTAAAGTAAGACACTTTTTTTGTATAAATTTTAAAATGAATTACATTGACTTTCCTTGAAATTTGAAGAAAATACAATAAGTGTCACAAGTTAGATATAATTACACTAGACTCCTTTAAAGTTTTTAATTCATATAAACTTAGTTCCATTTTCTTCAGAAATTCGTTAGTGATATGAATAAAAAAAATAATATTATTACCTCTTTAACATTGAAATATATATTTTATGTTGTGTATTTTTTTTTTTTTTTCACACCATTTGCGAACTGTGTAATTTGTTATATTTTATCTTTAGGAAAATGAGTTGGACCCCCTCAAGGAAACACCCCCTTTGACCCCCTCTCTCTCTGATTAGCCAATTTTTCTTTTTTCTTTTTCTTTTTTTCCTTCTCCTCCAATCACCACCTGCCACGTGTGTATGGGGTGATGGGGGTGGTGATTGGAGGGGGTCTCAATCCCTGCCCTTATCTTTATGTATCAATAGAACTTTTCATATTGGGTAAATTACAAATACATCCCCTAAGATTTTATTAAAATATGAAATGCCCCTATAACTTTAAAAATTATATTTTTTCCCTTCAAATTTATATTCACATAACAAATGACCAATTTTATTAACAAATCATCAAGTCATTAACAATTTTTAATGATATCACAAATAGATTTGTGCAAAATACAATCCAATTGATACCGATCTGCACTAATTCATCTGCTAATTGCGGATTAAATTTTGAAATTTATAATTTTCTTTCAAAATCGCTCTACTCCACTATAGTTAATACATACATTTTTTTAACATCTAATGAAATATCAAAATAAATAGGGCTCTCCATCCAAATATCCAAATTTGAATTATCTTCGTCCAAAAGTCCAAGCTTAAAAATATATTGTCCATAAGGACATGTTCAAACAAAATGACCAACTATCCCTATTAAATTTATACATTTGTCTCTCTTTTCAACCCCATTTCCAAATCCTACTCTCTCTCCTTCGTTCTCTCTCTCAGTTTCGATCACCGCTCATCTGTATAGATCAACACAAATCCATACAGATTTCAGATCTGTGTGGCTACCACACCAGCACCACTATATAATTGATCAGCATTGCCACGGAGGCAAATCGTAATCCATTCTGCATCAAGATGTTCACTCTCTACTTCTTCACCATCTTCATATCTTTCATTCTCTTTACCACCATAGTTACCGTCGTACCAGATGAGGAACTAGAATTAATGCTGGTGGTGTTGAGAACTAGAGGCTACAACCTCTTCGGTAACACACTCACCACCTCTGACCTCTACTTTGACCTTTTTGCTAGAACTCTCTTCACCTTTTTCATTGCCACGGACTCTTCTCTCTTCGCTTTCGACATAACTTCGTCGGCCTCTGTTTATGTCACGACCCAAACCGGTCTCTGTAGGTTTAGCATCATAACTGGCCTGTAATCCTAAGATTACCGAAGACCTTTGAAACTAATTAGCAAAATAAGGGGCTAGCGGAAGTAAACATCAAAATACAAGGTCCATAAAGCTATGTAGACTTATATGAGACAAAAAATTAAACTTATATTTACATATATTATCGTATAAGTCTTATGTCATCCATAACAGAAAAAACAAAAGGAATTTAGCCTTATTACAGATAAACAAAAACTTGCCCAAAAGATTTAATGCCTTAACCCTTCACATGTCATCGATATTGTTTACTTTGGGCTACATCCGCACGGATTTGTTCTTTTCAGTAGGTCACCCATCCCAGAACTACTCTTCGGAGTACCGAGTGTGGGCCCCTAGCGTCTCTTGGTGCATGTGGGCGGGCTTGTGAGCTGGCAGGCTACTGCACGAGGACGTACAACCCTAAGGAGGGTAGATTGTGAGGTCCTGGTGTCCCACATCGAGAATGAAAGAGGAGTCCAAGGCTATAAAAGTAAAAACCTAGACCCTTATATAACATCGAGGCCTTTTCCCGAGTGGTGAAATCCCTAGCAGAACTCTCCAGTTAAGCGTGCTTAGGCTGGAGTAGTTCTGGGATGGGTGACCCACTAAGAAGAATAAATCTGTGCAGATGTGGCCTAAAACGGACAATATCGATGACATGTGAAGGGTTGGAGCGTTACAAAAGACGTAAGAAAATAAAAAATTAAGATTGTTCACTTGACATAACACTTGAACACAAAAGATTTCTGAGAACCTCCACATAAGGCACATTGGTTGGCTTGACAGAAATAGATCCAGATTGGAAGTCTCAAGCCTGGTCACGCGCCAGGTCACGCGCCAGGTCACCTACATGTATAATATAAATAACGAGTTAGAGCCTAGTAAATAACAATAGAGTAAAGGTTTTATGAATGATGTCCATAACAGATTCAAAAATCAGAATTCAGATTAAAAACAAATTCATATACATATTTAGATTTGTAAACAGTCATACATAGTACATCCATTACCGCTAACATATCAGATTGATCATAAAGACCCACGTGCAGAGTAAGTAGTCATAAAGACCCATATTCACATGAAATGGTCATTAAGACCCACTTGTAGATTAGATAGATGATTATGCATAATCAGTTCCATGAATGGAACCCATGTGAAACCCTGGTACCAGGTAATAGATAACAGATACACATGATGCTAAGGATGTTGCGATACGCTTCAGAAATAGGACAATCATTCATTTATAACAAAAATATCATTTCAGAAAATAGAGCTTATCATATCAAGCAGAAAATACTTATAATTGAACATATCTTTACAAGGTTGTTACTTACAGATAGCTCTAGAGACAAATCAGAGAGATCAAACAGACGGTGGTGCGTGACCTACACAAACACATAACGGATATACATTGAAACACACATTCCTTAGGTGCTTAACATATTTCACTTCTTTCTTAGTATGTTTCTAATTCAGTTCCTCATTATTATGGCTTAAACCATGGCTTAAGAATGCCTAAGATGGAATAAGGATACAATTATGCACTTTGAAACACTTAGCAAAATTTCAAAAAATAGGGTAGTTCACTCGAGCAGTCTACAAAGTCTACAAAAGTATTAGATGCTCTCATTTCACGCTCGAGCCAAAACTGAAAATAAATGGTGGTCACTTGAGCGGTCTTTTGGTACCTCGAGCCAACCATTAATCTTTGCAAAACTTCTGAGAGCTTGTAAAGTACGCTCGAGCGAACCCTGCGAATTTTGGAATTTCCAGATTCCATCTTCAAGTTCAAAGCACAATTTTAACACATCAAAACTTATCATTTTGGACCAAAACTCAAGAAAACATTTAGGAACTTGTAGGATATCATGAATTGAAGATCATTTCGCAAAATCAAGGCCCAAAAGCATGTCAATTCTTCCAAAATTAAACTTGAAACTTGATGTACAATACATGCATGTAATGCTATGAATTCAAATCTTCTATAACATGTACAAATGAAGTGTTTAAGTATAAAACCATAGTAAGCTCTCATAATATAACAAAAATAAGCTCTTGCATGGAAGAATTTGTTGGAATTAAAACTCAAAATCCATGAATTATACATGCATGCATGGAATGATTTCATTTCTACATGCTAAGTTCAATTCTCATGCTCAATCTACTATTTTACTTGATTTCTCACAATTCATGACTAAATCACAAGGTTAGGAGTTTGATTACTCACCTAACATTTTGATTTGGCAAGAATTCTAGGTTGTCTCTCCCATTTCTCAAGTCTTTAACTAGATTCCAAGCAAATTCCCTTCAAATCTTCTACAAAATTGTTATCACTCCAATTCTCTCTCTCCCTCACGTTTTGAGCTCAAGAAATGAGTAGAACCTTCATTTGCTAAGTTTATGTCATGTATTTAGAGGTTGAATTAGTTTAAACTAATTAAGTGTGATTAAAGCTAAGCTAGTTCAATTTATTAATTAATTTATTCTAATTATTTGGATCCGAATCAAAATTTAATTAAACTTGCCATAAATTTCTAAAAATTTCAAATAACACGTTGTCCTAGTCAATTTCATGTTCGGATGCCACTAAGGCCTTTAATTTTCATATCAAAATAGAATTTCAGACAGATATTCTTACAACAGACAGATAGAAACACAAATAACACATAAGATGCACAATTAACTCACAATTACATCTTAAATAATTATTAGGCCTTCTTAATTATGGATTAGTAGTTAATCACGGAGTGGGGTTGTTACAGTTTACATTACTGCCCTTTACTACCACACTGTTCCTCACCAGTTACCCCTCGCTGATCTCTAAAATCTCACATCTGGTTCGATTTTCCCCAAGCTATTGCCAATTCACAATATTTAGGTTTAGAAAAGGCTTGAATAGGAAATCATTACTGCCAATGGCGTTGATGTTGTTGTGCCTAGTCTGTTATTTGGCATAAACTTCGCTATTCATGGATTGAGTGGGGTTTTAAGGGCTACAAAGTGAAAAAGAGATAGGGGCTTCTTGTGGTGTGATTTTCTGTTGTAGTAGTGTAGTGGAGATACAGATCTGGAGGGTAATTGAATAGATAATAAACATTTTTCTGGAGATGCACTCTCTCATCTTCCAATTTAATGATTGAAGCATTGATTTTGAATACATATATACACACTTGTGTTGAATACATATAATCACTCTCCAGATTTGTTTTTTTTTTCTTTTTTTTTTTTGTAGTTGTAGTTTATGATTTTTTTTAGCCATTGTTAGCTATGATTTAGTTAAATGTTGTTTAAAAATTGAACAAATAGTTATTATTGAGAATTTGAACAAATAAAATTGTAGGACCTCTCTTTGTATATCTATCTATCTATGTATGTATGAGAATAAATTGAACAGATAGGGGAAAAATTGAATATATAGTAAAAAAGTTAAACAAATATGGAAAAAATTGAAAAAATTTGAACAGATAGTCAAAAAATTTGAACAGATAGAAAATAATTTGAAAATGTAAGGAAAATTTTTGAATATATAAGGAAAAATTTTGAACAGATAGGAAATTTTTTTGAAAATATAGTCAAACGACAGTCAACAGATAAATTAAGGGGTAAAAGTTTTAAAAAAATGTCTTTCAAAACAAACAAAAGGATTTCTTACCAAACTATTTCACACAAGGTGGACATCTCATCAATAAAAAATATTCACTAGATAAATTAAGAGGTAAAATTTTAAAAAAAAAATGTCTTTCAAAACAAATAAAAGGATTTTTTACCAAACTATTTCACACAAGGTGGACATCTCATCAATAAAAAATATTCACTAGACCTAATGTCTTATACCCTCCTTAATTTGGACTTTTCAACAATTAATCAAAATAAAATGAATGTGAGAGAAATTTGAGATGTGAAATGTGTTACAAATTAGTAGTTATACATACGGAAAATAATATGTAAAATTAGTTTGTATATACGTATAAAATATTATACAAATTAGTTTTATATATTAAGCAAATGAATGATAATTGCTTAAGAATATTCTTCAATCAACTAGCAAATTAAAACCGCCTCAAACTACCCAAACTGTGGTTTGGTTATTTGTCAATCTGCCATTAATAGTTTGGTTTATAATTTTACTCTCAAACATTCTAAACTGTATCGTGCACACCCCTAACTAGAAATATATTTCAATTAATAATTAAGGTAATTTTATTATTGTATAGGATAATAGTTTGAAATTTTTAATTTTTTTTTTGTTAATTCTGTTAAATAAAAATTCTAACAAAAGAATATTTATAAATTCTCAAATTATAGGGGAGCAATCCTTATTTTAAGCCAACTACGTAGGTGTAGTTGTAATTTACCTTTCAAATTTTATTTTAAGGAAAATTCTACCATACACACCCCATATCATATGTCACTCTAATTATGTCATTTTATTCTTTAGTTATTACTAATTTTTTTCTTTAATTATGATATTATTCTTCATTCTCGACATGACTTCTTCTGCCTCTGTTTACATCACCGCCCTTTACTACCACATTATTTCTCTTCGATTATCTCTTGCTGATCTCCAAAATCTCACCTATGGTTCGATTTTGCTCACGCTATTGCTTATTCACAATATTTAGGTTCAAAGAAGGCTCGAATCGAAAATCATTACCGCCAATGGTGTTGATGTTGTTGTGTCTGGTTTGCTATTTGGCCTAAACATCACTATTCATGGATCGAGAGGGGTTTTAAGGGCTTCAAAGTGAAAGAAAGAGAGAGAGGCTTCTTGTGATGTGATTTTCTGTTATAGTAGTATAGTGGAGATGCAAATCTGGAGGGTAATTGAACATATAATAAACATTCATCTGGAGATATACTTTTTTCTCTTCCAACTTAATGATTGGAGAACTGATTTTGAATACATATATACACACACTTGTGTTGAATACATATAATCTCTCTCTCTAGATCTATTTTCTATTTTTCTTTTTTCTTTTTTTTTTTGTAGTTGTAGTTCATGATTTTTTTAGCCATTGTTAGCCATGATTTTAGTTTAATGTTGTTTAAAAAATTGAATAGATAGTCATTGTTGAGAATTTGACAAATAAAATTATAGGACTTCTCTTTGTATATCTATCTATCTGTGTATGTATGAGAATAAATTGAATAGATAAGGAAAAAAATTGAACACATAGTAAAAAAGTTAAATAGATAAGAAAAAAATTGAACAAGTGGGGGAAAATTTTGAACAGATAGTCAAAAAATTTGAGCAGATAAGGAAAAATTTTTAACATATAGGAAAAATTTTGAACAAAGAGGAATTTTTTTTGAAAAGATAGTCAACAGATAAATTAAGAAGTAAAATTGAAAACAAAATGTCATTCAAAACAAACAAAAGAATTTCTCACTAAACTATTTCACAAAAGGTAAACCTCTCATCAACAAAAAAATATCCATTAGACCTAATATCTTATACCATTCTTAATTTGGACTTTTCAACAATTAACCCAAATAAAATGAGTGTGAGAGAAATTTAAGATCTGAAATTTGTTATAAATTAGTAGTTATATATACAAAAAATATTATGTAAAATTAGTTTGTGTTATATACTTAAAAAATATTATTCAAATTAGTATTATATATTATGCAAATGTATAATAATTGTTTAAGAGTTTTCTTCAATCAACTAGCAATTTAAAACCGCCTCAAACTACCCAAAATTGTGGTTTGGTCATTTGTCAATCTGCCATTAACAGCCTTATTTATGATTTTACTCTCAAACCGTTTAAATCGCACCGTGCACACCCCTAATTAGAAATATATTTCAATTAATAATTAAGGTAATTTTATTATTATATAGGAGAACAGTTAGAAATTTTAATATTTTTTTATTAATTCTGTTAAATAAAAATTCTAACAAAAGAATATTTATAATTTCTCAAATTACATGGAGCAATCCGTATTTTAAACCAGCTACGTAGGTGTAGTTGTAATTTACCTTTCAAATTTTATTTTAAGGAGAATTCTACCATAGACGTTCCACACCATATGCACTCTTAATTATGTCATTTTCTTCTTTAATTATGACCATTTTTATTTTTATTTTTATAGTTATGATATTATTTTAATTATGACTCATTTTTAGTTATGTCTCATGTGGTATTTGGTTATGATTTTTTTTTCTTAGTTGTCATAAAAAGTATAAGATTAGGGCATTCGGTTCATAAATTTAAATCTTAATTGTGTTTGGTCGAAAGTCTAAATGCTTAAATACTTTATCTAAAAAGACAAGTTTAAGCACAATAACCAAAATCCCCTTTTATATACATATAGGAATATAAAAATGACTCGCGACCTATGAGCAGCCTGAATCTGTGACATCCTAAATATTTAATTAATACCACAACTAACCATGATTACTAATAAGAATAATAATAATAATAATAATAAAGAATAATAAATCTAATTTGGCATTGAGTTATCAAATATGTAATTAATTATTTAGGGCCAAATTAGCACAATCATAGAACAATACTATTAGTTGGGCTACATTAGAATTAAGGATTATATAAACAAATAAAGACAAATCTAATGTATAGATTTACTGAGGGAGATAAGCATCATTTAATTAGAGAGATTTGCAAATTATCTGGAGAGAAGGAAGGTAGCCATTTGTGCCATCTAAGCCATTAGGGAAGATGAGTCATCAACCTTGGGGTCATCATGATGGGGTGAGTCAGCACCCAAGAATGTGTATATAATGAGGGGAGGGGACTGTGAAATTAGTGAGGAAACGAACGGAAAAAAATAAAATAAATAAATAAATAAGCAAGAGAATCAGCAAAAAATAGATAGCGATAGAAGGGCCGAAAACTAATTGAAATAGGAAGGAATTAGTAAGACTTAATATTAAAGTGAGTTATATTATATCTTGAGTTACCATAATATATTTTAGTTATGTTTTGGGTTATCATAATTTATTCTACGTAATCTATGTTTTATAAAGTATATTAATATTTTGATTACGTTAATTATTTCCTAAACTCTATTTGCTTAAATTGAAACCCATGGATATGTTTGTTTAATTTTTAGAAATTATTTGATAGTGATTTTATAACCAACTATGTTTTGTAAGTATCACCACGGGAGTCCCATGCCTTGGGGGACTTAAATAACCATTAGCCTCTGTCTGGCCACTTTGTGGTCTTCTGTTTGTCATGGATCCATTGACCTTTGTTCTGACTATCACTCCAGTGACTTCTATTATATTTTGTGGTTATGGTTATTTATTTACATAATTTCTGTATTTCAGTTTCTGCCACTTAAATAATTTATTTATTCAAATTAAGTTATGTAAATATTGTAGCCTAACTAACCATCAATGGTTATTTTGTGTTCCTATACTCTTGGCATAATATTTCTCACTCTACTGTGTGTTTATAGCTATTACCCTTTCAGGTGACGAGATATAAGAAAGACCCGTAACCTCATATAGTGGAACCTGTACAAGAATTGAGACTGATTCGTTATTTTATTTTTTTCCTTTTGTTTTTTTTACTAAGGGCTGATCACTGAATAAAACATAAATACAATCCCTATAGATGTATTTTCTTTATCAAAATAGTCGAATTAAATTAATTTTCTGTTTAAGTACTTTCTTACTTCCATTTTGCCTCCACCTGTGCCACTTAATTTATTATGATTAGAATTATTTAATAAGTTACGATTCCAGCCCTAAGCCCCTGGGATTGGGTTCGTGACAAGATGGTATTAGAGTAATGGTTAGACAGATTAAATAAAATAAACTAAGTAATAAATATTTACCTGCGACGTTAGTCCCTTTTTGTAAAGTCTCACGTTTATTCCGGTGATGTAGGAATGTCCAAATTTAATCTTGACGAGGCATTTTGGAAGGAGCTCGGGGCCATTAATTTGGAGGATATTTTAGCAGAGCTTCCCGCCCTGCCTCACCTGAAGAATGGGGAGACTCAAAGGATATAATTAGGAGACTACATTCAGGCCTTGCCCAATTGATGGGTCGGCCGATATATGTACAAACCGATCCTACTAATGTACCATACTTACTGTGGAGGCAGAGCCGTGCTTATACGCGCTGATGATTTCTCAGACCCACCCGTGTCCTCGGCCTTGCCCCAAGATATGACCGCTCGCACTACATCGTTGGCCCTTTGCCTCCAAATTTTGTAGCAAGAAGGGAAAATGTGTACCTCGAGGACTACATTTTTACCATTGTCCCTAACCCGTTGGAAATTATTAATATTCAAAATGTTGATTTTAGTAATGACCTATCATACATTGAGCAACCGGGATGGATAGTCGATCGAGCATTTTGGGGCTACATACATTCCGTTCTCGTTTACACCGTCCAGGTAGCGTGGATGTGTTTTGGTGTGGTACAGTTAGGATGGGAATTTGAGTTTTTTATGCAATACTACTTTCCATGGTTGTTTGACCCACCACTCTAGATTTGGTAGAAGAAAACTTTTTGTAAGCTAACCATGATAAGTTCTGATCCCCCTTTTGTTTTTAGATCACAGGGATGAGACACTAACACAATTTTTTGATTTTGGAACAAAGATGTAATGTTATATTTGCAAAATTAGTAAAGTTGGTATTTTAGATATGCAATATATATGTTGTATTATGAATGTAATGTCTCGTTTATTACTTTGTAGAATAGTGTGACGACCCTGCCACATATAATATTTTATATTTAATCAGTCAAGGTGATTTGTATTTTAATTAATTATTGTTTTAATCTAATTGTGGAATTGATAAACAATATTGATAAATTGATGAACAATATTGGTGTTGATTTGTATATAATTTTATTAAAGAGCTATTTTGGAATTAGAAATTAAAAGTTTAAGTGGCTCAAGAAGGTGAAATTGACGAATTGAATTATTTTAATTTTGAGTATCGGACCATTTGGGAGTTTAATTAAATATTCAATTCAGTTTAGTAAAATTTAGATTCGATTAATTAGGTCCGAATTGGAGGTAATTAAGTTAATTAAATTATGAGGATTGAGAATTGTTATTATGAATGAAATCCATTTTTGAGATATCTAATTTGAAAATGTAATTTATTGACGAAAATTTAAGTCTGATCAGAAATTGAAGGCCTAAATGATTCGAGAAACAAAAATTGATGATGTTAATAAGCTTAATTTGATATTTGGAGCTTTTTGGAAGTTTGATTAAAAATCTAATTTAGAATGGTAAAGATTAAATGTAATAATGGGCCTTAATTAAAGTCAAGTAGACTAATTAAATTATGTGAGATTTGTGATTAGTTGTGATTAATTAAATTATGATCAAGATTAATTAGTTTTAAGGGGTGATTAATTGAGCTAATTGTAATAAAAGATTAATCTCAATTAAGTATCCTAAGCAACATTAATTAGTTAATGAAAGAATTAATGCACTACCACATGGGCTCATATAGTAAAGACAAGTGTCCCACTAAATAAAATAATAAAAGAAAAGATGATGAATGAAGTCAAATGAGGCTTCAATCACTACAACAAAAAAGGCCTTTGGTGACTGTTGGCTACATATTTTGTACAAGCCAGTTACAATTCAACACGTGGCAGAATAAGGGTAATATAGGAAGACTATTCAAGTCTTCAATCCTGATCGTACACGTGGCAGTTAGTATTGGTTCTCACATGATCTGAGTAGCATTGGATCAGTAAAGAGGTGCAGGGTGACGTGGCTTCAACGGTTACTCAGATTCAAATTCAAATGTAGGAGAGAAGCCTAACTGCAAGTGATGGCGTAGTGGAACTACTTATAAGGCAGCATGATCAGCGATCATGGAGGAGCAGTTCGACGGTTTGAAGTGCAGTTCGATGGTTTGAAGTGCAGTTCGATGGTTATCCTTGAGAAGTATAAATAGCGGGGAAGACCCCAAAAAAAGAACCCAGACTCAGATCATACAAACCAGTCTTACTTTATATATTTTCTTTTCCAGTTTTACATTTCCGGTCTTTACATTTCCTGTTCTTTAAATTCCTGCTCTTTACATTCCTGTACTTTAAATTCCTGCACTGCACTGCACTTCATTCATAGGAGTAGTTTCAAGTAGATTGTTGCTGTAAACCTCTACGAGGCTGAGTTTGGATCATTGTAAGTTTTCATTCTAATGAAATACTTCAATTGCTCTTCATTTAACTGTTATTTTGCTTAATTTCTCCTAAGTCAAACCACCAGTAAAAGTCCTTTTCATTGAGGTTGAAAGAACTAAAACACAATCGTCTGATAATTGGTTGGCAATTAACATTTCTGTAAGGACTGATTGATCCTTACTGTCACGCTCGCATTTACGAAAATACCCTTCGAAAGCCAAAAAGCCAACATATATTTTTGGCACGCCCAGTGGGACTAATTGAAATGGCTAGACGAAGAAGACAAGGAGAAAATGAACGCTTGGAAGAAGGCGTAGAAGGAGAGGTAGAAATACCTAATCCAGAGGATAATGTGGTAACACATCCTGTGGAAACTCCCATATTATCAGAACCTATGGTCGAACAGACCAGTACTTCAGGACAAGAACCACATGTTCATAGTATTGGACGAAACCAAGGAATTGGACCATCCACTGTTCCATCTACTCATCCAATAAATCCATGGGATGGCCTAGTAGATGCCATGGGACAGCAATTAATGAACACAATGGAAAGGTGGGCAACATCTTTTTTGGATCGAATGAATAACCACCAACCAACAAACACAAGACACATCGAGGAAGTTTTAAATGTCCCTCAACAAAGATTGACTAGAGATAAACAGCCTATGCAAGTTAATGGACATTCTAATGGTCAAACTAGTAATCAGAACTATGAAAGACCATCACCGCAGTCTTGGTATGAACCCATTCCGAGGCCTATAGCAGGTCAAAATGCCTCAGTACTCAACAATGAAGCCATACAAATTGGTGGATCTGGCCCAGTACAAGAAACTGGCATAAGAATGGTCACAAATCCCATGTTCGAAGCCATACCTGGTACAAGGGGGTTCACTAATCCCTTATTCGAATTTATACCCGGGGGGTTGGAAGGTTTGCCTGCAAATGGAAGAGACACAACACCTGTTCCAGCACCTTTCGCAGGTCCTTTCGCAAGACAGGCTCAAAGGGGTTACCCACACCCCCAAAAGTAACCTGCACCACAGGGACAACCAGTCCCAAATATACCACCTTATGGACCAAGGGGACCACAAGCACAAGTTTGTCCACCAAATCCTGTGTTTGTCCCTCTAGTAGTGGTTCAGCAGGCACAAAATATGGTCCCTAGGGACCAAATTGCTGATATTGTTAGAGAGATGTGTGGACCGATAGCTCGGGGGGTCTAGACTCCTACATACAGAAAACCATACCCAGAATGGGTAGATAGGATACATGAATACCCAAGGGGGTTCAGGATACCAGATTTTACCCTTTTCTATGGGAGTGGAAACCAATCAACAGTAGAGCATATTGCTAGGTTTGCTGCTCAATGCGGTGAATTTACTAATCATGACTACATGAAACTAAGATTATTCCCAAATTCTCTAACTGGGGGAGCATTTGTATGGTACATCAACCTTACACTTGGCTCCATTCAAACTTGGCAACAAATGGAAGAGGCATTTCATGCCCAATTCTTCCAATCGGAGCCAGAGGTTTCCATGGCAGACTTGGCAAGATTGAGTCAAAGGCTTGAAGAAAAGGCTACTCAGTTTATTGCTAGATTTAAAAGGGCTCGAAATAAATGTAGAGTCATCCTGCCAGAGCCAGAATTCGTAAGATTGGCTCAAAATGGCTTAGAGTTCAGGCTTCGAAAGAAGTTTGACTTAACTAAATTCAGAGATTTCGTGGAACTAACCTATAAGGTATCTAGGTATGAAGCATTACTAGAGGAGGAACAAGATCGAAATAATGCATCGTACAAGACATATTATAGAGATCCTAATTATGAGATCGATGCAGTAGAGATTGTGGGCAAAGAACCTATGATCTGTGAGGCATTAATTCATAAGGATACAACAATTGACCAGCAGTTTAAAAAGAAAGACCTTCACAGAAAGTAATCTTTCGATTTAACAAAGGTAGATGATATTTTTGATCATTTGCTTGCGGCCAACTTCTTTAAGTTACCTAAAGGAGTAAAACTGCCATCTCCAGATGAACTTAAGGGAAAAGTATATTGTAAATGGCATAACTCTTGGTCTCACTCGACTAAAAACTGCATTGTTTTTCGAGACAGGATCCAAGAACAAATTCGGAAAAGGAAGTTTGAAATTCCTAGCCAAAGCAGAAAAGGCCATGGGGATCGATAGTAATCCATTTCCAGAAGTTGGAGAGGTGGTAGCCAATGTCATTATGTCAGACTTCCAGAACTTGTCCTTGACAGAATTGGAAGAAGTCAATGTGCAGATGCATGTTGCTAACCAGACAACCATCAAAAAAGACACCAGAAATCTGCCAGTTATTAGACAAGGTTTCTCACACCAGAGGGAACACTCTGATGAAGAATCACTGGATGATGATTCCTTAGAGGCAGCAGTAATGCAAAGGATGTGTCCCAGGTGCAGACTGAGTTATAAATGGTTGAAGGGGCTTCCAATTGATGGGAAGCAATACTACAGGGATATGCAGAGACGCCCTAAACCAACCAATGCTTATAACAAAAGGCCGTATCCGGCTAGTGTTAGGCAGCAGCCATTGGTAGTTGAACCAGCAGTCGATAGAATGCGTGCTAAAGGCAAGAGACCCTTGTATGAGTCCAGGCCACCTAACTATTACAGAATGGAGAGCAATCATTCTGAAAGAAGATTGGAGAAGAGTTCAGGTTATGGGATCAAAGCCAGAGATTGGCCCCCTAGACCAACCTCACGCAGAATAAAAAGTGGCCACCTTCATCGAAGGCCTGAATCAGGCTCGAAACATGAGGTCAGGACCAAGCAAGTGCCCTTACAGCCAGTTTCGAAGATGGCTTCGAAGGTAGAAAGAAGCAGTTCAACATTTGAGTCAGTAAGTTCGTGGGTACCTGGAGTTCCAGATTGGTTTGTGATGCAGAACAAACCTAGGGAAGTGCCCACTCAGAGAGATGTTGGAAACCAAGGAAGGATGGTTAAACCTCATTTGGTGGCTCCGAACAATTGGGTATTGCTTAAACACCCAAAGACGAAGGAACCAGATATGGTCCCAGCTATTTCGAGATCATAGAGGAGAAAGATTCAACGCAGGAACACTCAGTACCAGAAAGATATGAAAGAAAATAAAGAGAGCTCTTCATTGGTCCAGACAGAAGGAAAAAAGATTCCGAAGTTAGACCATACTCCAAAGACAACTCTACAAAGCAAGGTGGGTTGCAACAGAGAACAGTTGGCTAAGGTTCATTCTGAACTAAAAGCCAGAGAGAAATCTAGCTTAGCAGGATTGGAGAAAGCTCTGATGGAGAGTGGTAGTGAGACAGAAGAAGAAATTGGCATAAGCCAAAAGAAAGAAATGGTGAAGGAAGAAATGTTCGAAGCCTTCATGGCTGAGCAAACATTTTTGGTTGAAAAACCAGTTAAGAAAAATCCTTCGAAGGAATCAGTTAACAACGAAGTGCCAGAGTGCAGCATGGAGGATGCTTCTGAAGTAACTGAACAAGGTGACCAAGAGGGGAAACAGGTACAGCCAGCCATCCAATTTGGCTCATTTCCTCCAGTATCAGTCAATATGGTACACATACTGCCTCATGAGTTCCAGGCTGGAGATGAGGACCAAGATGGTCAAGAAATTGATCATATTCCTGTCTCTAGTGAAGACTCACAAGTGAGTATGGTACAAGATGATTCTGGAATGGCTACCCCAATGGAAACTGAATATGAGAGTGAAGAAGAGGTGAACATTAACCTCTCATATCCTTTTGAGTATCCCTCAAATTCTATGACACAACATGTCAAGCCTTTGTACATCAAAGCTTTCTTCGATGGGATACAATTGAACCGAGTCTTGATAGATAATGGGACAGCAGTGAATTTACTACCGAAATCTTCTTTGAAGAAACTAGGGAAAAATAATCTTAGGTTAGTCCCAACCAGCACAACCATCGCTGGCTTTGCTGGAGACAAACTGATGGCTCAGAGAATTCTACCCATCAACTTGAGTGTGGGAACCAGGGACTGCATGACAGAATTCTTCGTAATCGACAGTAATGCTAAATACAATGCTTTACTTGGGAGAGATTGGATTCACACTAACAAATGTGTGCCTTCCTCTTTGCATCAGAAAATTGTGACGGCCTTAAGCAATGGAGAGACAGAGGAAATTGATGCAGATCCTCAACCTTTCATAGCCTGTGCAGACTTCGCAGAGGTCAAACTGTATATTGAGGGAGTGACACCACTCAGTATACTGAGGAAACCTGATGGCTCAGCCGAAGTGACGGCTGATGAGGAAGTGACACACCTGAAGCACTTAGTCCAGGAGAGTGTTGATGAGGAGGTTGTCGTTAAAGATGACAATGATGCCTGGTTGTAGGCAAAGAAATGAAACACAAGAATCCAAGTCTTTGGCTCTAATTAAATTCTCAACATTAGATGTAAAATCAATAGTCCAGAAAGTACAGGAGCAAGAGAGAGAAGCCATGATAATTGGCTGCAAGTAGAAGTAGCAACAGGTCAAAGTTTTGACCCTTGATAAATACTGTGCATTGGACATTGAAACAAAAGTCTAGGAGATATAGGAAGAGGAAGTATTGTGGACAGACTTTGTCTATGAGGAGGAGGGCAAAGATGTTGAATTAAAGAACCTGGGAGCAGAACAAAGTAGGGAGATTGCTTCGAAGATAGAAGAAATCAAAGAAGAAGCTTCAGTAAGTTCTCAGACACAAGACCCCTTAGAAGAAGTAAATTTAGGGGCATATTCTATACAGCAGCCCACCTACATAAGTGCTTGTCTGAATGTTCTGGACAGGGACCAGTTTTTGGTTGTTCTAAAGAAATATAAAGATTGCTTTGCATGGTCTTATAATGAACTACCAGGATTGAATAGGTCATTAGTGGAACATGGGCTCCCTATGAAACTTAACTTCAAGCCATACAAGCAAAAACCAAGAAGAATGAGTCCAGAAGTAATTCAGAAAGTCAAGGAGGAGATTCTTAGACTACTCAAAGCAGGCTTTATTAGGACATCCAGGTATGTGGAATGGCTATCTAATATTGTGCCTGTGGTTAAGAAGAACGGTAAAATGAGGGTATGCATTGATTTCAGAAACTTGAATTTAGCAACTCCAAAAGATAAGTACCCTATGCCTATAGTGGATCTGTTGGTAGACAGTTTAGCAGGGCATCAAGTTTTATCAATGATGGATGGGCACTCTAGTTATAACCAGATCTGCATTGCAGAGGAGGATGTCCACAAGACAGCATTCAGATGTCCTGGAAATATTGGCACTTTCGAATGGGTTAAAATGTCATTTGGCCTGAAGAATGCTG
The DNA here is from genome assembly GCA_036172215.1 of Camellia granthamiana. Lineage (NCBI taxonomy): Eukaryota > Viridiplantae > Streptophyta > Magnoliopsida > Ericales > Theaceae > Camellia > Camellia granthamiana. Next base: position 67,047,416 of record CM069910.1, on the reverse strand, counting down.
GAGCTACATATCAGAGAGCTATGAACACTATCTTTCATGACCTCAGTGGAGAGTATTTAGAGTGTTATATTGATGACATTGTAGTGAAATCCCAGTCCATGGAGGAGCATCTGTTTCATTTAGAAGTAGCTTTTGAAAGAATGAGGAGGTTCAAGTTAAAACTCAATCCCCTTAAGTGTGCTTTTGGTGTGTCATCTAGAAACTTCTTGGGTTATGTAGTGCACAAGAAAGGAATACAGATTGATCAAAATAAAGCTAAAGCCATCATTGAATCCAGGCCTCCATCAAGTAAGAAAGAATTACAAAGGTTTCTTGGACAGGTTAACTTTCTTCGAAGGTTCATTTTTAACACTGCAGGGAAAACTAAAGTATTTTCTTCCTTGTTAAGGCTGAAAGATGAAGAGGAATTTGTGTGGACAGCAGAGCATCAAATTGCTTTCAAAGGTATCAAAGCCTACTTGGCCAACCCTCCAGTGCTGATGCTATCAAAGGATGATAAGCCCTTGAAGTTGTACATAGCTGTAGCAGAAGATTTATTGGGAGCTTTCTTGGCCCAAGATAATGAAGAGGGCAAGGAGCAAGCTGTTTATTACCTTAGTAGGTTTTTAAATACTTGTGAATGTAAATATTTAGCTGTTGAAAAGCTGTGTCTTGCTTTGTATTTTGCTGCAATGAAATTAAGATATTATCTTTTACCTACAACTGTCTTGGTAATTGCAACCACAAATTTGGTTAAGTACATGTTATCTAGACCTATGTTGAGGGGAAGAATTGCCAAGTGGATACTAGCCTTATCAGAATTTCATCTAGAATATGTCCCTCAAAGGGTAGTAAAAGGGCAAGTTTTAGCCAATTTTCTAGCAGATCATCCATCTCAAACAGAGAGCCAAGAGATAATGGAACTTGGTATGGCTAGTGTTGACCCATTGCAGATGTGGTTCGATGGGTCGAAAGCCAATGGCTTAACTGGAATTGGTATTGTGATTAGGTCTCCACAAGGGGTAGAAACCACACATGGTTTCAGAGTGGATGAAGCTACCTGTTCTAATAACCAAGCTGAATATGAAGCCTTAATAGTGGGACTAGAAATTCTTATTGGATTACAAGTTCATGCAGTTGACATATTTGGAGATTCTCAATTGGTGGTTAACCAAGTGAAAAGGATTTTCAAGTGTCAAAGCATAAGCATTTTACCATACTATGTTGTTGCATTACATCTGCTTTCTCAATTTCAAATAGCAAATGTAACTCATATTCCAAGATTCTTGAATAATAGAGCTAATGATGTGGCTCTGAAAGCTTCGAACTTCAAGAGAATGGATAATGCCCTAAGGAACATAAGCCAAACAACATATGAGAAATTGATACCACCTTTGAATAAAAGGAATGTGGTCTTGGAAGTCAATCATAATGACTTACAAGAACAAAATTGGAGACATCCAATAATGCAGTACTTGGCTGGTCCATCTTCGAAGGCCAGCAGGAAAATTAAATTGTAGTCTATGCAATATATGATATATGGTAATGCTCTCTACAAAAGGGGGGGGGGAGATGGCTTATTGTTGGAATGTTTAGGCCCAAAAGAAGCGTTAATAGCTATGGCTGAGATTCATGAAGGCATCTGTGGTGCTCATTAGCCTGGTGTGAAGATGAGATGGTTGCTTCGAAGGCATTCCTACTATTGGCCAATTATCCTTAAAGACTGCATAGAGTATGCAAAGGGTTGCCAGGCACGCCAAAAGCATGGCACAATAAGGCATGTGCCCATAAATGACCTACATGTAGTAGTAAAGCCTTGGCCATTCAGAGGATGGGCGATGGATATGATGGGGAAAATACACCCACCTTCTTCGAAGCATCATTGTTTCATTCTAGTGGCCACTGATTACTTCACTAAGTGGGTCGAAGCTAAGCCATACAAGGCTGTAGACCAGACTGAGGTTATTGGATTTATTAAGGATCTAATCCATAGATTTGGCATCCCACAAACTATAACTGTGGATAATTGGACTGTGTTCGATGGGAAGATGGTGAAGTCCTTTGTGGCAGAATTTGGAATTAGTCTCATTAATTCCACCCCATATTATGCACAAGCCAATGGTCAAGCTGAATCATTCAATAAGTCCTTGAAAAAAGGAATACAAAAGGTTGTGGAGGACAATCCCAGGGATTGGCATAACTTATTGTTGGATGTGTTGTGGGCTTACAGAACTTCCCCAAGGTCAAGCACAGGAGTCACCCCTTATGCCTTAGTATATGGGCATGACGCAGTGTTACCTGTGGAGATCAATGTTAAATCTTTGAGGGTAAGATGCCAAGATCAGTTAGATCCTGAGCAATACCATCAAAGTATGTGCTTGGAGTCAGAAAGTATAGATGAAGTTAGAATCCTGGCATTAAATAGCATTCTTTTCCAAAAGAAGAAAGCAGCTAAGAATTATAATAAGAAAGTCAAACACATTGGCTTTGATGAAGGTGATTTGGTATGGAAGACAATACTCCCAATAGGAATTAAAAGCCATAAGTTTGGCAAGTGGTCACCTAATTGGGAAGGACCATATCAAATTCATAGAGTTCTGCCTTTTGGAGCATACCATTTGAGAAATTTGAATGGTTATGTATATCCCAAAAAGATTAATGGTAGATATTTGAAACCTTATTTTCCAACCATTTGGGAAACACAAGGAATAAAATAAACACCAAGTTTAAGAACACAAGACTACTCAGATGATAGACAAGAATTTGTTTTTTCATAAAGAGTCAAGTACATTTTGCCACAAATTGGACCAAAAATCATTACAATGTCTTAATTGTTCTTTTACAACAGATTTCCTATTGCTAAGTGATGAAAATAGTTGAATAGCTGCAGCCATTTCTTCTTTCCGATCGGCCAGTCCTTGGTTGGTGATTTGCAGTTTGGTATCAGTTCGGACTAAGGCCTGGTTCACTGGAGATAGCTCCTCTTCAAGTTGAGCTTTCCTCTCCAGCAGCTGAACTTGAAAGTGAGAGGCAGATGAGTGTTGTTCCTTGAGCTCTGAGACTTCAGTATGTACTTGGGAAACAAAACTCTGATCTCTAGCCAATTTCTCCTCCGCAGCTTTGGCAGCATGGCAAATGTTGATGTAGTCTATAGTAGCTGCTGCCTGGGATAAGTGACTTGAAACATCCATGCCTGATTGCTCAGCAAATTTGCAGCATTGGAGGAACCCATCTTTTATCATAGGCCTTTGCAAAGCCTCGAAGGGGAGCCTCGAAAAGGAGATTAACAGTTCTAGGCAGGTGTCTAAGCCTATCAGAGGTGCAGAAGGCTTGCTGCTGGAGGAAGGAGAGCTTTCAAGAATCTGTAGTAAGGAGTCGGCCAAAACTAATGGCTCAGCTTCAAAATTGGTTATTGGAGAGGTAGAGGGCACATCGAAGAAACTGGCTAGCCTGGCTTCGAAGATGTCTACCTCATCCGTAGACATGAGGGGTGCAGAGAGAGTTGTGGTGGAAGGCATAAAGGACTGCATGGGAATAGGAGAAATGGATAGAGCATCTTTGGCAGTCTCTATGGTCTTAGCCACCAATGAATTAAGTGAAGAGGGACTGGAAGTAGGCAAAGGTAATGAACTATGAGTTGGAGAACTACCAGCACCCTCAATTGGGGAATCAAATACCTTCGAAGAAGAGGTAATGGTTGAAATTTCCTTAGAATGGGAAGGAAGAGCAGGGCCCGAATGAGAAGTAAATTGAGACAGGTCAAAGGTCAGATAGGGAAGATATGGAGTTAGACCAGAAGAAAGAGTTACAGGAATGCTAGGACTCAAAGAAGGTACATCAAATGCAGGCCTTGGAAGTGGGAGTAATATCTGAATAGCCCTTACATTTTGCATTTGATCAACTTCAACTGAAATTGAGGGAGTCCTCATTGGAAGTATAGCCTCAGTAGTTGTTGCTGCAAAAAAGAAGAAACGTAATGTCAAGTTTCAATGTCAAAATTTGATAAGGAAAAACACCAGAAGCAGGAGATAAATTAATTGTTCCAGAAGTATTGGCAATGATGGGAGAGCTACGAAGGGAGTAATGTACAGCAGTTTGTTGCCTTCGTGCAGCTTCCCTTTGTAGTGCATCAGCAGCAGCAGCTTCATCTCTTAGAAATTGTTGCTGCCGTATCTTCTCAGCCCTCTCAAAGACAATTATTGCTTTGGAATGTTCTTGTTCTACTGCCTTGGCAGCAGCCTCATGGATAGGATCTTCAACCAAGTCAGTAGCTAAAGTAGTCACTTTCTTTTTCTTTTCTATTGCTTTGGCATTTGTCTCGGAATCAGAGTCTTCTGTGAAATCAGAAGGAGAAACAGTCATCTTTCTTTTCTTTCTTCTCTGTATTGTTGTCTCATCTTGGACTAAGTCAGAAGTAGGGACGATCACTCTTTCCCTTCTTATTAAGGGCGACTCATGCTCTTGATCTGTTTCTTCTTCTTCTTCTTCTTCTTCTTCTTCTTGCACCTCAGCTGTTTTCTTTTCAAGCTCAAGCAGTCTCCTTTTCTTTTGTTGTGGGCAACCTTCACAAAAGAATAACTAAGGATAAGACTACAACCATTATAGAGAAGGCCAAAGAAAAAGAAACAAAGGTGTATACCTTTCTTCGAAGCAGCCCGAGTGACTCTAGGAGGAGTTGAGGCAGCAGGAGTGGACGCAGGCACTGCAACTGAAACAGTGGAAGAAGTAATAGTTCCAGCTCCTTTGGGCTTGGGCAGATCCAATACCATTAGCAGATTCTGAGGAGAAATGGCCAAGTATACTTCCATGTTGGTCACCCACCAGTTCTGGTACCTCTTCAACAAGGTACCCTGAGGAAGGAAAGGGGTATACTCGAAATTGACCAAGTCATCTATAAATTTGGAAGTTGCCTCTTCTAGCCTGGACCTCCGAACTTTCAGATCCCTCTTAGTGAGACTTAGATTGGTATTGCTGCAGAGAGGTATTGGGACCCCTTGTGTGAAACCAAATTGTCTAGCAAATTGAGCAGGACAATACGGCTCAGCTATGCATTTGTAGGCTCTAGGGTTCAAGGTCCCAATAAATAACTCTCTAGGGATCAGAATGGAAGCCCATATATCTTTGTGAGCAGGTGAGGCGCAGGACCTATCACTTAGGAAATTCCTCAACCAAGATGGACCAATGGTGGGTTCAAAGGGATGGAAACGGAAAGTAAGAAGGGAAGCTGAAAGTTGGTAGAAGAAAGAGAAGTAAAAAGCAAAAGTAGAGGGATAAAGTGAAGCATTGGCCAGCCTTATGCCATGAGTAAGAGGGTTTGACTCCGAAAATTGAAGGCATTTGGATTGTAACTCGGTGAAATAATCAAAAAGCCAAAGCTGAAGGATCCAGAATGGCCCCCCTTGGTTAGCATCTAAGGGTTTCTCACAGAAGAGGGAACAGACTCTATATACATGGCCTATAACATATGGGGCTAAGGCCACCCTTTTCTGTAAAACAAAGGCTTTGGCAAGAGGGGCAAATTCAGGCATGATTCTCTGAGAGGAGGTACAGAAGAGGAATTTGCAAAGCCAATACAATAAGAAAGAAAAGAATTCCCTATCAGTCACAAAGCCCTCTCTTTTATTCTCAGCCTTAGCGAAATCACTACAGGATGAGTTAAGAGAGGGGAGGGAGAAAGGGACTACTGAGTCAGGGTAATCTGGTCCAAAGGGGGTACCAATGGGGGATAATCCTAGTAGATGGCAAATGTCAAGAACAGTAGGGGCCATCATCCCACATCTAAATTGAAAGAAATTAAAGATAGGATTCCAAAAACACAAGGCAACAGGAATTAGGAAAGAGTCCTCTGAGATAGTTACCTTGGATAGTCGGAGAACATCGAGAAGGCAGAGCTCTTGAAGGTCCAGAGTTCTAGCAGAGACGACTTGATCATACCATTCTTGCCACTTTGGTCTCACCGTGGGCCAGCATCGGTGGGGGCGGTTCATCCTCCAGTTCCTCCAGTCAAGACCACCTTCGTAAAGGAGGCATTGGTTTTCCAGACGAGGATATAGGGTTGGGAGCTCAGTAAGGATCTCCTTGAATATGGGCCCAAGCACGTAGTCTTGTTGCACATGGCAACGAGGGATGAAGATACGTCCGTCGATGGCGCATTTCTCCCCAGCCTTGTACTTTTCACATTCGGCATCAATGATCCTTTTCAAAGCTACCGATGAGCTCACACGCTCTATGACTAGTACTGAAGAAGAAGCCATTGATAGTACACTTTTCCAGAAGATGAAGCTGAGAGAGGAAGTAGAGAGGAGTGAGAGATTGATAGAGAGAAGGGTTTGTGTGTTAAGAGTACAAATGATTTCAGAACACGAAACAAAAGAGTTTTAAAAAAACCTTTGTGACTGAAAATTATGTTACGTAAGTCGTTAAGTACTAAAAGTACGAATACGAAGAGTTTCCTTCAACATTGGTAGTTTATGGAGGGAAAAAACACATCCCGAATATTGATGCCAGCTTCGAAGTAAAATATTTGGCTTCGAAACCAGATTTTGGCACCAAAAGTCAAACAACAACGGCTTCGAAATAGAGAAGTCGGCTTCGAAGCACATTCCATACTTAACAGTGAAAGAAAGTACTTGTTTACTTCGAAGAACCGTAGTAGGTTTCTTAATGAAAGTAATATCCTTCAAGACAAAGCTTATGGCCCGTTAAGGATGGAAATGGTTGTTCGAAATATCAAAACCAATAATTGGTTTATATACACAAGGGAATTGTCTTTTCGGATTAAAACAGTACAGCCCCAAGAGCAGTTTTCATATTGTTGTAAGTATGGACTGTTAATTCGAAGCAAAAATAGTCAGTACTAACCATGACCATATTTTGGTTATAAATAAAACAGACTTCAAGGGGTAAGATTGTTAAAATCGAAGCACTGATTCTAATTGAAAAACAACCAAAATTAGCCAAAATTGTCAACTTTATTCCATAAATTGGAAAAGTTCATAATTGGTTCTTTGTAGTGTTTCATTTAAAACAATTGAGTCCAGGTTCGAAGGATGAGATTGTTCCGTTCGAAGTCCTGAATTTGCTTTTAAAAATAAACAGAGACAATGCCAAACAAAGGAAAAGTCTTAGTTGTATTAAAGCAAAAAACAATTACATCGAATGGCCCTATTTGGGTACAAACTCAAGTTCATAAAAGTAGGGAATGGAATAAATACCAAGATCATGAAATTTAGTCCAACTATGATCAATGAATTTCTGTTCTTTCTTTATTCTATCCTCTATTTCTTCTAACATTGGCTGCATGAGTTGATGCGCTCTCACTTCGTAGTAGAGTTCTTCAGCCTTTATTTCGAAAGCCAATTCTCTCAATCTTTGTTCCAATTCGTCTATATCCAAGTCATCCCAGTACGCAGAATCTTTATTCTTGAAATCATCGAATTCTTCAATGAAGTTCTCTGCTTCGTACTGGGCATGAATTCGAAGGGACGAGAGTTGGTCTAAAGATTGTGTGGTGGCCATGGAGGTTCGATGCCAGTGGAGGAGCAACGGAAGTTGGTCCAAAAACATGTGAAGCTCTGCTTGGGCAAGGGGATTGAGGACATGACCTCGAGTCAAAATGTCACAAGCCCATTGAAGGTTTTTGAAAGAGATTTCATCCTCAAGGACATTAAAGGGCAAGTGAGAGAAAGACGCAAGTAGAAGTTGAGTTTGCTTTCGCTCAGCTGGAGTGGGGAAAGGCGGAGGCTTGTAAGGTGGAAAGACCTTGTCCATAGAGAGGGCAAACCTTAGTCTCTCTATCCAGCAAGGATTTGGCAAAGGAGAAGGCGTGGATACTTCCATTTCAGGGAGTGGAGCAGGGGTAGAAGGAACAAAGGCATTAATATAATCAAGCCAGTCAGAAGAACAAATCTTCGCCTTCTAAGCTAAGAATGATGGATTGTACCCTTGTGCCTCTTCTGGGCGTCGGGCAGCGTGCACTATCCTTGTAGGCATGGAAGATGTGTACCATGCTACAAGCAGATTCGCCTCCAAACTACATCGATGGTCAATGGGCACGTAGGGGTAGACCACTGAACTTCGAGCATAGGAAGGAAACTCTAAAGGGTCAGTGAACTCAACAAAATGATGGTTGATTCGTTCCCTCAAATCACAGGTCTCAGGTGTTGACCAGCTTGTCCAGTCAGAAACCCCAGAAGAGGAAGAAGTTGCAGCTTTATTCCATGCAGAGGTTTATGAAGAAGATTTTCCCAAGTCCATATTTGTAACTTTCCGAATCAAAGGTTTGGGAGCAGTTTGTTCGAAGTACAAGGGTGAGTCAGAGGAAGAACTTCTTGTATCTATATTCGCAAGTTTCTGAATCGAAAGATTAAGGGCAATGTGTTCGTAATCCAAAGGTCGATAATTTGCAAAGGCATCCATGACCTGAATATGGAAAGGTGGATAAAGGTGGCTAATTAATGCATGAAAATTCTTTCGAGGAGGAACAGCATCATCATATGACTCTTCGTGTGCTCGATTAGTGGAGGAGAAAGTTGATTCGGCCATAGAAGAAGTATCAGTTTGTACGAGTGCTAAGGTATTGGGGTGTTCAAAAGATTGAAAGAGAATTAATGCAAATGATCATCAATAAGTGATGGTTGTGTTTCCAGAATATAGACCCCATGCACGTTCTAAAAAACGCGGGGAAAAGGGCTTTGATCCACTAATATCACCAAGTATTGGGTATATTAGTGCGGGGGGTAATGTTGGCTACATATTTTGTACAAGCCAGTTACAATTCAACACGTGGCAGAATAAGGGTAATATAGGAAGACTATTCAAGTCTTCGATCCTGATCGTACACGTGGCAGTTAGTATTGGTTCTCACGTGATCTGAGTAGCATTGGATCAGTAAAGAGGTGCAAGGTGACGTGGCTTCAACGGTTACTCAGATTCAAATTCAAATGTAGGAGGGAAGCCTAACTGCAAGTGATGGCGTAGTGGAACTACTTATATGGTAGCATGATCAATGATCATGGACGAGCAGTTCGACGGTTTGAAGTGTAGTTCGATGGTCATCCTTGAGAAGTATAAATAACGGGGAAGACCCCAGAAAAAGGACCCAGACTCAGATCATACAAACCAGTCTTACTTTACATATTTTCTTTTCCAGTTTTACATTTCCAGTCTTTACATTTCCTGTTCTTTAAATTCCTGCTCTTTACATTCCTGTACTTTAAATTCCTGCACTGCACTTCATTCATAGGAGTAGTTTCAAGTAGATTGTTACTGTAAACCTCTACGAGGCTGAGTTTGGATCATTGTAAGTTTTCATTCTAATGAAATACTTCAATTGCTCTTCATTTAACTGTTATTTTGCTTAATTTCTCCTAAGTCAAACCACTAGTAAAAGTCCTCTTCATTGAGGCTGAAAGAACTAAAACACAATCGTTTGATAATTGGTTGGCAATTAACATTTCTATAAGGACTGATTGATCCTTGCTGGCACACTCGCATTTACAAAAATACCCTTCGAAAGCTAAAAAGCCAACAGTGACAAACTGATTTTGTCTCCAAACATCAAATTTTCGTCACTAAAGTGATATGTGACGAAAAAAATTTGTCACCACGTTTGTCGCCTATACGTTGTCGCTGAAAGTACCTGGTGACGAAAAACAGTTTCGTCGCCTATTTTTCATTTTTGGCGACGCAAATGTTTCGTCTTCAAATGTTACATTTTTCGTCCTTTACAACATCAATTTCGTCACTAAAACTAAATAATATTTTATTTTAATTGTTTTTGGCGACGAACTATTTCGTCACTAAATATATTTTAGTGACGAAAGTTTTCCTCACCAATGATATAGATTAAGGTGACAAAAAAATTCGTTACTAAAATGAGCAGAAAAGAAAAGAAAATTCTTCAATGACAAAAACATTTTGTCACCAAATATTTCAATTTAGCGACGAAATATTCAGCAAATGTGACGAAATTATTTGTTTGGTACTATATCATTAGTGACAAAATTATTCGTCATGTTTTTTGAAAACTAATAGCGACATTTTTTATTTCGTCGCTAATAATAATTAAAAAAATTTAAAATGGAGGTACTATTTTCAAATTAAAATTTTTCTTTTCAGTAAAAATTCTTTGCGCATTTCAATAACCTGTTCAATAAAATATCTATTACAAATCAATACAAAAATCTGTTCATTTTTATAAACATCACAATCGAATTTCAGCATTATCCACAAAAATACAATATGAACTGCATGTGGATTATAAACATGTCTCCTAATATCTACAAAAAATATGTCTACTAATATCCACAAAAATATAATATCAACCGCATGCGGATTACCAAACACGTCTTCTAATATCCACAAAAAACATATCTACTAATATCAACAAAAATAAAATATCAAGTGCGGATTACCAAATATGTCCTGTAAGGTAATTTATAATTTACAATGCAACCAAAATACATGTAAGGCAATATGAACAAAAACGCAAAATGAGCTAGCTGCTGCTCTCCAAATTACCAAACATGTCCATATCAAATCTTGAATCTGTAAAAAAATGAAACACAAAAAAAAAAAAAAAAAAAAATGCAAGTTAGACAATTATTATCTTATCAATTAAATGTACAATTTAACATGCATTTTTCGACTTAGTTTTCAAATCGATAGTCCGGTGCTAGTTCCATAAGTTTCCACAACTAACATTGGTCTCTCCCGAAGTGTTTGAGGTGTTCCTGCGCCTTCCCCTGCTTGTTACATGATTTTGGCCCCCCGATGGCCTATTTACAAGCTTAAGTGTTGGAAAAATTCATTTTTGAACTTAGTTTTTAAAACGGGAGTCCCGTGCTAGTTCCGTAAATTTACAAAAGTTACAACAATTGCTTCTGAGGTGATTAAGGTGTTCCCGGGCCTTCTCGGGGTTGTTTAACGATTTTGGCCCCCCGATGGCCTATTTTCAAACTTAAGAGTTGGAAAAAGTGCATTTTTAGACTTAGTTTTCAAACCGAGAGTCCCGTGTTAATTCTGTAAGTTTTCACAACTTACATTGATCCCTCCTGAGGTGTTTGAGGTGTTTCCCGGGCCATCTCGTGGCTGTTGTACGATTTTGGCCCCCGAAGTCCTATTTTCAAGCTTATGTGTGAAAAAAGTGCCTTTTTCGACTTAGTTTTCAAGCCGGGAGTCCCGTGCTAGTTTCGTAAGTTTCCATAGCTTACATTGGCCCCTCCCGAGGTGGTTGAGGTGTTCCCCGGGTTGTCACGTAGCTGTTGCACGATTTTCACCCCTAATGGCCTATTTTCAAGCTTAAGTGTGAAAAAAGTGCATTTTTCGACTTAGTTTTCAAACCGGAAGTCCCGTGCAGTTTCGTAAGTTTTAACAACTTACATTGGTCTCTCTCGAGGTGTTTAAGGTGTTCCCCGACCGTCTCGTGGCTGTTGCACGATTTTGGCCCCCGAAGGCCTATTTTCAAGCTTGTGTGAAAAAAGTGCCTTTTTCGACTTAGTTTTCAAACCGGAAGTCTCGTGCTAGTTCCGTAAGTTTTCACAACTTACATTAGTCCCTCTCAAGGTGTTTGAAGTGTTCCCTGGGCCGTCTCGTGGGTGTTGCACGATTTTGGCGTTCGATGGCCTATTTTCAAGTGTAAGTGTGAAAAAGTGCATTTTTGGACTTAGTTTTCAAACCCGGAGCCCTGTGCTAGTTCTGTAAGTTTCCACAGCTTACATTGGTCCCTCCCGTCATGTTTGAGGTGTTCCCCGGGCTGTCTCGTGGCTATTGCACGATTTTGGCTTCTGATGGCCTATTTTCAAGTTTAAGTGTGAAAAAGTGCATTTTTGGACTTAGTTTTCAAATTGAGAGTCCCGTGCTAGTTCCGTAAGTTTTCACAACTTAAATTGGTCCCTCATGAGGTGTTTGATGTGTTCCCTGGGCTGTCTCGTCGCTGTTGCACGATTTGGGCCTCCGATGGCCTATTTTCAAGCTTAAGTGTGAAAAAGTGCATTTTTGGACTTCGTTTTCAAACCAGGAGTCCCGTGCTAGTTTCATAAGTTTCCACAACTCACATTGGTCCAATTCTCGTGACTATTACACGATTTTGGCACTCGATGGCCTATTTTCAAGCTTAAGTGTTAGAAAAATACATTTTTTGACTTAGTTTTTCAAACCGGGAGTCCCGTGCTAGTTTCGTAAGTTTCCGTAACTTACATTGGTCCCTCCCGAGATTTTTGAGATGTTCCCTGAGCCTTCTCATTACTGTTACACGATTTTGGCCCCCGATGGTCTATTTTAAAGCTTAAATATGAGAAAAGTGCATTTTTTGACTTAGTTTTCAAATCGGGAGTCCCGTGCTAGTTCCGTAAGTTTCCACAAATTACATTGGTCCCTCCCGAGGTGTTGGAGGTGTTCCTTGGGCCTTCTCGTGACTGTTACATGATTTTGGCCCCCGATGGCCTATTTTCAAGCTTAAGTGTTAGAAAAGTGCCTTTTTTTTACTTAGTTTTCAAACCGGGAGTCCCGTGCTAGTTCCGTAAGTTTTCACAACTTACATTGGTCCCTCCTGAGGTGTTTGAGGTGTTCCCCGGGCCTTCTTGTGACTGTTACATGATTTTGGCCCCCCGATGACCTACTTTCAAGCTTAAGTGTGAAAAAAGTGCCTTTTTTGACTTAATTTTCAAACCGGAAATCCCGTACTAGTTCCATAAGTTTCTACAACTTATATTGATTCCTCTTGAGGTGTTTGAGGTGTTCCTCAGGCCTTCTCGTGACTGTTACACGATTTTGGCCCCCGATGGCCTATTTTCAAGTTTAAGTGTTCGAAAAGTGCATTTTTCGACTTAGTTTTCAAACCAAGAGTCCCATGCTAGTTTTATAAGTTTTCACAACTTACATTTGTCCCTCCCGAGGTGTTTGAGGTGTTCCCCAAGACTTCTCGTGACTGTTACACAATTTTGGCCCCCGATGGCCTATTTTCAAGCTTAAGTGTGAAAAAATTACCTTTTTCGACTTAGTTTTCAAATCGGAAGTCCCGTATTAGTTTCGTAAGTTTTAACAACTTACATTGGTCCCTCCCAAGGTGTTTGAGGTGTTCCCCAGGCCTTTTCGTGATTGTTACACAATTTTGGCCCCCGATGGCCTATTTTCAAGCTTAAGTGTGAAAAAAGTATGTTTTTCGATTTAGTTTTCAAACCGGGAGTCTCGTGCTAGTTCCATAAGTTTTCCCAACTTACATTGTTCCCTCCTGAGGTGTTCGGGGTGTTCCCCAAGCCTTCTCGAGACTGTTTCATGATTTTAGCCCCCGATGGCCTATTTTCAAGCTTAAGTGTTAGAAAAGTACATTTTTTGACTTAGTTTCCAAACCGGGAGTCCCAAACTAGTTCCGTAAGTTTTCACAACTTACATTGGTCCCTCACGAGGTGTTCGGGGGGTTCCTCGAGCCTTCTCGTGGCTGTTTCACAATTTTGGCCCTCGATGGCCCATTTTCAAGCCTAAGTGTTAGAAAAATGCATTTTTCAAGCCCAGAGCCCTGTGCTAGTTTCATAAGTTTCCATAACTTACATTGGTCCATTCTGAGGTGTTCGGATTGTTCCCTGGGCCTTCTTGTGGCTGTTACACGATTTTGGCCCCTGATGGCCTATTTTGAAGCCTAAGTGTTGAAAAAATGCATTTTTTTACTTAGCTTTTAAATCGGGAGTTCCGTGCTAGTTCGGTAAGTTTTCACAACTTACATTGGTCCCTCCCGAGGTGTTAGGGGTGTTCTCGGGCCTTCTCATGGCTTTTTCAAGATTTTAGCCCCCGATAGCCTATTTTCAAGCCTAAGTATTGGAAAAGTGCATTTTTGGACTTAGTTTGAAAAAGTGTATTTTTTTACATAGTTTTCAAACCGAGAGTCCCGTTCTATATCCATGCATATATTATTATGACTTATGAAGATGTATTAGATATTTAATTGGTTATGTTTCTTTTTCTTTTTTCTTGACGTTGCATTTCCATTTAACATATATATATGAGCTTTCAATAATGCTACAATAAATAAAACAATGTACATAGGTTTTCAGTAGGTTCACCCGCAACCTCTACCAACAACCCATACAACAAATATAACATATCCGAATTTTTAGTAGGTTCACTCTCAACCTCTTAAGACCATTATGGATTTTCAGTAGGCTCACTCTTAACCTTATCCACATGTGTGATTGTGTACATGCGTGTGTGTATATATATCAATGTGTAGAAGATACCTTCTCATCAATTCTTGTCTAAGGCCTTTGAGAAGAGTCACCTTAAGATGAAACTTGATTACAAGATCCACAAAACCTAAGGCCAAAACATTCAAAGAAAAACACAGCATAACTAATAAGTGTTCAAAGAAAAACATTCACCTAAACTTAATTATATTTAACATGAAGGTTACACAAAATTTCATAATTTCACTACCTAAAGAATTATACAGTTAATTAAATTAAAAAAATTATAGAAAAAAAATTGTATTTATCAATAATACTAATCTGATGCCATTAACAAGGAGTCTAGTACTTACCCAAAAAAATAAGGAGTCTAGTGAGTTGTCCTTTAATTTGAAGGGACATTACAAGTGTTCATTGCTTGCATGCTGATTTGGCTTTTTCTTTGGGAATGGCCCATTTCATTACCTTTAAGGCATAATCATTGCCTTTATTAAAGTTAAAGAAGATAGGGAAAAAAATAAAATAAATAAGAGCAATGCAAATCCCAAATCTTCCCAAAATGGTTTAGTTCACTGTTGAGAGAATTCAATTGAATTGTATAGTTGAAATGACTATTATACTAAATGCTGAGGGAGATATTTAAATCTTTCCACATAAATATATGTATCCATGCATATGAAGTTAAATTTGTCCTTACAAATCCCTTTAAATGTGCCATTGGCCTGAAATCTAAGTTTGTTGTTAGATAGTGACCGTAGGTCATGCAATGCATTATGCATGTAATTAAATAAAGAATGTATCCTTCAATTATGTGTTAAGATGCAGCAAATCTATCATACTTATATCAATTTCATGTCTTATCATCATCAATCTTGTAGATCTTTTACTCTTTTCTTTTTTATTTATTTTTTTATATATTGTAGATCTTTGCATGTGAACATGTGATGCAATATTCAAAAGAAGTGAATGTTTTGAGGGAACAATAGTTCCTCTATTTATAGACAATTTTCAGAAAGGATATCAGTTTCTAGACAGTTTTTAGAAAGGACATCAGTTTAAATTGTTATTAAAATATTTTAAAAAATATTAACAGAAAAATAAAAATGATATATAAAGGTTAAGTGTTTCTGATTTTGAGTGTACATGGTTAAATGGGGGGTGTAAAGAATTGTTTTTCGGGTGTAAATAGAAGCACCCCACACATAATAAAAATAGAGCAGATAATAAAAACTCCAAAGAGATGAGAATAATAAGATTCGGTCTCAGAGTACCTGCACAATTTTGTTAGACTTGGCCTAGGCATTTAAAGCAAGCCCATCTCTGCAAGAAACATTGAACTTAGTCATTGTATTGATTAGATTAAGTAGTTAATAAAGGTTTATTGAAAATCGGTTTTGAACCAAAAAGGAAAGTCCAATGAAATCATATTGTTGATTAAGAGTTGTAAGAAATATTGTAGACAAGGAAAACAAACTAATAAACAATAAGTTGATTTTCCTAATCAATAACAGTAAACAATCAATGAAAGTACGTTATTATTGATTTGGGCATATTATCAAATACATGGTGAGCAGAAGATAAAATTCTAGCAAAACAACAAAACAATGACAATACATAGGCTGAGCCGAATATTAAATAGAATTGGGGTAATAACAAGCATCAATCTAATACAAAAGCATAGAAATCAGGTATTGACATCTCCATAGAAGACGAAGAAATAGCAAACCAAAAAATTACATACCAGATTGTTTGGATTTGCAGATGGTTTGTGAAAGAAAAAAGCATACAGAGTTTAACCCAAATGCAAACTGCAGAATAAAAGAAGATACAACACTCAAACGAACATTCATTGTAAGAAATTGAACAATTTCTTTGATAAACTTGAAAGTAATTTGCAGCAAACAAATTAAACAATTTACACCTCTTAATATCTCACGACTTGAGAAACAAGCTTGGGTGAAAAGCACACCACCTAATCTGTAGTGGCACAGGTGGCTCGAATTGACGAAGAGCTTGCTGGAGAAGCACAGAATAGAGGTCAGCTAGTGTCATCGTAGCTTCCCTAGCAATCTTCAATAGGGTGATTTCGCAATTTCCTCTTTCTTAGATGAACTGTTGTTAGACTCAAGTTTTGCTTCTTTTATAGATAGTTATATATATATATATGCATACACATATAAACACAACCAAAAGAAACCTAATTTTAAATAAAATAAAATAAAAATCAGATTGTGGTTCTTCTCAAAATAAAAACCAAATTTATAAAACAACGTTCAATTTCACAAACCTTGTAGAATACAAATAGCCACATGGAAATAGCCCTCAAACCATTAAAACAATCTTCAATTCATTGCCTTTTATTGGTAAATTTTTGTATGGGCATGATTTTTTTATTTTATTTTTTTGAACTAGTATGGGCATGAATTAACTCCCTATAATTAACAGCTCTTTCTCAACTTCTCTGCAAACCTAATTAATTCCAAGGCAATGTTCTATCAACATTCCTTGAAAAGAAAAGAAGTGAAAATTATTGCCTTGTATCCCGCAAGATTTCAAGCAATTCAAATTTGCCAACATAAGGAAGTAGATGATATATCCTTAGATTAAATTAAGTTAGGGTTAGGGTTAGGGTTTTGAAACTTTGAAGGGTTTTATTCGTTATTCTTCACTTTTCATTCTTTATTCTTCCATATTGAGAGAGTTTATAAACTAATTTTAGATACAGAATCAGAAATAAAAAATCCATTGGATATGGAGATACAAAACCATGGTTGAAAATTTTGAATGGCTTTAAAATTATTTGGTAACACTAATTCAAAATCAGATTATATACCTTGAATCATGGTGCAACAATTGAATATAGATTCCAAGAACCCTTGACAACAAGAACAACAACAACAAAATGAAAATCGAAAGAAATACAAAGCAGATAGAAAAACAGAGTTCAGTTAAGAAATTGGGACAGAGAAGCAGATGAGGAGTGAGATACAGAGAAAGAGCAGACAAACCTACTAAGCCAGAATGAAGCGACGATGGTCACAGCAATGGCAAACAGCAGAAACCCGACGGTTGGCAAATGTCTATGCAGACGTGCGATTGAGAGAGAGAGAGAACTACAAATCGTAAGAGAACGGTTATGCAAGGGTGAAAATCATGGAGAGAGATTAGGGGTTTTACCTACTAGCAAATAAAGAGAAGTGATTTTGAATCTCCGGAAGATGGAAGATGTAGATGGAGAGAGAGAGAGAGAGAGAGAGAGAGAGTTGAGTGTGAAAATGACATAGAGGGAAAAAGAAAAATCAGAGGGGGATTTGATGAAATTTGGGGATTTTGGGCACCAAGGGTTTCAGAAGGAGCCCTTTTTTTTTTTTTGCAAAAAAAAAAAAAAAAAACTATTTGTGATGGAAAGAAAAAGTCGTCGCAAAAAACGACGTCGTTTTGCATAATAAAACTAAAGAAGACGAAATTATTTCCTTGCGGAAAATTTTATACAATGGTGACGAAAATTTTCGTCTCTAAAATGGTGCCCAAATATTCCGCGAAATTTTATAAGGGTAGGAATTTTTTTGCCATGAAAAATAAAATATAGAGACGAATAAAATTTTCGTCACCTATTGTTTTATTGATTTTAAGCATTTGGTGACGAAATTTAGTTTTTCTCTCTAAAAATACTATAATTGGAGACAAAATCTTACTTTTATCTCTAAAACATGTATATTTAGATACGAAATTGTTTTTCATCATGCGTTTTCGTCACTAAAGACCTTTTTTGTTGTAGTGAATCTACTGGAAACAAGTTAGGAAATGAAAGAGAGAGAGAGAGAGAGAGAGAGAGAGCTTCATTATTTATATACACATTGTAGACAATCTGCTAAAGCAAACCATGAGAATGGAAGAAAGGAAAAAAAAGAAGAAGAAAAGGAAAAGTGGAAAACTCAACCATATTTTATCTTGAAGACTAATGGGTAAGAAATTTCATCCTCTTTCTAGTATTGTTTAATTAATCTAGACAAAATTGATTGAAGGTAGATTTGAGAAAATTAAAATAGAGATTTGAGGATTAATTATATAAATTTATAGAAATTGGATCTTGCACGTTCAATCAAGTTAGGTTGTAAAATATGAGTTATGATTCTTTAAACTTGTTAAGTTTGAGTTTAATTTTGAGAATTATTCTTGAATTGAGTCCTATAAATTATATGCAACAAGACTTATTTGAAGATTTGATCCATGCAATGGAGTTAGGTTCAAATCTGTGGAAATTAATTTAGAGATTAATCACTTTGGATTTAAAATTAGTTGTCTTAACATGAAATTGAGTTTCAATTGTACATGCATTATGAATTTTCCAAGAGTTTGAAAGTTTAATTCATGTTTTAAAATTTATGGGCTTGAAATTGGGTTTGATATGGAGAAAATAAATTAAATCTAAATTTAGACAAATTTGGATATAAATTTGTCAGCTTTTTTGGCTTTCGAAGGTTAGTATTGTAATTTTAAGCATGACAGCAAGGATCAATCAGTCCTTACAGAAGATTAATTGCTAACCAATTATCAGACGATTGTGTTTCAGTTCTTTCAGCCTCAATAAAGAGGACTTTTACTGGTGGCTTGTTTAGGAGAATTTAATAAACAACAATTAAATGAAGAACAATTGCTGCATTTCATTAAGCAAAAATGAAAAACTTACAATAATCTGACCCAGCCTCGTAGAGGTTTACAGCAATAAGCTATTTGAAACTACACCTATGAATAAAGTGCAATACAAGAATTTGAAGTGCAGAAATGTAAAGAACAGGAAATGTAAAAACTGTGAGGAAAAATAAAGTAGATAAAAACTGGTTTTTGGATCTCAATCTGGGTCCTCTTTCTGGAGCCTTCTCTGCTATTTATACTTCTCAATGATAACCGTCGAAATGAACTTCTAACCATCGAAACATCCCTCCATGATCGCTGATCATGCTTTCTCACAATTAGCTCAACTACGCTATGTCTGCAGTTAGGCTTCCCTCTTGATTTTGAATTTGAACCTTGTGCGTAACCGTTAGGCCACATCACCTCATATCCCTCGATCATTCCAATGCTATGCAGACCCATTATTACTAGTATCGGTTGACACGTGTCTGACTATGGCTGGCGATTTATATTACCTTCCCAAACTGCCATTCTCATTCCACGTGTTGAATCGCGATTGACTTGTACAAAATATGTAGCCAACATTACCCTCCGCACTAATATATCCAATACTTGGTGATATTAGTGGATCAAGGCATTTTATCCACGTCTACTTTGACAAATGAAATTTGGAAAGCCTAGTGTTATTGATAAGTAATACTTACATTGGGATTCATTTGATTACATTCTCAATTTCATAAAAATATGGAATGGACAAAGTTACAAGATCATGGAATTTAGTCCAATAAAATTCAATAAATAAATACTCTTTTCCTACTCTATCCTCTATCCTGTCCAGGTTTGGTTTATCTAATTGGTAAGCCCTTAATTGGAAAAAGAGTTGTTGGGCCTTCACTTCAAATTCTATCTGTTTTAGGGCTTTATCTGTTGCGTCTATCTCCTCTTTTCCATACACTTCGTCCATAGTAGCATCCTCCCCATGCTTAGAATCCTGACTCTTGAAGGCCTCATATTCATCAAGGAGGTTCTCTGCCTCATACTGGACCAGGTGCCAAACCCTACCACTCATGGTATGAAGTTAGTCAATGTTTCACTTTATCCTTCCAATTTTGTCTTCTATTTTTCTTCTTTCACCAACTTCCCAACTTCCCCTTGTTCTCACACCTTCTACCTCTTCAAAGCCACCAATATTGGCCCAACCTAGCTGAGGACGTTTTCGAGTGATATGTCCTGCTCCATGCCTCAGCACAAAAACATGTGGGCTTTTATTTTGATCCCCAGGGAATTGTTTATTGGTACTATGAACCCCAAAGCTTATAAGTGCATCTCTAAGCCGTATTGTCCTGCCCAATTTGCTAGGCAATTTGGACTCTCATAGGGGGTACCTATTCCTCTCTGCAGTCAGTCCAATTTAAATCTTTCCAGCAGAGATCTAAAGGTTCCAAGATCCAAATTGGAAGAAACAACTTCCAAATTTATCCAAGATCTAATTGATTTTGAGTACCTACCTTTCATACCTCAAAGCAATTCACTGAAAAGGTATCAGAACTGGTGGATGGCCAATATGGAGGTGCACTTGGCCATTTCTCCTTAAGATCTATTAATGGTACTAGACGTGCCTCAAGCCAAGTCTAAAGGGACTGGAGTGGTTACTTCTTTCATTGTTCATGCTACCCCAATTCCTACATTGGCTACTATAAAGTCTGCTTCTGCTGCCTCACATATTCCCAGAGTTACTCGAGTTGTTTCGAAGAAAAGTATGCACTGTTGCTTCTTTTCTTTTCTCCTTTTATGACACTTTTGCCTTTTACTTATAGTTCCTTCTTTGGTGTAGGTGGCATAGGCGACTCACAGGGAGACTCTCCTCAAAGAGCTCAAGCTTTAAATCTCCTTAAGAGCAAGCAGAAGCAACAAAGGAAAAGAAAACTTTTGCTTGATCCTGAAGAAAAGGTACCTGAGGCTCACTTGGAGGAAGGGGAAGCATAAAAAAAGCAAGAGGCACCTTTAAAAATGAATAAGAAAATGACAGTCTCTCTCTCTGATTTCATTGGGGACCCCATTTACGAAGCGTCTGTTAAAGTAATGGAAGCGGAACATTCTAAAGAAATCATTGCGTTCCAGAGGGCTAAAAAGAGGAGGCAACAACAAATGTTTAGGGATGAAGCTGCTGCTGCTAATGAACTCCAAAGAGAAGCTGCAAGGAAACAACAAACTGCTGAACATTATACCCTTCTCAGCTCCCCAACCATTGCTACCACTTCTGAAACTAGTAATTTCCTTTCATGTCTCTAATTTCCTTTCTCAAGTCCTTGATACTGAAACTTAATCAAATGATCTTGTAATCAAATGAATCCCAATGTAAGTATTACTTATCAATAACACTGGGCTTTCTAAATTTCATTTGTCAGACTCTGGCTTTATATTCCAATTGTAAACTTGACTATATGGTTGATGTGCTTTAACTCTCCAATTTCGTCCCGAATCCGAATTCAAACAATTCCAAAGTATGGAATTTTCTTTTAAGAAAGACAATCATTGCCTTACATTCCAATTCTAGGATTAACATATTTGTTTAGAAGAATTTAATAAACAACAATTAAATGAAGAACAATTGCAACATTTCATTAAGCAAAAATGAAAAACTTACAATAATTTGACCCAGTCTCATAGAGATTTACAATAATAAGCTATTCGAAACTACTCCTATGAATAAAGTGCAATACAAGAATTTGAAGTGCAGAAATGTAAAGAACAGGAAATGTAAAACTGGGAGGAAAAATAAAGTAGATAAAAACAGGTTTCTGGATCTCAGTTTGGGTCCTCTTTCTGGGGCCTTCTTTGCTATTTATAATTCTCAATGATAACCGTCGAAATGAACTTCTAACTGTCGAAACATCCCTTCATGATCGCTGATCATGCTTTCTCACAATTAGCTCCACTACGCCATGTCTGCAGTTAGGCTTCCCTCTTGATTTTGAATTTGAACCTTGTAAGTAACCGTTAGACCACATCGCCTCATATCCCTCGATCATTCCAGTGCTATGCAGACCCATTATTACTAGTATGGGTTAACACGTGTCTGACTATGGTTGGCGATTTATATTACCTTCCCAAACTGCCCTTCTCATTCCACATGTTGAATCGCGATTAGCTTGTACAAAATATGTAGCCAACAAAATTATAATTTATATTTGAGAATCAAAAAATTAGTTTGATTTTGATTTAAATTTCTTACATGTAAATATTTTTGAAAGGGCTTTATAGGTTTAATTTATGTTTTATAAAACAAAGAAAGATGAATGTTGGGATTATTATATTCATGAAATTAATGGTTTTAATCTTAATAATCAAAGATATTTTTGTATTAGAAATTGGAAAATTAGTCATGGGTTCATCTTTATTAATAAAATTACATGTTTAAACTAGTTCATGCAAGAGTTTAAGTTTTGAAATGTGTTTGGAAATTATTTTGTTAGTTTTGAAAGCATAGAAAATTTGTTGGCCGTTCGAGCATTAAAGTCACCACTCGAGCGAACATTAAGGCCAACCAATATTTTTACGGAGTTCTACAGACCGCTTGAGCAACTAAAGGTGCGCTCGAATGGAGACCCTATTTTCAGCAATTTTTGACTAACTCTTTTAAGTGCCTATTTGCATCCTCATGACATTCTAAGTATTTTTAGGCACCAATTGGACTCGTATAGTCATGGAATAAGGTAGAAACATAAAGAGAGTTGAATTAAAATGAAATAAGTATCGAATGGTGCTTCTATTGAATCTTTGTTGTGTAATTTGTATAGGTGAACGTCCGAGGCCTTATATCGACTTAACCCACTATGAGTAACAATGTTGTAAAGATATGTTCAAATTGTATTTATTTTCTGAATAATAAATTATACTTTTTATCGATTGAATGATGATCCTCTTTTGAATTGTATTCGTGGCATCCATAGCGTATTGTTATTGTTATTGATATCGCTATTGTTACAGAGATCTCTGTCAGTTCCAAATCTTGGAACTATTGTTATTGTATGATGGCCATCAATTGATTGTTCGGTTTTTTAAGACCAAGTGTATCGTTGCTATCAGATGTACCACGTATGACTTATATAATTGTTAATTGATTGAATTGAACGATTGATTGACAAAAAGATATTGATTGAAAATGTGCTATTGATAATCGATTGTTTGAAAGACTGAATGACATCATTCTTAACCTCTTTACACATCTGTTATTCAGTGGGCTATAGCTCACAGTTTACTATATATATGTAGGTAACCAGGCACTGGATCAAAGCTAGAGGCGTCGACCCGAACTCATGTTTTGTCAAGCCAGCCATTGTGCCTCATAACGAGGTTCTGAACTTGCACAAGTCAAGGCTTTTTGGGTGATTCAAATTTACCCTTTTGTCTTTGCTAAATGTAATGAATGTTTAAGACTTTTGTTTATACAGTTTTTGATGATGGGATTATGTCCCTAACTTGCATATTGTCTTGCATATGTATTTTTGGTATAAGTGGTTATGAATATGGCTATGTACATGAAAGTTTATTTCCATTCAGGTCCTCATAGCTCATTGAACATTATCTTATTATTGATTGGCTTCCGCCAGCCCTCTTTATACTGTATTATTGTCATTATTGTTAAGCAAGCTTTTGGTAATCACTAATTACTGGCCGGTTACGACGCTAAACCTATAGGGGCGGGTTTGCGTTGTGATAAATAACCAATAATGGTAACTGTAGACCGCCCGATAACTCCCAGCTCCGCGCACGATGGCGCGAAATCGTTTTGTTCTTAGCTACTACAGTTCAGATTCATGTCACAATTTTGAATCTAATCTCACAAAGTGCGATGTGAGACCGATAAATCACCAAAGAGTCTAAATCCGGCAAATCGTTTGGAAAACTGATTTTAATAAAGAAGTGTCAAACATGGACTGCTTTGCCAGACACAGAGTCGCCACCTAAATGTTTTATTTTAGGGGAAATTTAGGAAACCCTGACTCGTGCCTAAGGCCACATGTCCGTTATCACCAAAGTTGCCTCGGCTCGGGAACTTGGGTACGAGAGGGGAAGGTCATGCAATGAGCACCCCCACTCACCCGATCAAAGATCGACCTTTACTAACATGATATGTTGTTTTTGAAAACACATGTGTTCTTATTCTGGTTATTAACCTAGAATTACTATGTGATGCACACATCATACAAGTATAGACTAGATCGCCTAAGTTGGAACAAAACATTGCATGTTCGTTTGTTTGAAAACGGTTTAAAGTTTGCTACTCGCAAGTAGGCTAAGATGAGATTTTGATGAATTGTTCCAATTCAAGCAATCCAACCTTCACCCACAGGCATTCATGCAGTTATATCAGTTAAGCAGTTAGGCTCATGGCAAGCATGCTAACATGGCAACACTAACACACATGCAGTATGCTAAAGCGTAAACACTCACAGTGTACTCTGAGCCAAAACAGAGAACTGGTTAGAAATCATGCATAATCCTAGTTCATGTTAAAATAGCTAATGCAACACATGCGAAAATGCAACTTAGATAGGCTCGGCTATTCTAAGATATCATGTGAAATGCAACTTGGTAACATGTTATTGAACACGTATTCAAGTAAATATATTGAAATACAATGTAGTTAGTATGATGCGTCGAGCCCGGTGCATGCAATACAAATGAATGGATGCACTCATGCGAAGCATAAGGTATGCTAAACAAAATACGCCCTAAAACTAACCACTGAAAGCAAGTAAGTAAAAGGGAGAAAGAAATGGGGGTTGGAAAACATGCATCACACACACACACGCTTATTACAACAATGCGCCCTCTCGCAGGAGGGGGTCCGAATAAAAAGCTAATTAGCTAATCTAAGCTAATTAAACTAATTATTACATCACAAAACTAATTAACTAATCATAGTTAACTAATTATTACAAAACAAATTGAAATAGCTAAACGCATTAACTATTAAAGTACAGAACCAAAGCATAAACTAGCTAAGAAAAAGAAGCTAAGTAAAGCAGTAAAGCTGTGTCCTCAGAGGGAGAAGAATGCATGCATGCTCGGTCGTCTCGTTCGGAAATCTGTCGTGATGCCCCAACTTGCCTCTGTTTTCAATTGACCTCAGAACTTTGCACCAAGCTCCAGAAAGCTTTAACTCCACCATGGGAACCTGTGGGAGGGCTGCAGACCACTTTCTGGAGTTGCCAACCACCTGTCGACCACTTTTCTTTGCTGAAAACCAGAAAAAGTAGTCGGCCAGCTAGGTTTACTGGTCAGCCGACCATAGGGCTGAGCAAAGAATCTGTGAAATCCGTAATCCAATCCAGTCCAGTCCAATCTAATAGGTTTGGATTGGTTTTTTGAATCCGTGGTTCGGTTCCGGATTGAAGAATTAAAAATCCGTAGTCTACGGATTAGTTCCGGATTGAACCCCATGGTTCTGGATTGGAACCGATCCGGACCGTATACAAATAGTCTATATTTTTATCATACATCCTCCCCCATGGTTTATTCTCTTATTCCATATAAAACTAAACTCAAACCTAAACCCGCATCATATCTTCTTTTATTAGTTTTGTTTGTTAGTTTTTAGTTTTAATTTGTAATGGTCTAAATACTTATGGTGAAACCAGTTTTCTTATGGTTGTTTAAAATCTAGAACAGTATGTCGCTATTATAGAAAGACATGTTGCTATTGTGGAACTAATATAGCGCTATGTTTATGTTTTTATGAAATTAAAGTGTTATATATATATTTTTGTTATTTAATTATGTGAATCCGTGGTCCTAAACCGATCCAATCCGTATTTAAATGGATTGGTTCCATGATTTAAACGGATTAGATTGGTTCCAATTTTTCAAGAACCGTAAATAACGGATTGGTCCTAGTTTTACCCCAATCCGGTCCAATCCGGACCATGCTCACCCCTAGCCGACCAGTTGTTGTTGCCAGACTCCACTTTGCTGCAACAGAGAGCAAGAAAGGGCATGGCAATGTATTTGCAAGATATGTGTGCACAACCACCATTCCTATCATTTCATGAGCTCCAGGGAGTGTAGTTCTCGACCCTTGGGCCACCAATCACGCATCTCGATGCATGATGGCTGAGAAGCCAAATTGCACAATTCAATGTAAAATGAATGCACAAATAAACACATAAAGTCTAAAACTCTATCATGCTTGATCAAGAGCGTCGGCGACCGAGAATTAAGGCACGTTTCATCACTTTAAGTATGAAACGTCCATCGTTTCTCGTCTTCGGATTAACACTCAATCCAAACAACAATGCAAAACAAGCATGCAAACATGCAATGCAACTCAAGCATGCAAACATGTAAGGGACAAGCATGCAACAACATGCAATGCAACATGATCAAACTACCAATGCCAAGAGCATGCATAGACAATGCAAATTGATACAATGGCATACACAATGCAAATAACAACATAGCATACTCAATGCAATGAACAATATGGCATACTCAATGCAATATAACATAAGCATGCACAATGCGAACAACATGAAAACCAACATGCTCAATGGACTTAAACCAAAATGGACAGACCTCAGTCATACCTAAATCAATGGCCATAATGCTAAAATGAAGGCACCAAAAGTATATACAAGCATGCATGCCAATTGTCTCACCAAATAGGCCTAAGAGCACAACTCTCAAGAGTGCTCAAAGAGTGAAAAATGCGGAAGTGTAACAACACTGAGTGCACTGAAATAAGGTATGAAATGATGCCAAATCACTCAAACAACACAAGTATGGCATGCAAAGGTCCTTAAGGCATTAAAGCTAGCAAAGAGGACTACAAAGAGGGCATGCAATACATGGTACAAAGGCATGAACCAACCATGGACAGAGCTTAATTAGGTCTAAACAAAGACCAAAATATGCTAAGATGGAGGCTCAAGGACCTAGGCAAGATGGCATACATGCTAGGCCACAAACAAGGCAACAATGCACAACACTCAAAGGCACTTAAAGAGTGAATGAAGTGGGAACATTGCAGTCCTATGTGCTCTGAAATAACATGATGAATGATGCCAAATCATGTACATGATGCAAATGAAGCATGCTACGGTGTTCAAAGCTTGAAGCAAACATAGACACTTGCACTATAGCTATACAAAACATGAAGCATATGGTTGAGGCAACCCAAAATAGTCCTAGAATATGTCAAAATGAGTCTAAAACATGTATGGAAGGAAGCCAAAACAAGCTAGCATGAAGGGCATGAAGCATGATGCAAACAAGGCCAAAAGGGAGGATTGCACTACACCTATTAAGACCAAGCATGGGATGACTTAACCAACAAAAATCAAAGTTATATCATGGCAAAATAACCCCAAAAACACATTGAAATGATAGCTCGCAAACTTAGGCATGAAGGCATACACAATGACTCATTCTTAAGGCATAAAGGACCAACCCTTCAAAGCATGGAAAGAGTGACAAATGTGAATGCATGGCCATGAAACATGGACTAAAATCTCATAACAAATGATGTCAAATCATTCAAATAGGCTAAGCAATGCATGCTAGTGGACTTGATACACAAAGCTAACAAGCCAAAATGCACTGTGGCTATACAAAGCATGGCATGCATGACCAAGACAACACAAATCAGAGCTAGAGCATGCTAAAACATGGACAAAATCTTCTTAGAGTTAAGCTAAAACATGCTAGAATGATGGTCTAAACACATGATGCATGTTAAGCTAGTTCATGGAATTGCACTACAAGTGTATGGAGCATGCATGGGGCTATCAAACCAAACCTTAACAGAGGTATGACATGGCAAAACAACACCAAGAACATGCTGAGATAGACGCAAAACAAGCTAGAATGACATGCTGCTTCATGAAGCACACAAAGACTAGTTTGCAAAATTTATACTACAAGTATATAAGGAATGCATGAGGTGAGAAAACCAAACCAAAATAGTGGTATGCCATGCCGAAATAACCCCAAATACATGCTAAGATATGGCCAACATAAGCTTAACAAACATGCTCAAACATAAGGCATTCAAAGCAAGCATTCAAGACACAAAGAGAGGGGATGACCCTCTCCTATTTGGGACCTCAAAACACCATTTCCACCGCTGAAATTCCTCTGAGTTTCAGTGGTGAGAAGGCCAAAACAAGGTGATCCCAATAGCTTAAAAAGATGGCTCAAGAACAAGGCCAAACAAGGCCTAAGAGGGGGTAGACTACCCCCAACACAAAAGTGACCTTAAACAAACATCACAAGGACTGAAAAATAGAACTTTTTTCAGTAGAAAGTTAAGCTTAAATCAGCATACAAATAGGTCCAAAAGCTTAAGCCAAAACAAGGGTTTTAAGGGTTAGAAGCTCACCCTTGAAGAACACCTTCAAAACCACAACTCCAGCAGCTTTTCTGAGCTCGAACTAAACCAAAAACTCCAAAACCAGCTCCTAAGTACCTCAGCAACAAAAGGATGGTGTTTGAGTGTGTGTTTGTGTGCAATAGTATGGAGAAATTACACTTTAAAGCACAAAAATGAGACTAAAAGAGAGATATAGAGATATATGTGTATGTATATCTCAAGCAAGAAAATCTGAACCTAAGGCATGAGGGGGGAGGTACTCTCTCATAGAGAACAAAGCTCACGCTTGTTGGACAAGCTTTTGGCCTAAAGCCATCCCTCCATACACGTGTATGGAGGATGACTTCTGTGCTTTCCAGCTGTAACAACTGGCCTCAAAATATCTCCAAAAAGGTGATGAAAAGCTGCTGACCACTTGAACTGGTCGGCCAGCTACTTGTAGTGGTCGACCGACCACCATAAGTGGTCTTCCAAAAATAAAATTGGTTGGCCATGGTAGGAGGTGGTCTGCACACTAAAAGCAAGCCAATGGTGTGGTGGCCGACCAGAAAAGGTGGTCCAAAGACCAAGAAAACCAGTTAGCTGACCAGAAAACTGGCTGGCAGGAAGAAAAGTGGTCTCCAAGGGTAAAAACTGGTCTCCCACCCTTGTACCACCTTCCAAGCAAAGAAAACAAGGTTTGTACCAAAAACAAACCAAAAAGGATGCAAGATGAGAGATCGGGAGGCAAGACGCGCAGCTGGGAACCTTGAAAACTGGTTTACGGGCATCAAAAGTGGTCTACGACCACAAAAGTGGTCTCCCAGACCATAGTGTCCCTCTAGGCAGAGGCAACAAGGCATGGTTCAAAAACCAAGCCAAACGAAGAACGTTAAGCGGTCCCGAGACAAGACGCGCGACCGAAGGCTCCAAAAATTGGAAACTAGTCTCCAAATGGGAAAAATGGTCTACAACCACAAAAGGATAGTCTACAAGGCCTCTCCCTCCCTCCAGGGAAGAGAAAACAAGATTCGGTCCACAAATCGAGCCAAAGCACAAAGAGTTCAGAGGCCCGGAGGCAAGACATTCAGCCGAAAACCCCGGAAACTCGAAACGAGCACAACATGCATAATCACTGAGCGCTCAATCAATGACGTCTGAGTCTTAAGGTTGGTCAAAATGGGGTTTCTACAGTAACGGAAGTGAGTCATCAGTCAGTGGCACTGAATCGGTGGAAAGAATCATGAAAAGAGCGGTTACTAGCTTTTTGCAAGCCTTGCAGACTAACATCAACAATGGGATGCCAGAACGGCGAGAAAAACCGATTACCATAAAACAGTTCTAGAATTTGAAACCTACCACATTTACCGGCAGTCCAGACCTAATGGTAGCAGACACTTGGGTTAAAGACATGGAAAAGATTTTTCACGTTCTACCCTACACTGAAAGACAGAAGGTAATTTTCGCCATTTTCACTTTCAAAGACAATGCGTAGGAATGGTAGCTTCACCCTAAAGAAAGAAGAAATTGTGACTTGGGCAAGATTCTTGGAAGTATTTTATGCAAAATACTTCCCAGATTCGTTGCGGGAACAAAAGGCGTCGGAATTCATCCATCTAAAGTAAGGAACCATGACAGTGGCCGAATCCGAGAGCAAGTTCACACAACTCGCTTGGTTTGCGACATATGTCATCCCCACCGAAGCTCGAAAAGCAAGAAAATTCGAAGCAAGATTGGATGTTGAAATCAAAGATAGGCTTGAAGTTTTGAAACTGCCAACCTATGTGAAAGTTGTAAACCAAGCATACATTGTAGAAAAAGGGATTAAAGCCTCGCGTTCCGGGGAACCAAGCCAAAAGGAGCAATTCTGGAAAGAGACAACAGAAGATCCGGTGTTGCGCCTCCCAAGAGGGTGAATACGGGCACAACCAACTTAGGTAATCAAGGTTCTACTAACCCTAGAGATGGCACCATTCCAACTTGTCCTACGTATGGAAGGCTCATTAGGGACACTGCCATCAAGACACGGGAGCATGCTTTAAATGCGGTCAAGTTGGCCACTTGCTGAAGGATTGTCCAAAGCTGACCAATCCTATAGCCAGCCCCTCTAGCCCAGTCAGAAAACCTGCAGGACTTGGAGGAGAAAGGAAGGACCAAAAACGCCAAGGAAGGGCTTTTGCCTTGGTACCTGGAAAACCAGAAGTTACCGAAAACGTTGTGTCAGGTATATTTTCTGTCTATGGTCATTTAGCTCACGTTCTCATTGACTCTGGGTCGCTCATTCTTTTGTTGCACCATACTTTCCTGTTAAGTTGGCATCAACACCCGAACCCTTAGGATATATATTGTCTGTGTCTTTTCTTTTTGGTAATTATGCCTGTAGTACTGATGTGTACAAATCATGTACTATATCCTTAAAAGGCAAAACCTTATACGTAGACTTGATTCCCCTCCGCATTGGGAACTTTGATGTGATCTTAGGGATGGATTGGCTGGCTGCCAACCATGCCTCTATTGATTGTAAAGCTAAAAACGTCTCCCTCAGGCTACCAAACCAACTCGAGCTTGTCTTTGATGGGGCTAGAGTTTCCAACCCTCCCTGTATTATATCCTTCATGACAGCCCAATGACTTCTAAGAAAGGGTTGTTGTAGTTATATTTGTTATGTGATTGATACACAAAAAGAAGTCCCCACCATTGATACAATCCCGTGGTTCGAGAATTCCCAGATGTCTTCCCTGAAGATCTACCTGGTACCCTGGTTGATTGGGAAATTGAATTCACCATTGAAACTCAACCTGGTACCCAACCAGTATCAAAAGCCCCTTACTGCATGTCAATGACAAAATTGAAAGAGCTGAAGACTTAACTCTAGAAACTACTGGACAAAGGCTTCATTCAACCTAGTACCTCGGAGAGCTCCAGTACTAATCGTAAAGAAAAATGATGGCACGATGAGGTTATGCATTGATTACTGGGAGCTGAACAAGGTCACCATCAAGAATCGGTACCCACTGCCACGAATCGATGACTTGTTCGATCAACTTCATGGCGCCCAAGTATTCTATAAAATCGACTTGCGTTCTGGCTATCACCAACTAAAAGTCAAAACGGAAAGTATCGAAAAAACTACTTTTAGAACTTGTTACGGGCACTACGAGTTTCTCGTCATGCCATTTGGCATCACAAATGCTCCAGCGGCCTCATGAACCGAGTGTTCAAACCCTATCTTGACAAGTTTGTTATAGTCTTCATTGATGACATTCTCATGTACTCCAAGTCACCGAAAGACCATGAACAACACTTGTGAACGGTTCTACAAACACTACGTGATCACAAACTTTATGCCAACTTGGAAAAATGCGAATTTTGGATCACAAGTGTATACTTCCTTTGTCACGTCATTAATAAAGATGACATCTCGGTTGACCCCCAAAAAGTTATAGCAATCGTGGACTGGCCATAACCTACTAATGTGTTAGAAATTCGAAGTTTCTTAGGTCTAGCTGGCTATTACCGACGTTTCGTGCGAGATTTCTCAAAGATAACATCACCTTTGACCCAGCTAACTCAGAAGAACACACCTTTCAAAATG
Organism: Camellia granthamiana; assembly: GCA_036172215.1. Lineage (NCBI taxonomy): Eukaryota > Viridiplantae > Streptophyta > Magnoliopsida > Ericales > Theaceae > Camellia > Camellia granthamiana. Next base: position 67,015,675 of record CM069910.1, on the reverse strand, counting down.
GACTGACAAACAGAAGCGTTGCTTCCAAGAATTAAAAAGTCGACTTGTGTCAGCTTCTATACTAGCACTCCTTACAGGAGTAGATGGGTTTGTAATTTATAGTGATGCTTCATACAATGGTTTAGGTTGCGTTCTTATTCAAAATGAAAAAGTCATTGCTTATCCCTCGCGACAACTAAAGACTCACGAGAAGAACTACCCAACTCATGATCTAGAGTTGGCTGCGGTGATTTTTACCCTCAAGATCTGGCATCATTATCTCTACCGGGCAACCTGCGAGATTTACACTGATCATAAGAGTCTTAAGTATCTGTTTACACAGGAGGAACTGAATATGAAGCAACAACGGTAGTTAGAATTTATGAAAGACTATGATATAGAGATACATCACCATCCAAGCAAAGCTAACGTGGTGGTAGACGTATTGAGCTGAAAGATGACCAGAAGTTTGGCATGTACTCTCGTTTCCCGCAAGATCAATGGACTGCTCGCCAACATAACCGTGAAACCTACCTTAATTGAAGAAATTAGAGCATGCCAATATGGAGATAAACTTTTTAAGAACAAGTACGAGGAACAAAGGAGTACGCCTGATCCTGATTTCACTATAAGTAATGGGATACTGAAATTTCGAAATCGAATTTGTGTACCCGACATTCCAGAACTCAAGAAGAAGTTATTGGTGGAAGCTCATAGCTTAAGATTTGCAGTCCACCCTGGCAACACAAAGATGTACCAGGATCTGAAGGAACACTACTGGTGGATAGGAATAAAGAGATGTAGCAAGCCATGTCTCTAAAAGTCTGCATTGTCAGCGTGTTAAAACAGAACATCAGAGACCTGCTGGAATGCTTCAACCACTCCCTATTCCTGAATGGAAATGGGAGCACGTTATTATGGACTTCGTGGTCGGGTTACCAAAGTCATTTTCGAAGAATGATGCAATATGGGTTATAATAGACCGATTGACGAAGTCGGCACATTTTCTGCCAATCAAAATCATGTACTCCCTTAATAAGTTTGTCACTTTGTACATCAAGAAAGTCATTCGATTGCATGGTACCCCAGTTTCAATCGTGTTTGGCCGAGACCCCCATTTCATGTCTCACTTCTAGAACAAATTGCATAAAGCTTTGGGAACTACATTGAAGTTTAGCACAACTTTTCACCCACAAACTGATGGGCAATCCAAAAGAACAATCCAAACGTTGGAAGACATGTTATATGTATGCGTGTTGGACCTCAAAGGTAACTGGGATGAGCACCTACCTTTAGTGGAATTCGCTTATAACAACAGCTACCAGGCAAGCATTGGAATGGCACCATACGAAGCGCTGTATGGAAGGAGATGTCGATCACCTCTGTGTTAGGTGGAAGTCGGAGACAGGAAACTGTTAGGCTCCGAGATCGTGCAAATCACAAGTGATAAAATCCAACTCATCTAACAGCGAATTCGCACTGCTCAGAGTCGCCAGAAAAGCTATGCAGATACATGAAGATGGGAATTGGAATTCCAAGTAGGAGATTATGTTTTCCTAAAGATCTCACCAACAAAAGAGGTTATCTGATTTGGAAAGCGAGGAAAGTTAAACCCACGTTACATCGGACCATTCGAGATACTGGAAAGGATTAGTCCTGTTGCATATCGCCTTGCACTGCCATCTGAACTGTCCAATGTCCACGATGTATTCCACGTTTCGATGGTCTGACGGTACCTCCGAGATCCAGAACATGTCGTCGACTATGAGAACTTGGAAGTCCAAGAGGACCTCTCTTATGAAGAGCAACCAGTGTAGATTCTCGATTGTCGTGATCAAGTTCTTCGAAACAAGACCATATTACTGGTAAAAGTCTTATGGCGAAATCATCGTATCGAAGAAGCTACGTGCGAAACAGAAAATTAAATGCAAGCCAAATATCCACACCTTTTCGAAAGTTAAGGTACGTCAAGTTTGGGGACAAACTTCTATTTAGACGGGGAGAAATGTGACATTCTAAATATTTAATTAATACCACAACTAACCACGATTACTACTACTACTACTACTAATAATAATAATAATAATAATAATAATAATAATAAATCTAATTTGGCATTGGGTTATCAAATATGTAATCAATTATTTAAGGCCAAAATAACACAATTATGGAACAATACTATGAGTTGGGCTACATTAGAATTAAGGATTATATAAACAAATAAAGACAAATCTAATGTATAGATTTACTGAGGGAGATAAGAGGCAATTAATTGGAGAGATTTGCAAATTATCTGCAGAAAAAGAAGGTAGGCCATCTGTGCCATCTAAGCCATTAGAGAAGGTGAGTCATCAACCTTGGGGTCATCATGATAGGGTGAGTCAGCACCCAAGAATGTGTAGATAAGGAGGGGAGGGGACTATGAAATTAGTGAGGAAACGAACAAAAAAAAAAAAGAGCAAGAGAATGAGCAAAAAAATAGAGAGCAGGTAAGGGCTGAAAACCAACGGAAATATAAAGGAATTAGTAAGACTCAAATATTAAAATGAGTTATATTATACCTTGAGTCGCCATAATATATTTTATGTATGTTTTGGGTTACCATAATTTATTTTACGTAATCTATGTTTTATAAAGTATATTAATATTTTAATTACGTTAATTATTTCCTAAACTTTATTTGCTTAAATTGAGACCCATGGATATGTTTGTTTAACTTTTAGAAATTATTTGACAATAATTTTATAACCAACTACGTTTTGTAAGTACCACCATGGGAGTCCCATGCCTTGGGGGTCTTAAATAACCATTGGCCTCTATCTGGCCACTTTGTAGTCCTCTGTTTGTCATGGATCCATTGACCTCTATTCTGACTATCACTCCAGGGCCCTCTATTCTGTTCCGTGGTTATGGTTATTTATTTACATAATTTTCTGTATTTCAGTTTCTGCCACTTAAATAATTTATTTATTCAAATCAAGTTATGTAAATATTGTAGCCTAACTAACGATCAATGGTTATTTGTGTTCTCTAGTCTTGACATAATATTTTTCACTCTGCTATGTGCTTATAGTTGTTACCCTTTCAAGTGACGAGATGTAAGGAAGACCTGTAACCTCATATAGTGGAACCCGTACAAGAATTGGGGCCGATCCGTTGTTTTGTTTTTCTTCCTTTTCTTCTTCTTTTTTTTTTTACTAAGGGCCAATCACTGAATAAAACATAAATAAAAGCCCTATAGACCTACTTTCTTTAATCAAAATAGTCAAATGAAATTAATTTTCTATTTAATTACTTTCTTACTTCCATTTTGCCTCCGTCTGCGCCACTTAATTTATTATGATTAGAATTATTTAGTAAGTTACAATTCTAGCTGAGAGGGAAGATTTGCACCGGACTGTACGGCCGGGCTGGGGTAACGTCAGACGTGACGGACTGCACGGCGCCGAGCTAATTCCTCCGTCGACGAAGCCGGCAGCCTGACTTGCACGGTCGGAGATATTGATCGGTCAAACATCAACTGTCGCGACCGAGCTGCAACTTGAGCGTAGTAGACAGAGCTCAGAGTAACGGATGATGATGCCGAGCTAAAAGGTAGTCCGAGATGGACTGCGGGCGCGATCATGGCCGGCACGCCTTTGTCTGACCGGTCGATGCGACAGAGCTTCGTGTGACCGAGTTCGAAGGTAGAACGGTTGGAGGTCGGCATGCCTCACAACCGGTTGGTCCTGATGAGCCAGTCAAGAATAGTCCGGCCGAGGTGGTCAGGCTTTCGGCTGATCCCAAGTTACAGGACGGTGACCCGTAGCACGGTCATGTGCACGTGATGGCAATTCTCCATCAGTGATAGGCCGGTCATGGTACCCTGGTTAAGGGTGCCACCTGGGCCAATAGCGTGAGGGAGAGGACATCTGCTCCACGCACACCTCAATACTGTTGGACAGTTCTGTGTGTATTGGTGGAAGGACAAAACCTTTACACGCGTAAGGTGGTGAGGGGCGCGCACTGCCACCTGTCCAGGAAAGGACAGCAGAGGTAGTGCGCGCATGACCTAGAGGTTGCATGGCCAGCCTAGAAATAGGGAGGGAGACGAACGTTGGAGGTATGAAAATTCACTCTCACAAACTCTCTCCTCCGATTGTCTTCTTCCTGAGTGATCTGACTTGATCGTCGGAGGGTCTTTCCGGCACACCACCGCCGGACAGCTCACCATTTTTGTGTTGCAGAGATAGACGCCGTCACCAGAAGCTTGACGTTCAAGGCGTACGGAGAGCAGAGGATATTTCGCCCCCGTACAATTGGCGCCGTCTGTGGGAATCTTGATATTCAACCCTTGTTCTTCGAGCTTCGCCGACCATTTCCATGGCCAACAACGACGAAGTTCCGCTGTCCGTCGTCGATGGTGTCACTCCGGAGTATGTCCGAAGGAGAGAAGGCCTCCCGAATGTTCCAGCCATGGTGGGCCTGGAAACCTCTTCGCGAGGTGCGCGAGACAAACGTGGAAGGAGCTCTGATCGCTCGCAGAGCCCAGAAGGCCGCCGACGCCGGGGGGAGTCCTGTGAGGAACGCCTGGAGCACAAACTCAAGGATCAAGACGCCCTCATTCAAAGGATGGCGACGGAGATGGAGCTGTTGAAATGCCAAGTTAGGGGCAAGGATGTAGCTGGAGAGGGCAACCTTAGTGAGCACACCCCCTCCCCTCGTTCTAGCAGTCGCCACCAGAGGAGGACTCATTCGATCTCCATCACCAGGAACTATGGGGTTGGAGATTCAGACCAGCGAGAGGGCAGATCCTCCACTCGCGACAGCACTTACCGCCCCTCACACCCATCATCAACGTCGCGTTACTCTGCCTCCTCTCGTTCCGGGGATCTCAGGGACGTGTTGGAGGAGAGAGCGCGCCGTCGAAAGGCTCAGAGGGTACCGGCGCTCCAGAGGTTGAGTGCCCCAATTCGTTGCAGTGAAGAAGTAGTGATGCCGGCGCCCAGAGTCAGGGCCCCTGCCCTGGAGGACAAAGAGCTGGCGAGACTTACAGCTACGCCGCTGTCACCAGAGATTGAGAGCACCCCACTCCCTGCCGGATTCCACCAGCCAAAGTTCACTTTGTACGACGGCAAGACGGATCCGTACATGCATGTTAGTCATTACCGGCAAGTGATGGCTGGCCACCGGCGAAATGACGCCTTGATGTGCCTCATATTCCCAGCAAGCTTGGGAGAGCTGGGCTTGAAGTGGTTCGAAAGGCTCCCGGAGGGGAGTATTGAGGGGTGGCAGCAACTAGCGGAAGCCTTCGTCACCAGATTCAAGACCAACACTCGAACGCCGAAGGAGGTTGACCATCTCCTGGGCGTCAAGATGGAGTTTGGAAGTTCGCTGAAGGCATACAATGCGAAGTATTGGGAAACTTACAACGAGATCCTCGATTGCCCTACAAATCTGGCGATCACTCAATACAAGAGGGGTCTCCCAGTCGGACATAGATTGCGAGATTCACTCACGATGCATCAACCCACCACCATGGAATCTTTGATGCAGCGGATCAACGAACACATTCGTGTGGAAGATGACGCTGCCTCTGCGACCGAGAAGAATAATCCGGTCGCGATGGACGGAAGGACGGCGGGCAAAGTTAACTCGGTTGGGCAGGAGGATAACCGCCCAGGCGATCGATCAAAAGATCAACGGCGTGGACTAAACCGCAATGACCGAACAAGGGTCGCAGAAACGACCGAGCTGACGCACCTCGCGACGCGGCAGAAGATACCAAGAGAAAACTGAAGGCGCGGACAGGAATTACCACGGTCTTCAAAATTCCCATCTACCATATTTCGAGTGAGATCCGAGGCGAGCCTTTTGTCCGTTGGCCAGCCAAGTTAGGAAATGCGCAGCGAGGCTTCAATCCAAAATATCGCTGCACCTTCCATGAAGAACGGGGGCACCGGACAGAGGACTGCTTGCCACTCAAACAGCACTTGGAGGAATTGGTGGCGGCGGGGCATCTTGACCAATATATAGACGGGGGAGTCAAGGCCGCGCCAACCGGGAAAACCGAGCCTAATGGTATGGCCGCCCTAGAGGTGCCCCTGCAAGGTGTAATCAACGTCATCCACGGCATCGTTGAACCGGCGAGGGTCGGCGAGCTGAGAGGAATGATCAAGAAGGCCGAGCACATGAGGGAAGTACTCTCTGTCCAGCCCGCTGTAAAGAAGGGAAAAACCGAGGAGAGAGACGTCCTTTCGTTCTCAACCAAAGACTTAGAAAGGGTGCAGATGCCGCACAACGACGCCTTGGTGGTGACCCTCCACGTCAAAGATTTTGATATCAAGAGAATATTGATCGACCAGGGGAGTTCGGTCGAAATAATGTATTATGACGCGTTCAAACAAATGAAGTTAGAAGACAAGGATTTGGCTCCTGCAACATCTCCTTTGGTCGGCTTCAACTCACAACCAGAATGGCCGATCGGAAAGATTATTTTGCCGGTCAAAGCAGGATCGGTTGTGAAGCAAGTAGAATTCTGGGTGCTCAAAGTGTCATCGACTTACAATTTGATCCTGGGCAGAGGTTGGCTGCACGCCATGCAAGCAGTTGCTTCGACCTTCCACCAAGTCATGCGCTTTCTAGCGTTGAACGGGCAAATAGAGGAAGTCTGGGGAGACCAGGTGATGGCCAAACAATGCTTCGTTGCGGTAAATGGCAGCCGAGCAGCCAAAGGGTTTGTCCAGATGATCGAGGGGCCCGAGGGAAAGGAGGTCCTCGAAGACGTGGGAAGAAAGGCCGAGGAAAAAGCGGTCGAAGATTTGGTGCAAGTGCGCATTGATGAGAACGATCCAACTAAGTTCTTCCTCTTAGGATCATCATTGTCTAGTGGTGAGCGGTCAGATTATGTCAACTTCTTGGTTTCCAACTTGGAGGCCTTTGCGTGGACGCCTTACGACATGCCTGGCGTCGACCCAAGCTTCATTTGCCACCAGTTGAATGTCTTCCCCAATGCACGGCCGGTTATTCAAAGAACGCGCCGCTCAGCTTTGCACCATGCTGAGGTGGTGGCAGAAGAGGTGAAGAATTTGTTGGAAGCTGGGGCCATAGAGGAGGTGCAATACCCTCGGTGGATATCCAACACGGTGGTTGTCCCCAAGAAGAACGGCAAGTGGCGAGTCTGCGTTGATTACAAGACTGTCAACCGAGCTTGCCCAAAGGACAGTTTTCCCCTACCTCGAATTGACCAGCTGGTGGACTTGACCGCTGGCCATCAGAGGTTTAGCTTCTTGGATGCATATCGCGGCTATCATCAGATAGCCATGTATAAGCCGAACAGAGAGATCACGTCATTCACCACTCCCAGAGGCTTATACTGCTACAAGGTCATGCCTTTCGGATTAAAGAATGCCGGGGCAACCTTTCAGCGCATGATAACGAAGATGTTCGCTCCTCTCTTGGGCCGAACAATGGAAGCCTACATCGACGATACGGTGGTGAAGAGTAAGGAGAAGTCTCAGCACCTCGCCGACCTAGCAGAAATGTTTGCCATACTTAAGCATCACAAGCTTCGTCTGAACGCCTCCAAGTGCGCCTTCGGAGTTGGTACTGGAAAGTTTCTGGGTTTTTTGGTCACAAACCGAGGAATTGAAGCCGACCCATCTCAGATCAAAGCGATACAAGAGCTGGAGCGCCCGAATTCCACAAAGGACGTGCAACATCTTGCCGGAATGGCAGCCGTACTGAACAGATTTATCAGCCGGTCTTCGGATCGTTGCAGGCCCTTCTTCAAAAGTTTGAAGTCCAAATTCTCCTGGGATGAAGAGTGCGACCGTGCACTGGTAGACTTAAAAGCGTATCTATCCTCAGCCCCAATTTTGGTCACGCCTCAGCCGGGCGAAGAGCTGTACCTCTACTTGGCTGTTTCTCAGCACGCGGTGAGCGCGGTATTGGTTCGTGCTGAAGGCATCCAGCACCTACCAATCTTCTATGTAAGCAAGACCCTGCTCCCGGCCGAAACAAGATATCTTCCCTTGGAAAAATTGGCGTTGGCCTTGATGATGGCATCCAGAAAGCTGGCGCACTATTTTCATGCCCATACAATAGCAGTGTTAACCGGGTTCCCGCTGAAGGTGCTCTTCGAAAAAGCGGACTTCACGGGGAGAATTCTGAAATGGGCCGTGGAATTGGGTCAGTACGACATCAAGTTCAGACTGCGCACCGCAATCAAGGCTCAAGCACTTGCAGACTTTGTGGCGGAGTTCGCCCCTGGGGCGCATCCAGTTTGCCCGATCGATTTAGTTGGTGCGGATTTAGCACAACCCATGGTTTTGGCTACGGAAACAACGGAAACAAGTGTTGGCTCACAGGAGGGAGAAATGCAAAGCGCAACCGAACTATCAAAGTCCGGCGATTTGCTGGAAGGTGAATCCAACACAGACAAGGAAAGAAACCAGAATGAACCGACCAGGGACTCGGATTTGAGGAATTCCCAAAATCCCTCTGATTGCTGGAAGCTGTTCATCGGCGAGATGTGGAAGCTCTTCGTCGACGGGGCGTCCAACAGACACGGGGCCGGGTTGGGAATTGTGCTGTCTTCACCGGACGGACTGATTATCGAGCAAGTAATTGCGCTCGGCTTCCCAGCTTCCAACAATGAAGCGGAATATGAGGCCCTTCTTGCCGGACTAAGAAGCGCGTTGAGAATGAATGCCACAGTCCTTATGGTTTTCAGCGACTCCAAGCTGGTGGTCAATCAGGTCTCGGGGGAGTATGAGGCAAGAGATGAAAGAATGGCCAAGTATCAAGCGTTGGTGCGCAAAGAGATCGAGAAGTTCTCTATGATAAGAGTAGAACAGAGCAACCGCGAAGAAAACAACACGGCTGACAAATTGGCAGGGCTCGCCTCGACCCAGACGGCTTTTCCTAATCCCTTGATGATAGAGTTCTTACCTCGGCCAAGCATTGAGGAACCAGAAGCAACCGAGGTACTCTGCACCGACTTAGGTCCTTCTTGGATGGATCCCATCATCGCCTTCTTGAAAGATAGAGTTCTACCAGAAGAAAAGAAGACAGCCCACAAAATTCGAGCAAAGTCAGAGCGGTTTTGGCTCTCCCCTTCCGGAGCTTTGTATAAGAAGTCTTTCACGGGGCCATATCTGAAATGTGTCCACCCCGCCAAAGTGGAAGCTTTCCTCTATGAGATCCATGAAAGCATCTGCGGCAGCCATACTGGGGGCAGATCTCTAGCATACCGAGCAATCTCGCAGGGTTATTAGTGGCCGTGCATGCAGGCGGACGCGCAGAAATATGTTCGTAGGTGCGAGAAATGTCAGAAATTTGCTCACCAGATCCACCAACCAACGAGAGAATTGCTCTCCCTTACAAGTCCTTGGTCGTTTGCACTTTGGGGTTTGGATATTGTGGGGCCACTCCCAGTGGCCCCGGGCAATCGTAAGTTTTTCATCGCCGCCACTGACTATTTCACCAAGTGGGTGGAGGCCGAGCCACTGGCCACCATCAAGGAAAAAAACGTTAAGAAATTCGTTTGGCAAAATGTGATCACTCGCTTCGGCATACCTAGGGCCCTCATCTCGAATAATGGCACTCAATTCGATGGGAAACTCTTTCGCGGATTTTGTGAAGAGTTGAAGATCGAGTTCTACAATTCAACGTCGGCCTATCCACAGTCAAATGGTCAAGCGGAGGCCTCAAACAAGACCATTCTGGATGGGGCTGAAGAAGCGGCTTGAGAAGGCCAAGGGAAAGTGGGCTGAAGAGCTTCCTAATGTGCTATGGGCATACCGCACTACGCCAAGGCGATCGACTGGAGAGACACCATTCGCTTTGGCCTATGGTATGGAGGCCGTCATCCCATTAGAAATTGGCATGCCAACCATCCGCTCAGAAAGTTTCTAGCCAGACCTGAACAATGAAGCCGTGGCATTAGAGCTGGACCTTGCTGAAGAAAGGCGAGAGCGCGCATTGATCCACATAGCGGCCTATCAACAGGAACTCTCTAAAAAATACAACAAGGCAGTGCACCCCAGGCTGTTCAAGATTGGGGATTGGGTCTTAAGGAAGGTGCTTGGCAACACGGTGATCCCTGGCGAAGGAAAGCTTGGTGCAAATTGGGAAGGACCATACAAGGTGATTAGTCTTGCAGGCAAAGGGGCATACCATTTGGAAGACTTAGACGGCATGGCTGTCCCCAGACCGTGGAATGCAGCCAACCTTAAGGTCTTTTACTTTTAAGATGTAATTTCCTTTTGTTTAGCTTTTTTGGGCCTTCGGCTTTTTTGCATTTGATGTAAAAGATAGCAACGCTTTTGTAATGAAAAATAGCCCTTTTGTTGTATGGTGTTACGTCTATCCAATGAAATAACAAGGCACAAGGCAATCATTGATGCCAGGGGCAAGTGGACCGACTTGAATGAGACCGGACTGTTTTCCTCGGAATGGGAGCAGACCGCACAAACAGTTTGCCTATGGGGCAATATGCATTAGGGCTGAGCTGGTTTTGCTCGCCCAGTGGGAATGTTGGCGGCACGACCAACCTAATTGAAACATTGGTGTTTTGCCCAATGTAGGAGCCGAGTTGATTTTGCTCGGCCCATTCGGTATATTGGTGTCTTGTCCAATATGGGAACGAGCTGATTTTGCTCGACGGAATTGGCAATGTTGGTGTCTTATCCAACAGTTATAAGGCCGAGCTGACTTTGTTCGGCTAAAGGAAAATATTGGCGTTTTAAACAACTTGAAAGGCGAGCTGGTTTTTGCTCGGCTGCATTGAAGTGCCGGAATTACAAAGCGATCAAGTCTGCAAACCGATCAAGGCCGAGCGGATTTTGCTCGGCCAGGTGTAAAATGTCATTTCATTCGAAAGTACAACTGCTAGTCCTGACTAGATTACTTGTGAGCTGATTTTAGCTCGGCAGTTTGTGCGGTTTAGCCGACCTGCCAGTTGATTAAAGTTTGAAGGAAGAAATTCACACATACGAAAGCCGAACAAGAATAGACAATGAGCGAGCAAAAAGTTCAAGTTTCATTGATAAAATGAGATTCAGTACAAAAGGGGGGACATAGCCCGGTTACAAAAAAAAAAAAAAAAAAAAAAAAAAAAAACAGGGGGGAATCTTCAATCCATTTCAAGATCGACGGTTTGTCCGGCTGCCTCCACCGTCTGCTCGGCCATCACAATTGTCTACTCGGGCAAGTTTTCCTCGGCATCGTCGTCAGCTCCATCCCCCACATCAACATCCCGATCAGCCACTTCGTCTTCTACATCTTGAGATGCTTCGGTAGTGGTTTGCTCGGCTTGTTGCGCGGCGGCGGCTTCCTCCTCAGCCTCCTTCCTTGCCTCTGCTATAAGTCGGTTTTGTTCGGGCCCTGGAGTAAGCCTGCAAGTAGACTGGGATATAGGCAGGAGGCGGGTTGATGAACATGTCAGAATCCTGACCAAGGCCAACTTTCTCCACGGCAGCTTTCCAGCCGCACTGGAAAAAGATGTCCTTGGTCGCCTGGACTTGACGCTCGTAGGTTTTCTCCCCCTGCTTGTATCCACGGTCCTCTGCGTCTTCGACCGCCTTACCCATAGCTTCCTTGTTGGCATCACGCAGCTTTCGAAGCTCGGCGAGATACCGAGCTTTCATCGACTTCACGGCCCGTTGTTTGTCCTCATCAGCTAGGTCGACTTTTTGGAGCAGGGTATCTCGCTCCGCCGCGATTGCTTCTTGCGCGGCCCTAAGTTTTGCTATCTCGGCTTTCTGGGCCTTGTTCTCCGTGATGGCATCGCGCAGGCTCTGCCGCAGTTTGATCATGCGATCATGGGCAAGATAATTCTTTTGCGCGGCCTGCAAACAAATAACTGATTGTTAGCGTTCAGAAACCGAGCAAAATCCGAGCAAAAAGTTGAAGCGAAATTATAGAGAACTTACCAGCACGATGGATTTTGCCGCCGAGCGGAGGACCTTTAGGTCGGCCAGCTCATCGTGTTTTTTCATGTCCACTGGAAAGATTAGTTCCTTGGTCATGTTGAAACCAAGGGAGTAATCCTTATCAGCGTAGACGGAATCCTCGGCTGAAACTGGATGGCCCTGATATACGAACTCGGGCGCCCAGACCGGGGGAGTGGCTGGGCCCTTGCCCTTGGATTTGCCGGGCTGTTGTTGCTCGGCCTAGTCTCCCAGCTCGTTGGAAGCCAGCTCGGTGGAGTCTTCGTCCACAAGGCTTTGCCCGGCCTTCTCCTTCCTCTGTCTTTTCTTTGGCCGGCCAGCCTGTTGTTCGCTGGCCAGGGCGAGCACCGCTCCTTCTGTTTGTCCGGCGGGGGTGGAGGATGTTCCCCCGGTCGCTTCTGGAGGCTGGGACTCGCCTTCCTCTCCAGTGATCATGGACTTGATCGCTCGAATTTTCGCCATTTCTTGCTCGGGCGGTAAGAGGGACGAGTCTGATCGGTGGCAAGTTTGGATCTGCTCCGGGGAAGGCGCGCGAAGGAAGTCGGTCACGCGGCTTTTGCGCGGTGCCTGGTAATGGTAGGTCTGCTCGAAGCCGAGCAGTTTTGATGCCTCTCTTTCCTCGGCTGGGTGACGCAGCAGAACTCGGATGGCTTCTTGGTTGGCCTGGTGGTAGTCTGCTGCAAGGTACTTATCTGCAGGAAAAAGACAAGTGTTAGACCGGTGTAAAATAACAATAATGAAGTGCAGAAGAAAAATAGCGCGATCAGCCGGACTACTTACCAGCACTACCGAAATCTTTCCTAATGTACCAGCCCGGTATGGGCGCCTCGGTGCCCTCGTAATTACCGGACACCCAGAGGAAGTCGTCATCGTTGGCTTCTTTGTCCGGGTTGCCTTCAATGAGCTTTGCTCGGCCTTTCTTCACTTTGAGGTACCAAGCAAAGCCCGCTTTTATTCCTACTTAAGCTATATTGGTGGAAAATCTCCGCAAGGCCGAGATTGAGACCGAGCCTTCGATTCAGCTCGGCGACTCCGTTTATTATCTTGTACGTATTATTGGAGACTTGGGTCGGGCAAAGCCTTGTCTGCCTCAAAAATTCGCAGATCAAAGGTTGCACAGGGAAACGAAGCGCTCCTTCAACAATGGAAACGACCGTGAAGGGGCACCGGTCTAAGTCTCCCTACGGAGTATCCCTTTTTTAGCGAGCTCTAAGACTACATCATCCGGGACGTTGTACTCCCTACGGAACTCAGCTATCGCGCCGGGCGTGCTGACCATAAAACCGGTATTTTCCCATCTAAGTCGGTTTTATTTACTTTGTATCTCGGTCAAAAATGTTGGTATGGTTGCTCGGACTTTGAGCTCCACCAATTATAATGCTGGACTGGCTTGGTCGGTCCTATTTGTTCTGCATGTTAAAAAATAATTCCAAGGGTTAGCACGGCATAGATTGCACGGCTCTTATTGGAAATAGCTCAGGGAAGGATTCGGTGTTTTGACCGACAAATCTCAGCTCGGTTTAACTACATGTGTGCCTAAGCCTCCTAGTCCGGCTATAGCTCGGTTAAGGCTACACGCAGGATCTAGTTGATCCTTCAGCTCGGTCAAGGTGTCAGACGAGGTTTTCACGATTTTAGTTTCGGTTCACTCTACTTACCAATCTAATGGGGTATCCAGCCCGATCGCAGCCTCTGACGAGAAGCCACAAACAATTTTCTGCTCGGCTATGGCTCTGCCTACGGATTCAAATGAGCATTTAGCTCGGTTCAGTCCAGATTTGGACTGTTCATATCAAATTCAGGAGGTTTTGCTTTGAGGCTACACAGATCGAGGGCACGAAGGCCCCCTCCAACCCACTAGTTTCAGTCTTACTAAGGTATGAAGCTATTGGGACTAAAAAAGAAAGAGCCTTTAAGGCCACATGCAAAGAACATGAAGAACACAATAGTACAAGTATGGAAGCTCTGGAAAATGGAGACCGAAAGTAGTAGAGGGATAGAGGACTTACCAAAGACGGATGCGAGGATGAATACAACCTCGAGAGCTCGAATGCAGCGTCAAGAATGGGCACGGAAGCAAAGAGCAGCAGAGAGATGGATTGGAGTGTTGGAGAGTTAGGGTTTTCTGGCTTGAGGAAGACAATGGAAAGTGAAAGGTTTGGGAGGCTTAGGGTTTAGGCTATGAAGGGTTGAAGTGACCCTTGGCCTGTGCACGAAGCCGTTTGAATTCTGCGCGTGCAGGACAGCTGGTTGCACGACCCAATGGCGTGAAGCCACGTGGCACTGTGAACGCGGCTGTCAGTACGGCTGTACGACCCTTGACAAGACTACCGAGGTGATGGCCGGATGGGATAGCTCGGTGACAGATACTTCTCCAATCATGCTCGGCTTAGCAGTGGCGCGACTTGACCATGGCTCGGTCATGATGGTAAACCCAATCACAATAGCTCGGATGGGTTTAAGGGGCAATTGAGAGGGAAGATTTGCACCCGAATGTACGGCCGGGCTGGGGTAACGTCAGACGTGACGGACTGCACGGCGCCGAGCTAATTCCTCCGTCGACGAAGCTAGCAAGCCTGACTTGCACGGTCGGAGATATTGACCGGTCAAACATCAACTGTCGCGGCCGAGCTGCGACTTGAGCGTAGTAGACAGAGCTCAGAGTAACGGATGATGATGCCGAGCTAAAAGGTAGTCGAGATGGACTGCGGGCGCGATCATGGCCGGCACGCCTTTGTCCGACCGGTCGATGCGACAGAGCTTCGTGTGACCGAGTTCGAAGGTAGAACGGTTGGAGGTCAGCATGCCTCACAACCGGTTGGTCCTGATGAGCCGGTCAAGAATAGTCCGGCCGAGGTGGTCAGGCTTTCGGCTGATCCCAAGTTACAGGACGGTGACCCGTAGCACGGTCATGTGCACGTGATGGCAATTCTCCATCAGTGATAGGCCGGTCATGGTACCCCGGTTAAGGGTGCCACCTGGGCCAATAGTGTGAGGGAGAGGACACCTGCTCCATGCACACCTCAATACCGTTGGACAGTTCTGTGTGTACTAGTGGAAGGACAAAACCTTTACACGCGTAAGGTGGTGAGGGGCGCGCACTGCCACCTGTCCAGAAAAGGACAGCAGAGGTAGTGCGCGCACGACCTGGAGGTTGCATGGCCAGCCTAGAAATAGAGAGGGAGACGAACGTTGGAGGTATGAAAATCACTCTCACAAACTCTCTCCTTCGATTGTCTTCTTCCTGAGTGATCTGACTTGATCGTCGGAGGGTCTTTCCGGCACACCACCGCCGGGCAGCTCACCATTTTTGTGTTGCAGAGATAGACGCCGTCACCAGAAGCTTGACGTTCAAGGCGTACGGAGAGCAGAGGATATTTCGCCCCCGTACACTAGCCCTAAGCCTCTGGGGTTGGGTCATGACAGAATCCCGCCCATGGTCCAGGGTGAGCCCGACCCCAATTAAGTACAATTAAGCCCGAACCCGAGCCCAACTTGGGACCCTGGATCTAGCCTGGCCAACCGTTATGCTCACTCTTAGGAATGGCAATGGAGGGTAATGTGGTGGATATTAATTCCCCTAATATAATTTTTTCCATTCTCCATCCTCCATCTCCCATGAGGACTACCCTCCTCATCCCCTAATAGGTATGAATTTTCTCCGACCCAACTTATCCCTCCTTTTTTCCAAGGTTCATAGCCAAAGCTAAAGCCATACCCACATTTTATTTTATTTTATTTTTGTTTCAACAATAAAATCAAATATTCATTAATTAATTAACAACCTTATTTTAAATTGTAAAAAAAATGAACACCATCATGTCAACATAGTCAAAAAGTTCACATGCATTCCACGTATTCGAGAAACACAAACACACACCAACCAAACCAAACCTGAAACCCTACCATTCGCAAATCCCAAAGCCATTATAAACCCCTAATTTTAGCTCCAACAACTTGCTCATCAGAGAAAAAAAAAAAACCATTCTTTGCGAAATCAAAAAATTACATCATCAACGATCTCAGAACACCGTGTGTTCTTCAAGACCGCCATGAATAAAAGTGGAGCTTTTCATGGCCAATCACTGTCGATTGAGAGAGAGAGAGAGAGAACTCACCACGCACGGAAAACCACAGTGAGTGCCGACGGAAATCGTCGTCGTCGCAAATTATTGATATCATTTGAGCTTCGAGTGAGAGATTGAGCAATTCGGTCAATCAATTTGAGTGAGAAAGTGAAAACCTAGTTGTAAACCTATGGAGAATGAGCAGGTACCCATCCCTGTCCCATCCCCAATGGAGATTAAAACTATGCCACTGACCCAGCCCGTTGGGTATAAAAATAGGGAAAGCCCGTGTATTTTGGGTAGGGTCTCTATGGATAACCATTGGATAGGGTCTCTATTGCCATCCCTACTCATTCATCCTTTTTAAACCTTAACCCTCTCTTTTTCTCTCTCTTCAAACTCTCTGTCACTGCCCTTTCGCTCTTCGCCACTACTCTAGCACGGCGTCAAGATATCTCCACCCTTTCACAAAGGCGATGAGCTTTTTTTGATAGAGAGAAGCTTATGAGGCGGCAATGGGGCAGAAATCTGTAGTAGCGTCTCCACGGCCGGCAACCGCGTTTCCACTGCCACGCCACCTCCGATTTCAGACCTGTGCTACCTCTGCGGTGTAGATCCTCTTTCTAACCTTCTTTATCGATCAAATCTACACACTCGTCACTTGCTCTCTCTTGCTTGTTGACTCCTGGATATCTGAAATCAAGTCATCCATCGTCCCCGACTCTACCGTCTCATCCCTGTCCTAAAGATCTGATGATGGGCAATTTCATTTGTAAAGTTTCGAAGATCCTTTCCTCCGTCATGCCTCTGCTGATTCGAGAGGATCTGAAAATTGGACATCGAGCTCCTTCTAGTGATTTAAGATTGGAGGATGGGGCAGTGATCAGGTGAAGGGCGGAGTTCGATAAGATCTTGAGGAACTACGTTATTCTTGAGTTTCGTCATGGTAGTGGTAGTGTAGATTTGAGGGGAGGAGGATGGTTGAAGATGAGGGTGGTCTCAGTCGTCCATAGCGGACCTAGTAGAGGACCCAAGGTTTAGAAACTCAACAATCTGACCCAACAGCAAGTTCAAACATCTAAGCTAGCCTACGACTCTCTCTTTCTCTTTCTCTCTCTCTCTCTCTCTCTCTCTCTCTCTCTCTCTCTCTCTCTCATGTTATTGATGATAATTTCAAGAATTAGAGACTAATGAATGAAGGTAATTAGAGGATCTGTATGAAGTTTTGTTTTGGTTTGTTGATTTTGATTGGTTGCTTCACTTTTGTCTAATTCGATGGGAGATATCTCTGTTTTGTTACATTTTTTTTATATGTATTCTATGTATATACGAATGTATTGATCTTGTTTGCTGAAAATATGGTGATTTTTGAGTTTCTGTCATCAACACAAAAATTTGTGATCTTGTTTACTGTGAGAGTTGCTTAAGCGATATCGTCATCAACAATGCTAGGGCCCAATTCGTAGGACCTGTTGCTTAAGCGATATCATCATCAAAAAAAAAAAAAAAAAAAAAATGCAAATTGAACAGATAAAAAAAGATTTCAACATATTGCAAATTAAACAAACAAAAAAAATAGATCTGAATAGATAAGAAAATATCTCAACAGATAGGTTTAAAAAATTCAACAGATAAGAGAAAATAAATTAAAAAAGTTCAACAAATAAGAAAATATTTGATTTTCACAGCTTTTAAACAGATAGAGAGAGAATCTCACTGATTTTGAACAGATATGGAAAAAAATTGAATAGATAATAAAAAAAATTTAAACACAAATAGAAAATAATTTGAATTGATAAATATAAATTTAAATATGCAGATATAAATTTAAACAGATAGTCAAAACAAAATCAATGAAAAAAAATCATAAATTAGGAGTAAAATTCAAAATAAAATGTTCTCCAAAACTAACAAAAATTTTAATATCAAAAAATATCTACTATAAATCTAATATCTTATATACTGCTTAAATTAAAAAATTTAACAATTACCTCACAAAATTATATAATTTTTTACTTTTAATTATATCCTAGGCACAATAATCTTACCCTTAATTATTTTGATCTCTAAATACGGAAGCAAAGTGAGCACCTGGAACCCTAAAAATTGGAGATAGTGGAAGAGAATTAGGAAAAACCATGCTTGGACTTTCTCTGCCTTCGCGTGGTGCGCGTCGTCGTCGCCGTCGTCGACTGCGTCGGCTACTGCGGCAGCGTCAGATATCGACGCTATGGGCAACAACTTATCAGCCAGAACGATACGAGAAATGTCTGTGTTTTCGCGCTTCCACTCGCAAACGTAACACGAAGTGGTTCGTTGTCAACATATCGAACCGAGACGACGATAATGATTGGACGAAGAAATTGAGACTCTCTCCGATTTCCAGAAAGAAATGCGACTGTGCTAGCTCGTTGGTTTGCGTAGATTCTACCATCTATTGCCTCGGTGGATTTTATTGTGCCCCAAAATGTTATAACAATCGTCCTACTAAAGATGTCCTCTGTCTGGATGCTAGCTCTCCCTCTCCCCGATGGAAGAGTATCGTATCTATGAATGTGGGAAGAACTGGCCCAACCACAGTGGTTGTTAATGGAAAGCTGTATGTGATGGGAGGTAATTTTATCATAAACCCTGCTAAAGATACTG
>CM069910.1:66830573-66996850 GCA_036172215.1 Camellia granthamiana | reverse complement strand
AACAGAGTGTCAATAGGAACTATTAGCAATAAGTAAAGTGTACTACTACTCACAGTGCGTTGATGGCGCTACAGCTCCTTCCGGTATGTGACCTACGCACACATACAACTCACAAATTAGTTCAATTCTTTCTGAAATTCACATTTGATTTGATAACTTTCAGTAAATTAATAAGCATTTTAAAGATTCCAAATACTAATTTTAACCATTCTAGAGGGTTAAATAGATAAAATGGAGCAGACAAAATTCTTCAGCATGGGCCGCACGTGCGGCTGTGAGCCCCACACGTGCGGCAGTTGGTCCCGCACGTGCGGCTAGGAAGCCCCACACGTGCCTTTTTAGCAGTAGCCAAAAACCCAATCTGCTCTGTTTCCCGCACGTGCAGCTTATGACTCCCGCACGTGCGGCCATTACTCCCACACGTGCGGCGATTTCCCTTGTGTGAGCAGTCCGAACTTCAAGCAAAATCCAATTTTTGGTGAGCATTTACAAGGCTCAAAATAGTCTCATTAATTGCTAAAGCATGGTTCAAAAATCATGTAATTAGGAGGTACATAACAATCTAGATATGAACTAGATCTTTAATCCATAAACCCATAAACATAGCTCAATTAACTCTTTCAAAGTCAAAATACAACTCAATTCTCCTTGCCTTACAACATTATATATGAAACTACATGGTTTAATCATGAAAAACCAAGCAATAGGATGTAATTCCTATATATAACACCAAATTAGTTCCAAAACACCAAAGTGATAAACCATGTTCCAAGTTAAGCAATAATCAAATACTAATTTCCATCACAAACCCTAAGTTACATGATTGTGAGGAATCCCACTCAAATTCAAAAGAAGGGTTGTAGGAGATGAATAAATTTACCTTAGACTTAAGTCCCTCAAGTTCCCTTCAAGTTTTCTAACCTTTCTCCTTGCTAAACTTCTCCTCCTCTTTAACCCTCTTCTTCCCTAATACCCTCTCTCTCTCAGGAGATATATTTTAGTATGGAACTTCTATGTCAAATGTTCAAAGAGACCCATATATATATAAAGTTGAATAGGACAAAATTCTATCAGTTTAATGATTCCGAGTCAGATTTCTACAGAAAATCATATTACGATCTAAAAATTATGCCAATCTCAAATATAAGATCAATTTCAAATAATTAAGCCTCTAAGGCTTCCAATTTCTGATCCAAACATTTTAATTGGAATAGATATTTTTTCCTTACTAAACAGATAAGTATCTATGTTCATAAGATTCACTTAAGTAAACTTAATTTTCACATAAAGTTCTACAATAAGCATTTAAATGCGCAAAATAAGGGACCGAAAGTATACCAGAAACACATACGAGGGTCGGGTTATTACAGTTAAGGTTTTATATATGTATTTGCTTGAGCTAATTTGAGGAATTAGAAAGTGAGCTCTCTAATTTTGTTTATGAGTGGAGCTCAAGCTCATGGATACCATGAAATAAACTTTAGATTATGCAAGAATCCAGTGAATTTGTGGGTTTGTGGGTTGTGTTTTTAAGAACCTTGAAGATCATTCAAGATTAAGCATTAATCTTGAACTTTGAGACAAAGATTGATTTGTTTGAAATGAAATTACACTTGGTTGATGTTAGTTTATCATGTTATCGGGCAATTTTACATGTTTATGAGTGATTTATGTTAAGAACCAAGCTTTAAAATGGAAAAAAACCAAGTGTTGGAGCAAAAAGAGCCATTTTCGGACTGAAAATTGCCCAGAGCCGCACGTGCAGTGGGTCTTCCCGCACGTGCGGCAGTTTATGCCTAAACCAAAGTTGAATCTGCTAAAAAAGCACGTCGTCTCGCACGTGCGGCCCCATTCCCACACGTGTGGCCCTGTTTCCCGCACGTGCGGGGGACAGCTCTGTTCAGCCAACTTTGAACGAGCATATCTTTTGCATCCGGACTCCGTTTTGAGTGATTCTTAAGCCTAAAATCAAGCCCCAGAAGTCTAGTTTCCAATGGTGGTCGTCTCACTCCCAAATTATAAATACAGAAATAGTTATGCTCAAATTAGTGACAATTGTGTTTGTACCGTTTCTTCGTCTAAACCATTTTTCTATCGATTCCTCCTATCTTCTGTGACATGGATTATGACTTATTAAAGACTAATGAGTTTAGTACTGATATGACTAACTGATTAAAGAGTAAAGTAAGGAATCGGGTATGTTCTTATAATGCTATGTGTATTGTGTTGTAGGTCCAGACGAGAACATCGTCGCACTGCTGTTAGAAACCTATCACTGTGAGTAATAGTAGTGTAACGATATGTTATACTTACTTCTGGTGCTTATGATTTAAAGATGGTTATCGAGAATGACGTATACAACTGCTATTGTGCTTTGATTGGATTAACGGACATAATTGAACAACGGCACTGTTATGGACCTAAGGTCGTTCTGTCTCTGTTAATAAAAGTGGGCCAGAGGCCATTGTGATATGAATTGTTCTGTCCCTATTAATGCAGTGATACATTTGTCTTCTGTTAATAGTTATTATTAATGTTCTGTTATTTGCAAGACAACTAGGTCGACTTGTAATGAACCATGGGAAAATCTTTGTGCACTATTGAGTAGTAGTACTGTAGCAGTACGTTTTGCTTACTGTTAATAACTAATACTGACGTTCTGTTATCTGCAAGTTAACTTTTTGGATTCATGGTGAACAAATGGAACATATGTGCATTATGGAACAACGATATCTTTGTGTATCTGGAATCATTTTGTTTTGCTAATGATGGGCCCGAGGCTAATCTATTTATATCTGGGCCTGAGGCCGCTCTATATAATCTGTTAGGCCGAGGCCGCTCTGCACAATATGTTGGGCCTAAGGCTGTTCTGTATTGTCTGTGGGCTTAAAGCCGTTATGTATCATATCTGGGCTTAAAGCCAATCTATATCATATCTGGGCTTAAATCTGTTTTGTATCATATTTGGGCTTAAAGCCGTTTTGTATCACATCTGGGCTTAAAGCCGTTCTGTTTTATATATGGGCTCGAGGCCGTTCTGTATTGCATGTGGACCTGAGGCCGTTTTAAAAAATGATTATGAATAAGATCTGTGTATGGTTTGAGATGCATATTTACATTCTCTAAGTCTATGCTCATTTAACTCACCTCCTTACATTGCTATTATTCACTGAGCCTTGCTCACTCCGTTTTATGTATATTTATGTAGGTGAGCCATCGAAGATTGATATTAAAATTGTATTGAGGTCTACCTGTCAGCCAAGCTGCCTGGGGTACGCCTCCGTGTTGAGGCCTTATTTTGTGTTGGGAGTCATATAAATTATTATGTCTTATGTAAGTGTGTGTGAGATCTATATAAATTCTGTGATTGTATATGTAGCTCTGGGAATGTATTTAAATGCTTAAATCTAATTAAGCCATCACGTATGCACAAGCTCAATGGATGTTGTCTTTTATTGATATTGCTTCCGCTTAAGGCCCCGTATGTGGTTAAATATTATTCTAAAATTCTGTTTTGAGGCCTATGTTCGGGCCGGTCATGGACCAAACTTTTAGGGGCGGGTTTGGGTCGTGACACGTTTCATACTCAAAGTGATGAAACGTGTCACGTTTCTTGGTCGCCGTCATCCTTGATCATGTATGATAGGGTGATGGCCATTTGAGTCTTATGTGTGCATTCATTAAGCTTGTACAAAGCTCGGTTCTTTGGCCACCATGCATCGAGATGCTTGGTTGGTGGCTTGAGAGTCAAGTGCCACACTCCTTTGAGCTTGAGAAGTGATAAGAAGGGTGGAAGTACACACATTTCTTGGAAACACACTGTCTTGCCTCTGTTTGTGCTCTGTTGCAGCAAAAGGAGGAAGTTAACGAGATCAGTGGCCGACCGGCCACATGTACTAGCCGACCAGCCACCCAAGGCAGCCGATCGGCCACCAATGATGGCTGATAGCCATCAATTATAGCCGATCAGCCATCAATGTGTTCTTGAGATGGAGCATAGGTATTCTGGAAGTTGGCACAATTTTCAAAGGATCAAAGATGTGCAAACAGAGGCTGCGAAGGCAAGGTGGTGGATTTTCGGGTGGAGCAACCGAGCAAGCATGCATCCCTCACCCTCAAGGCCATTTCCATTTAATTTCTTTAATTAGTTAAAGTAGCTAATTATTCAATTCAAGTATTGCACTTAATTAGTTTGTATAACTAGTTATTCAATTCCAATTTGTTGTAATTAATTAGCTTAGAATAAGTTAGTTAATTAGTTTCAATTGTTGTAATAATCAATTAGCTAAAATAATTAATTAGTTGGATTGTATTAGCTTAATTAGCGTAGCTAATTAGCTTATTCTTTCGGACCCTCCTTCGAGAGGGCACAATGTTGTAATAAGTGTGCATGCGTGTGTGCATGTCTTCCAACCCCACGTCTTTCTCCCTTCTATTTATCCGCTTTCGATGGTTAAATTAGGTACATTTTCGATTAGCATACCTTATGCTAACATGTTTGCATCTTTCATTTGTCTTACATGCACCGGGCTCGGCGCATCATTCAAACTGCATCACAATTTCAATACCTATTTGATTACGTGTTTCAAAGCATATTATCAAATTGTTGCATTCATATGCCATCTTAGATAGCCGAGCCTATTTAGTTGCATTATTGCATGTGTTGCATTGGGCATCTTGTATAATTAGGATCATGCATCTTTCTAACTTTTTTGTTTTCCTAGCTTGGAGTACTCGGTGAATCTTTATGCTTTAGCATACTTGCATGTGTGTAAGTGATTGCCATGTTTAGCATGCTTGCCATGAGGCTATTTTCTTAAATGATTAACTACATGAATGCCTGTGGATGAAGGCTTTATTGCTTGAATTGGAACAATTCATCAAATGTGAGTTTTAAGCCCGCTTTGCAAAGTGGCAAATCATGTTTCAAGCCCATCATGTTTGATGGCAAATCCGCACTTTAGCCCACTTGAGGGTGGCATTTTCAAACCATTTTCGAAAACAAACATGAATTTTTTGTTCCAATTCTTGCGATTTAGTCTATACTTGTATGCTATGCGCATCACATAAGTAACGTTAGCTAATAACCAAAATAAGAACACATGTGTTTATAAAACAACATATCATGCTTAGTAGAGGCCGATCTTTGATCGGGCGAGCAGGGCTGCTCATTTCACGACCTTCCTCCCTCATACCCAAGTTCCCAAGCCAAGGCAACTTTGGTGATGACGGACACGTGGCCTTTGGCACGAGTCAGGGTTTCCTAAATTTTCCAAAATAAAATATTTAGGTGGCGACTCTGTAATCTGGCAAAGCAGTCCAATTTGGCACTATTTGATTCAAAATTTGATTTTTCAAAATGATTTGCCGGATTGGACTCTTTGGTGATTTATTAGTCTTACATTGCACTTTGTGAGATTAGATTCAGAATCGTGACAGGAGTCCGAACTATAGGACCAATTCGCGCCTCTCCAAAAGGGGGCGCGCGAAGAAAGTTGAGCGCTACAACTTGTCGACTACGGTTGTCGACTGCGGTTGTCACCTTGTCGACCGCGGCTGTCAACCTTTTCATCGGATGACGGGCCGGATGACCGACAAGATGAAATTTGAGCCATTCGAGGCAAGCTCAAATTTGAGCTACACAACATTGCTTTTATAATAATCATTGGAAGATTGACATGGACAACCATGAAGAGATTCATTATCATCATCTTCAGGTCCTTCATCAGAAGATTAGGGAATATTATTATCGACTGCATTAATTTGGAATTCATCATTAGAGGTTTCATCAGAATATTCGGAATTCAACAATACTTTTCCAATCACATCAAGAACATACCGCAGTCATGGTACCTAAGGTCATAACCTGGGAAGAAGTCATGCAAGCTAATGCCAATGATGAAGATACTTAGGTCATTCCAAATGTTGTACCTGCTTTAACTACTCAACCTCAAACTAATCCCGAAACAATCACACAAAATCCAAATAGATCTGTACTCCTTCAGTTTCAAAGATCCAGATATGTTAGATTTCAAACATCTAGCAGATCCCAATCTCAATCCTTACACTCTAATTCTACCCGGTTTCATACACCTCTTCAAACTCTACAATGTTTGCCTCAACATTCTGTCGATTTACTTTTACACTCTACCCGACAACAACCAAACCAGATTCCCCATACAAATTATGTAGATTTTAGCTGATTTAATCAAGATATTGATTTTGATATATACTTCTTATCCATCAATGTCATCCAAAATCTTTTTACTATAAATCATAAACTCATTTCCAAAGAATATAATGCTCCTTATAATTCACAAAATCGAATTTATTTTATACGACACCACAACCTGTCACAACAACAAACAATTAGATCTGAATACATTCTTACTTTACAAACAATGCAAACACATGTGCCATTTTTCCATTGGTACTTCTGTACCTGTTGTTCTAATCACCATATCCAAGTCCCAACCCCTCTGTTAAATGACCATTTAAATGTTATACAAAAATATTAGCCTATTCTTAGTGGCGAAATTGTCCAATCCGTTCATCCTCCTAATAAAACCTGCACATTACGAGGTACTGGATTAACTTGTTATGCCAAACCATACAATCGACCTCCTATGGAAGGCACTCAATCATCCAAAACCACACCTTCTACTAGCTTCGATGTCGGACAAGTTTACAAACAACTAAATTTATCAATATGCATCTCCAAACCATTGGGGAACAAACTACCCGGATAAAATAACGAGTTAATAAATTACATATTTCTGTACCTCCTGATCAAATTTGCCAACTATAGACCGCCCGAACTTCCTCTGCGCGCCCCCCCTTTCGGGGAGGGCGCGAATTGGGTTCTTAGCTACTATAGTCCGGACTCCTATCACGGTTCTAAATCTAATCTCACAAAGTGCAATGTAAGACTGATAAATCACAAAAGAGTCCAAATCAGGCAAATCGTTTTTGGAAAATTGATTTTAATCAAAAAGCGCCAAACATAGACTACTTTTCCAGATTACAAAGTCGCCACCTAAATATTTTATTTTAGGGAATTTAGGAAACCCTGACTCGTACCAAAGGCCACGTGCCCGTCATCACCAAAGTTGTCTCGGCTCAGAAACTTGGGTACAAGGGGGGAAGGTCATGAAATGAGCACCCCCGCTCACCCGATCAAAGGATCGGCCTCTACTAAGTATGATATGTTGTTTTGAAAACACACGTGTTCCTATTCCGATTATTATCTATCTTTACTATGTGATGCGCACAGCATACAAGTATAGACTAAATCACTCGATTTGGAACAAAACATTTCATGTTTGTTTTTTGAAAATGGTTTGAGTTTGCTACCCTCAAGTAGGCTAAAGTGCAGATTTGCCACCCTCAAGTGGGCTTTAAAACATGATGATTTGCCACTTCAAGTGGGCTTAAAACGCACATTTGATGAATTGTTCCAATTCAAGCAATAAAGCCTTCATCCACAGGCATTCATGCAGTTTAACACTTAAGCAAATAGCCTCATGGCAAGAATGCTATCATGACAACACTCACACTCATGTAAGGATGCTAAAGCGTAAACACTTACAGTGTACTCTGAGCCAAAAACAAAACTAGTTAGAAATATGCATGATCCTAACTATGTTAGCAATGCCTAATACAACACAGGCAATATGCAAATAAATAGGCTCGGCTATCTAAGATGGCATATGAAGGCAACAATTCGATACATGCTTTGATACACATATTCAAATAAGTGTATTAAAATAAAATGCAGTTTGAATGATGCGCCGAGCCCGGTGCATGCATGACAAATAAATGAATGCAAACATGCAAACATAGGGTATGCTAATTGAAATATGATCACTAATCTAACCACTGAAAGCAGATAAATAAAAGGGAGAAAGACGTGGGGTTGGAAAACATTCACACACACACGCACACTTATTACAACATTTGCCCCCTCGACGGAGGGTCCGAATAAATAAGCTAATTAGCTACGCTAAGCTAAGCTACTTATTACAAACCAACTAATTAACTATTCTAGCTAATTAATTATTATAAAACAAATGAGATTGAATAACTAGCTAATCTAAGCTAATTAAAGCAATTAACTTAATTAACTATCTAAGCTAGTTAATTACAACACATTGAAATAGTTAGAAGCCACTAACTAATAAAGCAATAAAGAGAAGCTGGCCTCGCGGGTGAGGGAGACATTCATGCTTGGTTGGCGTCGTCCTGAAAATCCATTGCCTTGCCTTCAATTGCCTCTGTTTGCACTTGCCTTGATTCCTGAGCACCGAACTAATCTCCAGGCTGTTTCTGCTCCAAAACCAGAACAATTTTTGACCACCTCTGAGCCTGAGAACTGTCAGCCACTTAAGGAGGCTGTAGACCACTTGAAGTGGCCAGTAGGCTACTTCCTCTGGCCGATCGGCCACTTGCTCTGGACGGTCGGCCACTTGCTTCTGCATGCTCCAGTTTTGCTGCAAACAGGGGACAACAGAGGCAAAGCAAGGTCTTTATAGGATATGTGTGTACAACCACCCTCCTTATCATTTCTCAAACTCAAAGGAGTGTAGTACTCGACTCTCAAGCCACCAACTAAGTATCGCAATGCACGATGGCCGAGAAACCAAGTTTGTACAAGTCAATGAATGCACAAATAGACTCAATGAGCCTCCACCCTATCATATACGATCAAGGGTGTCTAAGAAATGAGGCACGTTTCGTCACTTTGAGTATGAAACGCCCCTCATTTCTCGTGTTTGGATTAGCGTACGATCCAAACACATGTAATGCAACACAAACATGTTATCTTGGCATGTTTTACTTTGATTCATTTTGTTTACTCGTTTTAGATTACTGATTAATCCTTTTAACCGGTTAAGTCCAATGGTGAGAAGTCCTCTAATGGGAAAGATGGCCCAAGCCACAAGCGTCTTGAGCATGAAAGAAGCATCATGCTGTTGGTTAGTAGAAACCCTCAAGAGAAGGCTAAAACCATTAGGCATGAGAGCCTCGATTCCATGCTCAAGCCAACAAGGGGCTCAAGACCACTTCGAAGGTGATATAACAAATGAAAGATGGAATGTGATGGCACATATTCCAGCACTGAAATAGGATGCTAAATGTCATCAAAGCATGAAAATGATGCATGCAAGACATGCTTGGAGTCGAAAGCATTGAAGCTAGCAAAGAGCATAACACTATAGGCATACAATACTAAGCCTAAATGACCAAACCAACCCCAGACAGAGGTTAAACATGCCAAAACAGTGGCCTAATCATGATGAAACTTAGGCACAAAAAGCAAGAGAAGCATGCTCGTATGATGGCTCACAAACAAGGCACAAAGCTCAACTCTCAAAAAACACTTAAAGAGTGATTTAAGTGAAAGTATGGCAAAGATATAAGCTCTGAAATTACATACCAAATGATGCCATATCATGCACACATCACAAATATAGCATGCTAAGGGCCTCAAAACTCAAGACTAGTGAAGCCATTTACACTATAGCCCTACAAGGCAAGCCACAAAAGGCCAAGACCACCCAAAATAGTCCTAAAGCATGTCAAAATAATGCCAAAAAACATGCTGGAGTATAGCCAAGACAAGTTAGCATGAAAGGCCAAAACATCAAGTATGAAAAGCTAGTGAGCATGATTGCACTACAAGTGCAAAAACCAAGCAAGAGGTGACCCAACCAACCAAAATCAGAGTTAAAGCATGCCAAATCAAGGCCAAAAGCATGCTGAAATAGAGCTAAAGCAAGCTAGAACAATAGGCCAAAACACTAAGCATGGAAGGCTAACGAGTGAGATTGCACTACAAGTACAAAAAGCAAATAAGAAAAGGCTAAACCAGCAAAAAAACAGAGTTATAACATGTTAAAATAAGACCAAAAACATGTTAAGATGGAGCCCCAAAAGGGTAGAAAAACATGCCAAAGAGTGAGGCCATCAACACATACAAACAAGGTACAAAGGGGGGGACCACCCCCACCTATTTTGGGTCCCAAAACACACTTTCCAACACTGAAATTCCTCTGGAATTCAGTGGTTAAAAGGCCAAACAAAGGTGATCTCAAAGGCTTTAAAAGATAGCTCAATGCAAAGCAAAATAAGCCACAAAAGGCAGTAGACCACCCTTAACTCAAACAAGGCCTCAAACAACCATTTTTAACACTTAAAAAAAAAGGTTTTTGTAGTTGAAAGCTAGGCCTAAAATAGCATGCAAAGAGGGCCAAACTAATGTACAAAAACAAGCATAAAAGGGGGAATTCCTCACCCACCCTTGAAGGACAACTACAAAATCAGCAACTTCTGAGCCAAAATCAGCCTTTAAGAGCTCAAATAAGACCTCCAAGCACCTTAGCT
Source organism: Camellia granthamiana (assembly GCA_036172215.1). Taxonomy (NCBI): domain Eukaryota; kingdom Viridiplantae; phylum Streptophyta; class Magnoliopsida; order Ericales; family Theaceae; genus Camellia; species Camellia granthamiana. Next base: position 66,986,467 of record CM069910.1, on the reverse strand, counting down.
TCAAGGTAGAGGTGTTTGATCAAGAGTCCCTTTGCAAATGCACCAAGAATTCCCACTTTCAAGCACTTTCAAGCACAAATATATATATATATAGAGAGAGAGAGAGAGAGAATTCTAGAGAGAGATTGAATTTTTTGCTCTAAAAAAATCTGATCCCCCAAGAAGGGGGAGGCACCTCCCCTTTTATAGAAATGCAAGAAAGGGCTTGCTTGAATCCCTCCCCACACATGTAGGGAGGATGCATTCAGTGACCAACAGTTGGCACAACTAGCACCAAAAATATCTGCAAAAACAAAAAAATGGCCGCCGACCACTTCCTCTAGCCGACCGGCCACTTCAAGTGTCCTACAAGAGGGAAAAGTGGCCTACAGCTGCCAAAGTGGCCGACAGGCCCTCCCTCCCTCTAGGCAAGGGGTAACAAGGTATGGTCCAAAAAAAAAAACAACAGAAGAGAGCTAAGAGGCCCCGAGACAAGGCGTTCAATTGAAAGCTCTGGAAACTAGCCTACCAGCCACTACAAGTGGCCTATAAGAGGGAAAAGTAGCCTACAGCTACAAAAAGTGGCTGACAAGCCTCTCTCTCCCTCCAGGCAAAGGCACCAAGGTCCGGTCCAAAAACAAACCAAAAAGAAGAGAGTTCAGAGGTCCCGAGACAATGCGCTCAGCCGAAAGCTCCGGAAACTCATAACAAGCACAAACATGCGCAATCACCAAGTGCACAAACGATGACATCAAAGTCTTGAGGTTGGTAAAAAATGGGGTGTCTACACCGACCGACCTCTTCTAATCCAAAATTTGCCTTACCCGCATATTCATTCACCAATCCTGATGAATTCCTTGCAAAACTCAACAAAAGAAAAGCCACTCTTACCAAAGTTCTTGATGATAATGATCCAATCAATTAATCCTACTGTTGACACCACTACTCCATCTACCCCCAAAACAGAAGGGAAAGATCATAATGGCACCATTAATGTTTTACAAGATGACAATTTATTACATAATTTATATGAACAATTTGCATCTAATACTCCTACCAAATTAATGAAGCCTCCATGATCTCTACTCAACCACCAATTCGCAATTATTATCCTAGGCCAACATCAATCGATCTTCAACTCGAAGAATGACATTTTGGCACACCTTTCTCATGCTCTGGTAGTGATCTCCGCGAATGGAATATAGATGGAAAATCTGATTATCAAATCCTCAATCTTGGCCAACATATGGTCATGCTTGCTAACTCTACCCTCGCTAAACACCCATCAAACGACAATGATTCCCCTGTAGCTCGCATGCTTATTTCAGGATTTACTGGTCAATTAAAAGGTTGGTGGGATAATTATCTCAACATGGAACAAAGACAAGCCATTTTAACTGCTGTCAAGCACGACCAAATTGACACTTCAATTTTGGACCCAACCACTCGACAGCCTATTAGTGACGTTGTAACAACTTTTGTAACTACGATCACTCAACATTTTATCGGAAATACACAAATTGTTTTAGAATGCTCCAAAGAACTCTTAATCAATTTGTGTTGCCCAACACTTACCCATTTCTAATGGTATAAAAACATATTCTTCTCAAAATTATACCAAAGACATAATGCCAATCAAGACTTTTGGAAGGAACGATTTATTATTGTCTCCTAACACTTTTTGCTAAGAAAGTTAAGACTCAAATTCGTGCCAAACATAATGGAAAATTTCCTTATAATCAATATACTTTTGACGAATTGATATCTGAAATATGTGTGTAAGGCCTAATCAACTTTAAAATGAACGCAAAACTAGCCGCATCAAATTAGGACAATTTTGTTACCAATTTGGTTATAATTCCATCTTATCCCCTCTTACAGGATCTTCTTCTACCCGAAGAACACCTATTCACAAATCTTGAAGGTATTCAAATAAAGAATATTCTTATCAAAAATTTCAAAATTACAAGAAAAAACCTTTTTACAAAAAGCGAAGTTCAATAATTCTAAATCCTATAATCCTTCTAAATCCAAACCAAGCACTTCCTAAAAAACAGCAACTTGCTAGAAATATGGCAAAGTTGGTCATTATGCAAACAAATGTTTAACAAAAAAGAAAATCCAAGAACTTGATATTTCGAATGAATTCAAAAGCCAATTAGAGTCAATTCTTCTCTGAGAAAAAGAACCTGAATCTGATATCGAATACTCTAATGATACCTCTAATAATGAATTCCAAATTAAGTTAATCGATAATGATATTCCCTCATCTTCTAATGAAGGACCCGAAGATGATGATGATGATGAATCTCCTCATGATTGTCCATGTCAATCTTCCAATGATTATTATAAAGCTATTTTGGAAATGAATGGTCTTAGTATCAATGTTTTAACTACACAAGAAAAAATGATCCTTGAATTTATTGATAATATTGATGATCTAGAAAAAGAAACAGCAAGCTATGTTCAAATATTGTAATTCCAAACAACAACCCACTCAATCTTCAAACACTGCTCAACAATTAAAATATGATACATATGATTTCAAAGATGTCCTCAATCGAGTTAATAAAGTTCCTACTCCACTTAGTACACCAACTATACGAGATTTACAAAATGAAATTCAAAATCTTAAAATTGATGTTCAAAACCTACAATCCAGTGTTATTGCTCTCAAACAAAACTCTCAATATGACTTTCTCGAAGAAACGTCATTTCCTTATGAACCACATCTTCGAGAATCTTCAACCAAGCATCTTGATAAACAACCATAATTATTAATGACTCTATTAACCTACTTCTTAATAGAATCACATTTCAAAAATGGTACATTGGAATTAAGATAGTAATCCATGATTTTATTCTAACTACTATGGCATTAGTTTATTCTGGTGCCAATCTTAATTGTATTCGTGAAGGCTTAGTACCTTTCAAATACTTTGAAAAAACATATCAGTCTTTAAGTACCACCAATGGTGGTTCTATAGAAATCAAGTACAAAATTTCTCATGCTCAAATTTGCAATCAAGGTATTTGCCTAAATACTAAATTCCTTCTTGTCAAAAATATGTCACAGTTGATTATATTAGGAACACCATTCATCACTATGATAGTTCCATTTACTGTTACCAATGACGACCCCAACACGCATATCATAATTACATTTATTTAATTGTGTGTTAATTTTTAATTGTGATATGTGCCTTGTAATTGATTTGTGTATAATTTGAAAACTATCTGTTATGATTTCTGTTCAGAATTCAAAATTGATGGCTTTAATGATTTCAAAAACCGAAATTCCCTATATGAATAGACTAATTGGAATTTTTAAAACCATCTGGAAAGTTTGATTAAAAATTGATTCAATTTAGAAAATTAAGTTGTGCTTAATTAGCCTAATGATCTAATTAATGTATTAAGCTAATCCTACCTATATATATATATATGTATGTGTGTGTGTGTGTGTGTGTGTGTGTGTGTTTTTAAGCTCATTCTTGAGCTCATTCTTCTTCATTTATGTGAAAAATTCTAAGGTTACATTTTAGAGAGAGAGAGTGAGCTCTCATCTAGAGAGAGAAAGTGTAGAGATTGAAGAAGAACTTGAAGATCTTTGCTAGAGCAACCAAAATTGTGCAAGAATTAGTGTAATTGAAGGCTCTAGGTGAGTTTTGTAACCTTCATTCTTGAAGATAATCCATTTAGAGTTGAGTTCATGGAATAGATATGATCATTTGCATGTATTTTGTTAAAGAAGGTCAAGATTATGGAGTTGCTTCACATGCATGCATGTATATGTTGATTTTTACCATTTTGAGTTTGGTTTTGATCATCTATGTTGAAATTGGAAGATAAATTGCACATGCATCTTTGATTCATCATGTTTTGACCTTTATTTCATATTTTGATAATTATGGAAAAGAGTTTTGTACATGCATGGAGCTTTTAAGCTCAAATTTCTTGAATTCATGAGTTTTGAGAAAAGAGTTGGAAAAATCTCGCATGTATAAGTTTTGGTCCAAATCTTTGACAAATTGAAGAGATTTTGAGCAAATGGTTTTTAAGGGGTCATGTATACATGCTTTCTAAAGTAATTCTATGTTTTTGAACAAGCCAAGAATGACCCAAGGCTTTTAATTTGCATTTGGAAGCTCAAACTTTAAGTTTTGAAACCCAAAATTTTGACAGACCGCTTGAGCGACCAAGTGGTGGCTCAAGCGAACTTTGCGAGCTTCCAGTACTTTTGCAATTCTTACAGACCGCTCAGCGACCAATTATTAGCTCGAGTGAACTGAGTGTATGTTTGGCATCTACTCAAGTGACAAAGAGTTGGCTCGAGAGCATATTTGAACCATCTAGAAGTTTTGCAGACTTGTCTGACCGCTCAAGCGATCAAAGGATGACTTGAGTGAAGCCCCTGTTTCAACATATTTTCAAAAGATGTTCTGTGTTCGTATTTCAGTCCACATGTCTTTCTCAGCATTCTTAGGCATGATATATGACTCATTGAGGAGTAATAAGTAAGAAACTAACATGAGCAATTGAATTGGAAAAGATAAGAAAAGTTATTCGATTCGAATATGTGTTACGACGTGCATAGTTATGTGTAATGTGTAGGTTGAAATGTTGAAGTGGATCATCGAATTAATCAAGGTGAGTAATGTCTTTGTAAAGATATTTTCGTAAATATGTTTTTGAAACTGGCTATGTTATTCGATGATTTGTGAAACTTATGTTTTGTTACAAAATGTTCGATACGATAAGTTTCTGAACAAGTACTTTTGAGACGCTAAGTTGTGCTTTGAACTGTGAACTGTGTACAATGTGATACATTTTTTGAAAGTGAGAATTTTCCAAAGAATGAATGAGTTTCCTTTTGAACAACGATTATGATAAATTGGAAAATGTACTCTGATCTTCGATGACTATTATTTTGTCTATGATCCGTAATTGATGTTCTGTGTAAGCTATTGACTCGTTATAAACGTTCTGTGTGATGTCGATCTTTGATGATCATTCTGCATGACTTTGATAGTAATCGTTCTGCATGGTATCTACACGTAAAAAACATTCTAAATGAGCTCATTAAGTATAAGTCATCAAAGTGATGTTCCGTATAAGGCATCAAATGTGATGTTATGTATAAGTCATCAAAGTGATGTTCCATATAAGGCATCAAATGTGATGTTCTGTATAAGTCATCAAAGTGATGTTTCGTATAAGCCATTTAAGTGATGTTTTGCATGAGTCACCAATATGGGTGTTCCGAATGAAGCCATTCTATGTGAATGTTTTGTATGGTATTTGGACAAGTTAAATAAGGCCTTTGGGCACTACGTAATGTGATAAGCTATGAAAGGTTTGATGAACTGTATTTGTTATTATATGTTTCTGAAACATGCTTTAATCATGTCAAGAATTTCGTATTGTTTTGATACGTTATGAAACTCATTCATTTAACCCTTTATATTGAGATTACTCATTGGGCTTCCAGCTCACTCCGTTTATATATATATATATTTTTTTTTTTTTTGTGTGTGTGTTTATGTGAGCATCAGGAAGTTCTAGATTAGAGACCGCTTTAGAGTCAACCTTTGTGAAGCCACCCAAGATGTGCCTCCGCGTTGAGGTCTTAGTTTTATTCTAGCCAAGCTTGTGAAGCATTGGTTTTGTATAGTTGTCATGTCACAAGTTTGGTCTAAGTTTGGTCTTCGGTTTCGTATATAAGATAAATGTTTGTAAACATTATGGTGTGATGTGAGATGTGATATGTATGTTTCTGTTCATAGCATGTATGCATAGCTCAATGGATAAATTTTATATTCTGCTTCCACTTCTGGCCCCCTATGCTTAATTATGAATTGTATTCTGTCTGAGGCCATAGGTAATCTTGCGAGTATTGGCCGGTTACGGCCTAAACCTATAAGGGTGGGTTTGGGTGGTGACATCTACCATCCTCATTAACCAAGACATTATTTTCAAATTCCTCTTTTCTCCTCAAGAACATGAGATTAATGCTCTTCATACTAATTTAATTTATAAAGAAAACAAATTTGTTTGTAATAAAAAGAAGTTTCTTATAAAGTCATTGACCAAGAATTACAACAACCTAGAATCAAATCTATTATTCAAAAGATTCAAACTTTATCTGAAAAATATTTATGTTCAAAATTACTACATGCCTTTTGGCATCGCAAACAACATATGGTTGATCTCCCATATATAAAAGATTTTAATGAATGACACATTCCAACCAAGGCTCGCCCCATTCAAATAGACCAAAAACTGATGGAATATTGCAAACAAGAAATAAATGATCTCTGGAATAAAAAAATTAATAAGACCAAGTAAATCACCATGGTGTTGTCCTGCATTTTATGTCAACAAAAATGCTGAACTCGAACGAGGGACACCTCAACTAGTTATTAATTACAAACCTCTTAATATTGTATTACAATGGATCAGATATCCCATCCCCAATAATAATATAAAAAATTATTAAACAGGTTATGTGAAGCAAAAATATTTTCCAAATTCAATATGAAATCTGGATTTTGGCAAGTCTTGAAAACTGAAAATGATCAATACAAAATTACTTTCAGAGTACCCTTTGGTCACTACGAATGGAATGTTATGCCTTTTTGTCACAAACCAAACCCGCCCCTATAGATTTAGCATCATGACCGGCCAGTAATCCTAAGATTACCGAAAGCCTCTTAATAGATATCATAATATTATGGGCTAGCGGAAGCAAAATACAAACATACAACGTCCATTGAGCTGTGTGGACTTATATGGGACAAAATATTTTAAACTTATATTTCCATACATTGTGACATCATAATTACATTATCACAAAACAAATAAGTCAGGACAGGCTTAGCCCTATTTATGGAATATACAAAGGTTGCCCAAACCAAACAAAAGAAAATAAAACTTAAAACTTGTTCACATAAACTTGACCACTCGCAAAATTCAGAACCTCCGCGGGAGGCACATAGGTTGGCTGACACAAAAAAATCCAGACTGGATGTCTCAAGCCTGGTCACACGTCTGATCACTTACATACATAATATAAACAATGAGTTGGAGCCCAGTGAATAACAACAGAGCAAAGGTTTTAATGAATGATGTCCCATAACAGAGTCAGAAATCAGAATTTCAAATCAGAAACAGATTCACATACATAGTCTGATTTGTAAACAGTCATGCGTGGTGCATCTATTAGCAAACAGAACAAATTGGTCATATAAGACCCACGTGAAAAGTAGATGGTCATAGAGACCCTTATTCATATTTGATGGTCATTAAGACCCTTATACAGATCAGACAGATGATTATGCATAATCTTAATAGATAGTTCCATCATTGGAACCCACGTGAATTCCTGGTACCAGGTAATAGATAACACATGTCAGATAACAAGTGCTAAAGATGCCATGATACATTCCAGAAATTGGACAATCATTCATTTATGCAAAAAATATCATTTCAGGAAAACAGACCTTATCATATCAGTCGGAAAATACTTATAATTGAACATATCTTTACAAGGTTGTTACTCACAGATAGCTCCAAATACAAAACAGATGGATCAGACAAACAGTAGCGTCTGACCTACACAAACACATGACAGATATACATTGAAACGTACGCTCTGTAAACGCTTACCGTATTACATTCCTTTCTTAGTGCGTTTTTAATTCTTATCCTCATTATTATGGCCTAAACCATGGCCTAAGAATGTCTAAAATGAGATGAGGATGCAAATATGCACTTTGAAACACTTGACAAAATTTCAAAAAACAAGGCAGTTCGCTCGAGAGAAGCTTTCATCGCTCGAGAGACCCCTTGGTCTGCAAAAATCCTGAATGCTGAAAATCTAGGCTTAAGCCAACTCTTGGTTGCTTAAGCCATGTGCCTTGCAAAGGTGAGTTGGCTCAAGTGAAGCTTTGGTCTCTCGAGCCAACTGCACTGTCTGCAAAACTTCTGAGAGCTAGTAATGTGCGCTCGAGCGACCAAATGCGACCAAATTCTAGAATTTCCAGAATTCAATTTCAAGTTCAAAACACATGTTTAAAGCTTCAAACTTATTCATTTGGGCCACAACTTGTAGAAAACACTTAGAAACTCATGTAAAATCGTGAAATGAAGATCAATTCACAAAATCAAGGCCCAAAAACAAGTCAATTCTTCAAAACCAAGCTGAAACTTTATGTATATTATACATGCATGCAATGATATGAATTCTTCTCTTCCAAAACATGTACAATTAGGAGGAAATCGTATGAAACATGATGAATTCTCAAAACAAAGCTAGGATAATCACATAAATGTGAAAATTCTTGGAGATAACTTCAAAATTGATAACATATGCATGCATGCATGTAATGATCTCCAATTCTATAATTAAAGCTTAATTCTCATGCTTAATCACTTAAACCTCTAGAATTCATACACTTAATGTATTCAATACAAAGTTCAAGAGCATAATTCTTACCTAAAGTCTTAAATTTGCAAGTGTAGAAGCTCAATCTTTCAAATTCTCCCAATTCTCTCTTCTTAGCTTTGAATTCAACTCCTCTATTCCTTTCCTCCTCTCCCTCACGTTAAGCTCAAAATGATGAAGAATGGAAGTGTAAAGTAGATTTTAGAAGTCATCTTAGCCTTATATAGGCCTAATTAACTAAGCTTAATTAAGTTGAGTAAATACTAATCAACCTTGTTTATATTTAACTAATTTATTCTAGTTATTTGGTTCCGAATCAAAATCTAATTAAGCTTACCATAAGGTTCTAAATATTCTAAATTACACATTGTCCTAGTCAATTTCATGTTCGGATACCGGTAAGGCCTTCAATTGTCATATCAAAACAGAATTTCAAACAGATATTCCGACAATAGATAGATAGAAACACAAATAACATATAAAATGCTCAATTAACACATAATCTCATTCTTAAAACTTAATTAATATTCTTAATCATGGATTATTAGCTAATTGTGGATCGGGGTTGTTACAGTCTTCCCCCCTTAAAGAGTTTGGTCCTCCAAACTTAGGTTACCATCATTCGTGAAGAACATAAGATCCAGTAGGAATAATTCGGGGTATCGCCTTATCATATCCTCTTCTGTTTCCCACATTGCATAAGTTCCTTCATGTTGCTGCCAATCCACTTTCACTAATGTGATTTCCTTGTTCCTTAACCTTTTGGTCCAACGGTTGACAATTTGTATCAGCCGTTCCTCATAAGTATAGTCATCTTTCAAAAGCACGTGTGTCGGCTCAATAACATGTAACAGATCTATCAGACAATCCCGTAGCATCAAGACATGAAAAACATTGTGCATATATTCCATAACCGAAGGTACAGCCACTTGATAGGTAACCGAATTGATCTTCTCAATAATTTCATATGATCTGACATAACAAGCCGCCAACTTACCTTTTGCTCCGAACCATGTTTGCCCTTTCATTGGAGTCACCTTAATAAACACATGGTCACCCACTTCATATTCCTTATCTCCTCTTCTGACATCCACATAACTTTTCTGACGACTTTGTGCGGTTTTCAACCGTTGCTGTATCAACTTCACTTTCTCAGTCGTCTCTTGCACAAGTTCGGCTCCCAATAACGGTCTATCACCTACTTCGGCCCAACAGATTGGTGATCAGCATTTCCTTCCATACAGAGCTTCATAAGGAGCCATACCAATACTCGAATGGTAACTGTTCTTATGCACAAATTTGGCTAAAGGCAAATAGGTCTCCTAATTCCCTTGGAAATCCAACACACACATTCTCAGCATATCTTTCACGTTTGAATGGTTCTTTCTGACTGGCCGTCTGTTTATGGATGATACGCAATACTGAGTCTCAGTTCAGTTCCCAAGGCTTACTGCAAACTCTGCCAAAATCTTGAAGTGAACTTGGAATCTCCATCAGACACAATATATGCTGGCACTTCGTGCAATCTCACAATCTCGTCAATATAGATGTTAGCCAATTTATCCGCATTACAAAAAGTGTTAACAGGTAAAAAGTAAGCAGACTTAGTCAAACGATCAACAATAACCCAGATAGAGTCCATACGTCTTGAAGAACGAGGTAGTCCGCCGATGAAGTTCATTGTGATATGCTTCCATTTCCATTCCGGTATTGGAAGCGGCTAAAGCAATCCAGCAGGTCGTTGATGTTCAACTTTCACTTGTTGGCAATGCATACACTTTGCTACAAAATCAACAATACACTTTTTCATTCCAAGCCACCAGAAGTTCTATTTCATGTCTTGCCACGTTTTCGAGTTCCCCGAATGCATAGCAAATTTTGAATTGTGGGTTTCATTCATAATACCCTTCCTTAGGTTAGAGTGGTCCGATACACAAAGTCTACCCTAAATTTTCAACACATTATTCTCTAACACAAATTCTGGTCTCGATTTTGAATCAATTTCTTCAACAATCTTTTTCAGAAAGTCATCTTCTTTTTTCTTTTCTTTGACTTCTTCAATTATTGCTGGTTATGTAGAAATGGCGGCTAAGATTCCACCTTGTTCACGCAAAATATTTTCAATTTCATTTCTTTCTAAATCATATAACAACTCTCTTTGCCCAATGAGTAAACATGCCAGATTCCCAATTGCCTTTCTACTAAGTGCATCTGCAACCGTATTTGCTTTCCCTGGATGATACAAGATTTGTAGGTCATAATCTTTTATTAACTCTAGCCACCTTCTTTGTCTCATGTTCAGTTCTTTCTGAGTGAAAAAGTATTTCAAACTTTTGTGGTCCGTGTAAACCTCACAAGTTGTCCCATACAAGTAATGGCGCCAGATTTTCAAAACAAACACCACAGATGCAAGTTCTAGATCATGGGTCGGATAGTCTTCTCATGAGGTCGGAGTTGCCGAGAAGCATAGGCTATCACCTTTCCATTTTGCATTAACACACACCCCAAGCCTTTGTATGAAGCATCACTATAAATTGTAAACCCATCTGTACCAGAAGGCAAAGTTAAAATTGGTGTAGTCACTAAACGGTCTTTAATTCTTGAAAAGCCGATTCTCTCTGATCATTGCAATCAAATGGTACACCTTTCTGTGTTAATTGAGTGAGTGGCAAAGCAAGTTTGGAGAAGTCTTTTACAAACCTTCTATAATAACCAGCAAGTCCCAGAAAACTTTGACTTTCAGTTGATGATACCCGGATCTAAGATCTATTTTTTAAAACACTTAGGCTCCTTGGAGTTGGTCAAACAAATCATCTATCTGAGGCAATGGGTACTTATTCTTGACGGTCACTTTATTCAATTCTCAATAATCTATACATAGTCTCAAAGTCTCATCCTTCTTTTTGACAAACAAAACTAGAGCACCCCAAGGTGAAGTGCTCGGGCGGATAAATTTCTTGTCTAACAACTCTTGAAGTTGGGCTTTCAATTCTTTCAATTCATATGTGGACATTTTGTATGGGATTTTAGAAATTGGTTATGTTCCTGATACTACTTCAATGATGAATTCAATCTGCCTATCAATCAAGTCTTCAAGTAGTTCATTTGGAAATACATCGGGAAATTCATTAACTATAGGGATATTTTCCACAGTAACACTATCCGTAGTCACATTCAAAACACAAAATAAATAACTCCTACAACCCTTTCTAAGTAGTTTTTTGGCTTTCATTGACGAAATCAAGTACAGAGGAGGAACTACACCATTCCCAGCAAATACAAATTCAAGCAACCCAGGTGGTTGAAACACAACTGATTTATTAACACAATCTATCGTAGCATGGTATTTTGTCAACCAATCTATATCCAAAATGACATCAAAATGATTAATACTCAATGGCATCAAATCAACATATAACAGCACATTTCCAATCATAACTTCACATGCAGGATACACATAAGCACACATCGTAGAACCTCCAGAAGGTGTAGATACAGATAACAAATAGTTCATAGGTTCTAAGGGTCTAGTTAACTTTCGAGGAAAGACATGTGACACAAATGAATGAGTAGATCCCGAATCTATCAATACATATGCATTTTGGGCATAAATAGGGATTATACCTGACACTACTAATTCGGTATTTTGAATATCTCCAGGCACAAGTGCAAAGACTCGACCTTGCCTCAAGGTTTCTTTTCCCGTGTTAGCTTTTGTATTTGATCTCGGTGCAGAAGCAGATCCAGCTGAACTTGTCGCAGTTCTATTGGTATTTTGAGACAAAAGTGGATAGTCTTTTACCATGTGGCCAGTTTTACCACACCGAAAGCAAGCACTCGTTGTTGGTAACACACCCTTTTTATGTTTCCTTCCACACTTCGGACAAGTAGGTGCAAAAGTACCTCCTTGGCTTGAACTACTTGTAGACCCAATGTTTTGCTTCTTGTTTATTGAGAATGACCTGTCCCTTTTTGAAATTAAACCCAGATCGTTTACCTCTCCATTCATTTGTTGGATGTACTATATTGGCTTCTGACATCAAGGCTCTGTCTAGTACATCCACATACTTGGTTAACTTCAAAACTCCAACTCGGACAAGCATATCTAAGTTAAGGCCTCCTTCGAATTTCCTGCCCTTTTTGTAGTCCGTGTCAACCATATAAGGTGCAAACCGAGCTAATTCTGCGAATTTGGCCTCATACTCGACCACTGACATGTTGCCTTGTTTCAACTGTTCAAATTCTAAAACTTTACAATCTTGAAAGCATTAGGGAAAGTATTTCTCGTAGAATATTTCTTTGAATTGATTCCACGTCATGGTTCCATTACTATCTCGAATCAATATCCACCAGTGTGGCTTCCTCTTTCAAAGTGTAGGTGGCTAACATAACTTTCTGGACTTCAAAACATGGATAGACTTCAAACAATTTTTCAGTCTCAAGCATCCAAGTCTCAGCCTTTAACGGTTCAATACCACCTAGAAAGGTCGGAGGTTTCATCTTATTGAACTTTTGAGTCAAAGTGATGATGTCATTGTTCACCGGCTCAACTTGCATCGAAGAAGGCGGAGGAGGTAATGACATTTGCCTTTGCTGTTGCTGTCTCATTAATTTAGTCAAAGTCTCTATCATTCTTTCAAGTCGATCTATACGGGCATCGGATGATTCTGATTCATCAACACTTCTTGTTCTTTCCATTTTCTACATGTAAACAGGACGATAATAAACATAGGAAGATAATTCTTACAGTTTTCATAGTGTTCAATTCTATTCCATTTCATTTCCTATTAAACATAGTCACACACACTCACACATGTCAATGCAATGTCCCTAATTCTTTTCTAGGACATCTTATAACTCATATGGACTCCTGTGTGCGGTATAACTCGTGCTCTAATACCACTCTGCCACGGTCCAAAACCGCCACTATAGGTTTAGCATCATGACTAGCTAGTCATCCTAAGATTACCGAAGACCCCTTAACAAATCGTAATACTAGGGTCTAGCGAAAGCAAAATATGAACATACAACATCCATTGAGCTGTGTAGGCTTGTATGGGACAAAATATTTTAAACTTATATTTCCATACATTGTGACGTCATAATTACATCATCACAAAACAAATAAGTCAGGAGGGGCTTAGCCCTATTTACAGAATATACAAAGGTTGCCCAAACCAAACAAAAGAAAGTAAAAATTAAAACTTGCTCACATAAACTTGACCACTTGTAGAATTCAGAACCTCCACAGGAGGCGCACAGATTGGCTGACACAAAAAGATCCATACTGGATGTCTCAAGCCTGGTCACGCGCCTGATCATCTACATACATAATATAAACAATGAGCTAAAGCCTAGTGAATAACAACAAAGTAAAGGTTTTAAGGAATAATGTCCCTTAACAGAGTCAAAAATCAGAATTTCAGATCAAAAACAGATTCATATACGTAGTCAGATTTGTAAACAATCATACATGGTACATCCATTAGCTAACAGAACAAATTGGTCATATAAGACCCACGTGCAGAGTAGATGGCCATAAAGACCCTTATTCATATCTGATGGTCATTAAGACGCTTATACAGATCAGACAGATGATTATGCATAATCTTAACAGATAGTTCCATCATTGGAACCCACGTGAATTCCTAATACCAAGTAACAGATAACACATATCAGATAATAGATGCTAAGGATGCCACGATACATTTCAGAAATTGGACAATCATTCATTTATGTAGAAAATATCATTTCAGGAAAATAGAGCTTAGTATATCAGTCAGAAAACACTTATAATTGAACATATATTTACAAGGTTATTACTCACAGATAGCTCCAGATACAGATCAGACGGATTAGACAAACAGCAGCTCGTGACCTACTCAAACACATGGCAGATATACATTGAAACACACGCTCTGTAAACGCTTAACTTATTACATTCCTTTCTTAGTGTGTTTCTAATTCTTATCCTCATTATTATGGCCTAAACCATGGCCTAAGAATGTCTAAAATGGGATGAGGACACAAATATGCACTTTGAAACACTTGATGAAATTTCGAAAAACAAGGCAATTTGCTCGAGTGAAGCTTTCGTCGCTCAAGTGGACCCCTTGGTCTGCAAAAATACTGGATGTTGAAAATCTAGGCTCGAGCCAACTCTTGGTCGCTTGAGCCATGTGCCTTGCAAAGGTGAGTTCGCTCGAGCTTTGGTCGCTCGAGCCAACTGTACTGTCTGCAAAACTTCTGAGAGTTCACAATGTGCGCTCGAGCTACGATTTGGTCGCTCGAGCGATGGGACCAAATTCTGGAATTTCCAAAATTCAATTTCAAGTTCAAAACACATGTTTAAAGTTTCAAACTTATTCATTTGGGCCACAACTTGTAGAAAACACTTAGAAACTCATGTAAAATCATGAAATGAAGATCAATTCACAAAATCAAGTCAATTCTTCAAAGCCAAGTTGAAACTTTATGTATATATACATGCATGCAATGATATGAATTCTTTTCTTCCAAAAACATGTACAAATAGGATGAAATGGTATGAAACATGATGAATTCTCAAAACAAAGCTAGGATAATCACATGCATGTGAAAATTCTTGGAGATTAACTTCAAAATGTGATAACTTATGCATGCATGCATGTAATGATCTCCAATTCTATAATTAAAGCTTAATTCTCATGCTTAATCACTTAAACCTCTTGAATTCATACACTTAACATCTTCAATACAAAGTTTAAGAGCATATTTCTTACCTAAAGTCTTAAATTTGCAAGTATAGAAGCTTAATCTTTCAAATTCTCCCAATTCTCCATTTTTCCTAGCTTTGAATTCAACTCCTCTCTTCCTTTCCTCCTCCCTCACGCTAAGCTCAAAATGATGAAGAATGGAAGCGTAAAGTAGATTCTAGAAGTCATCTTAGCCTTATATAGGCCTAATTAACTAAGCTTAATTAAGTTGAGTTAATATTAATCAACCTTGTTTATATTTAATTAATTTATTCTAATTATTTGGTTCCAAATCGAAATCTAATTAAGCTTACCATGAGGTTCTGAATATTCTAAATTACAGATTGGCCTAGTCAATTTCACGTTCAGATGCCGTTAAGGCCTTCAATTGTCATATAAAAACAGAATTTCAAACAACTATTCCTACAACAAACAGATAAAAACACAAATAACATATAAAATGCACAATTAACACATAATCTCATTCTTAAAACTTAATTAACATTCTTAATCATGGATTATGAGCTAATTGTGGATCGGGGTTGTCACACTTTTGGCCTAAAAAATGCTCCCTTAGAATTTCAAAACATAATGAATGATATTTTTAACCCTTAGACTGCATTCACAATTGTTTATATTGATGATGTGTTAATCTACTCCAACTCCGTCTCCCAACATAGTAACATCTATACAAATTTTATCATATTATTAAAAACGATGATTTAGTTTTTAGTGCTAAAAAGATGCAGCTTTTCCAAACATCCATATGATTTAGGTCATAAAATTAATAAAGGAACTATTGTTCCGATCCAACGCTCAATTGAATTTGCTAACAAATTTCCTGATGAAATTAATGACAAAACTCAATTATAAAGATTTTTAGGAAGTCTAAATTATATTTCTAAATTTTATAAAGATCTTCACAAAGATACAAAAATTATTTACACATGATTACGGAAAAACCCTACTCCATGGACACAGGACCATACTCTAGCTGTCCAACGCATCAAACAAAGGTCTAAATATTTACCTTTATTATGTTTACCAATTCCTACTACTTATAAAATTGTTGAGACAGATGCTAGCAATATTGGCTATGGCGGTATCCTCAAACAACGTTACCGTGGTAAAGAACAATTAGTTCAGTTTACCTCCGCCATTTGGAAAGGTCTCCAAATACGGTATTCTATAATCTAAAAAGAACTTTTATCTATTGTTTCTTGTATTAAGAAATTTGAATCTGATTTACTAAATTAAGAATTCTTATTATGTATTGATTGCAAAGCCGCAAAGGAAGTCCTGGAAAAAGATGTTAAAAACATTGTTTCTCAACAGGTCTTTGCTCGCTGGCAAGCCATTTTATGTGTCTTTGATTTTAAAATTGAGTATATTTTAGGCAACTCCAATTCTCTTCCTAACTTTTTAACTCGTCAATTTCTACAGGGATCTTCAGACAACAGGCAATCAAAACCTCAGCAATCACCAACAATACTTTAAATATCAGCATATTTCCATTTATCACTGACAGCGAACTATCTAGCTCAGAATTATTGGATGGCTCACAATTTGAAAACTTATTCTCTAGCTACTTCCTCCAAAGGAGGACCTAATAAATCTCAACAAAATTCTTTCAATATTGCCAATCATGGCTACTATACTCATGATATATCATATCCAGTTGTTCCATTGCTACTTGATCATGTCCAACATCTCCGAGAAAAACCCAATGTTAAACTAGAAACCCTTATTTCTGCCTATTTTCCTAACAATTGACATTATCCCCAACACTCTTGCCAACATTCCTGCCTGTGTTATGAGAAAATTCTTGAAGAGACTAAATCCATCTCGGTGGAGCATGCATGCTACAAGGAAGATAAAAATCTTTTTCAATTTTCAAAACTTCATATTCTCAAACTTATTTCTCAGCAAAATGGGGACATCCGACGGTCTTTTTAAAAAATTTTGATTCCAATATTAAACCAGCTCAATACAATTACTATGATTATCAGCAAGCCTGGTTTCATGTCTTTTATTTCCAAAATAGATTTTTTCAGCAATCCTAGTGGATTCATTTTGGACCCAATTTTACAATTACCACAGGTGATATACCCACCTGGTTTGAACCATGGTGGCATCAATTTGGCTTATAATTTGCTGCCCTACCAGATCCTTTACTTGACTCATCACATTTACCGAAGGGAAGTAGAACCTCATTTCCCTGAATTTTTTTATTTCGTTATTGATTTCAAACTACCGTGGATAATGGCATGGCAATGTGCCACCTCTTATCCCTTTAATACCCAATCCCTCACGCAGCAAATTACTACTAAGTGGTGGAAAAATTATAATATTCCACCCGAACATTATGCCGATCAACTTTCTCAATTCTATAAGCAAAGGAAACAAAAAGTATCAATTAATCCTACTCCTATGGCTTCTTCAAGCCCAAAATCCTCCAAATCATTTGATTATGATAATTTCAAAGCAGAACTTAAAAAGAAATTAAAGGATAAATATCTCACAATTTCCAAACATGAATTTGAGTATAAATACAAAAAAGCTTTTCAATTGCAAGATTTTATTTTTACTAAGTATAAAAGAGTGAGTGTGAGTGTTATTGCAAATAAGTAGGCATAATGAGTGTGAAGAAAGGTGACGAGCTGTATGCTTTGCCCCATTTGTTTCCAAGATTGTGAACCTTTGTAAGTTTATTTTCTATCTTGTTATAAGTGTGGTGTTTATGTATTATGCTTTTAATTTCCGATATTCATACTGAAATTAATAATAGTTTGCAATAGATCTCTGATCTGCAAGAAGAATTAGAAAGATTAAGATTATTACAATCTATTGTTTCTGGTCAATCCATTATCAATTATAGTCAAACAATTTCTACTATTAAAAGACAAATCAAAGATGAACAAACCTTTATAAAGCGTCTCCGCAAACAATTACAATCTTTACTCTTGATTTAATATGGTTATAGCAAACAATTACAATCTTTACTCTTGATTTAATATGGTCATAATCTATATCATTTGAATTATAATACCTGGGCTATAGAGACAATTGAGCACTCAGAAATTAGACTCCTTTTCACTTGGTTTCCTTTCCTTTGGTTTCAATATAATGCTTGTTTGGTTTCGAAACAAAATGTTAGACTCCGTTTAGTTTAGTTTTGAAATTATGATTTGAGTGTAGAGTTGTGATTTAAGTGTGGAATTGTGAGTTGAGCTTTAAAAAGAGAAAATTTATTTGGTTATGAGTTTTGAAAATTGTTTTGAAAAGTGTTTTTGAATTTTGAATGGGTTTGAAAAGAGTTTTGAGTTGTATTTTGAGTATTGAGTTTTTGAATTTTGAGTTATATTTTGAAATTTTTTAGATTTTTTTTTTAAATATTAAAAAATATTTAAAATTTTATTTTTTATTTTAAATATATAATTTTTATTTTAATATTTTTATTTTAATATTTTAAACTCAAAACACAACTCCACATTCAAATCGTAACCACATATATAACTCAAAACTCAATTCAAAAACTATTTTCAAAACTCATAGCCAAACACATAACTCAAAACTCAATATTACTTTCAAAACTTCACACTCAAATTGTAACCAAACACATAATTCGAAATTCCACACTACTTTCAAAACTCCATATTCAAATCGTAATCAAACACATAACTCAAAACTCAATTCAAAAACTATTTTCAAAACTTATAAGCAAACATATAACTCAAAACTCCATACTCAAATCGTAACAAAAAACATAGTAAAAAAATTAAAATATTTAAAAACGTATTTATAAAATAAAAATTATATATTTGAAAAAAAAATAAAATTATTTAAATTATTTAATATCTAAAAAATATATCTAAAATATTTAAAAAAAATACAGGACCCAAATGTATGAAATATAGCGCACATTAAAATAAATAAATAAATATTTAAAATATAAAATATTTACCCTAAAAAAATAAAATTAAGAAATTTGTTAAATATTAAAAAAAATCTAAAAAATTTCAAAATACAACTCAAAACTCAAAATATGACTGTAAACTCTTTTCAAAACTCATAACTAAACAAATTTTCTCTTTTCAAAACTCAAAACTGAAAATACGACTCCATACTCAAAACATTATTCCAAAAATAATTTTAAAAAACAAAATTAAAAAAAAAATTGAATTTTTTTTAAATAGAGTTTTAAAAAAAGTTTTGAATTGTGTGTTTAGTTATGAGTTTTGAAAATAATTTTTGAATTGAGTTTTGAGTAATTTTGAATTGTGTGTTTAATTATAAGTTTGAAAATTTTTTTATTAGAGTCATAATTCCAAAAAGAACCAAATACAACCTTAGTTTTGGATGCGTTGTTTTGTTGGATTAGTTTTGTTACACGTTCAATGAAAAAAAAAAATTTCAATTTATTTAATTTATAAGGTTACTTTGGAAATGTAAAAGTAGAGAAATAACTAGTGTTCCGTCTTTTTTATAGGTAGAGTGATTATATATAGAGAATATTGGTAAAAAATTCACTATAACAATTGTACGAGGCATTAGGTCTAAGGGATATATTTTGTTGATGAGGGGTTCACGCTTTGTAAAATAATTGGGTGAAAAATCCTGAAGAACATTTTGTTTCTAATTTTACCTTTTAATTTTTTTATTTGTTTGACTTTTCATTGATAATCTGTTCAATTTATATCTATCTGTTCAAAACAATATCTATCTACTCAATTATTTTCTATCTGGTCAAATTTTTTGTCTATCTGTTGAATTTTTTAACCTATCTATTAAATTTTTATAATTTATTTTTTCTATCTATTCAAATTCACACTATTTTCGAACTTTCTCTCTCTATCTATTAAATTTTTTTGAATCAATCTATTAAAATTTTAATCTATTTGTTAAATTTACTAAGCTTATTTTTAATCTATTTGTTCAAATTTTGATCCTATCTGTTAATTTTTTTGATTTTATCTGTTTAAATTTTGATCCTATATTTTTATCTATTCATTTGATCTATCTGTTCAATTTTTGCATCAAACACAATATTAACTGCTCTATTTTAGATCGAACACAACAATTTATGTCCAAAACACAGAACACACACACACACACACACAACCAGAGAGATAACCACAAGCACTATAAACTCCTTACAAATTTCAATCCTCTAGTTTCTAATTATGACAAAATTCAATCAAATTCAACACAAATGCATAAGGAATGGAGATAAATTTGCTTAAGCCTAGAAATTTACTCAAATGTATGACAATCCACCATCTGAAACAAAACACATTGCACAGAACAACATTAGCACTGGTGTTGAAGGTGCTAAATCAATCAACAAAAGAACCAAAGACAATTGATTAGCTAGGGTGTGAGACTCACCAAAAAACATCAAAGCAGTGAAGGCTGCCTTGTTTTACGAATGGGTCAAAGGTGGGTTCATATTCGAGCGATGATAATGATAGTGGTGATGACTACAATAATTCATCGATTGGCATTAAGGAGTCGAAGAACTAGATTGCTAGCTTGGCCACCAATCCTGTCTGGTAAGGATCACTATTTTCGAGACCTAGCAACTCATCCAGTACGAAAGAGGGGAATCTGGTTTTCGAACATTATCATATCCCTTTGAAGCGAATGCATCGAAGCACGCATCGTGAAGATCGGATCCTTTCGGGAGTAACTGAGCTTCTTGAAACCCTCAATAGCCTCTCAGAACAGCTCCAGTATGAAGCAGTCATCCAGCACCATCATTTCCATGAATTCCTTGCTACTGAGAGTAATAGCGCATTCATAACAAGCACGGGCCTCATCTTCAAGCCTTTTAATGGAGTTCACATATAGACTAATGTTGTGTTGAGTATGCTTGAGAACACGGTAAAGGGGGCGCACGGCGCAGGAAGAGATTGTGTGCTAGAGAAGGTCAGAGCTCGCCGATGTTCATCGGTGTGATCTTAGATCTCAAGTCTAGAGACTCAGATCTAGATCTCAGTCTATTCATTGGCCTTCTCACCACTGTCATTGACCTATGGATTCACCACGTCCTAGACTCCATCGGCGCCGGTCGTCAATGATGCTCATGAGAGAGACAGAGAGAGAGAGAGAGAGAAAAAAAAGAGAGAGAGAGTGTGTGAGACATAGTTGAGGGAGAGAAGAGACAAACAAATAGAGAGAGAGTGTGTGTGTGTGGTAATTTAGAGAGAAAAACGGGTTTGATGGTAAAATAGAAAGATGTGTGATTTTAAATATATAGGTGTAGTTTAATCATTATGCAAAAGTATATCTTTATGGACATAATAATTTCAGCCAGGATTTTTGAACAAATTCAGCCTGGATTTTTGAACAAAACAAATTTGGATTTGGACGGCTGGACAAAGTGCCTTTATATATATAACATAATAGAAACCTAATAATACATTGTATATATATCTTATAAAAACCAAATAATAAATTATGTACATATTAGATCATCTCTAACGTTGAATAAAAAAATTCATTAAATTTGATTAAAAATTTGATGAAAATTTTGATTTGATACCATTCACTCCAATGCTAAAACTAGAAGTATTATCAAGTTTTTTCACATCCAGGAGGATGTCCGACACAACGGTAATAATTTAAATTTGATGAAAAACTCCCTTCATTTGATGACAATTTTAATTTTCCTCTATTTAATATGAATCTGGTGAAAGGTTTGAAGAGCCAAAATGAGCTTTTCATCAAATTTATATTTGATGAATCATCTTATTTTGGATTGGAAATCCTCTTTACATGTAATATTATTATTTATTTAATACTAAATCCGCTAGTCTGGTAGGGTACACAAAAAAAAAAAACTCTCCCGCTCCTGACTTGAACCTGATTGGACTGTTCAAAATTTTTTCCAAATCTGACTCTACCATATTCAACCGCCCTCAAGCCTATCCCATTAAGGTCTGGGAAAGTCAGGGACCTAACAGGTAAGGATATTTTGCCATTCCTAGTTGGGCCTCTACTAAAAGTCTATTTACAAAAAGGCAAATTTCACTTTTTCCCCTGCGATTTAAGTTATTTGCAGTTTACCCACTAACATTTAAAAATGACCACATAACTTTCCCGTGATTTGTGAACTAAAGTGTAAACTAAAGTGTATCGTTAAACATTCCGTCCAAATTAACAAGTGTGAAACACGTGACAAACATAAAAGGTTATATGCTTATTTTCAAAATTTAAAGAGATAATCGCACATAAAATAAAGTAGAAAGAGTTAAAATGCACTTTACCTTCCAAGCAATTGACAAATTTGTAAGGATATTTTAGTCTGTTTTATTAAATTGCTAATGAGCCTAACGCTACACTTCAGTCAACAAACCACAAAGGAATTATGTGATCATTTTCAAACATTAAGAGAATAAATCATACATGATCCACATCGCATGAGGTAAAATAAAGTTTGCCCTTTAAAAAAAATAACTCCAAATATTCTGAAAGCCTTTCATATATATAGTTTCGAAGCCCGTCCCAAACACCCTCTTAAACTACTACACCTTTCTACCTAATCTACTGTAAGTAGGAACGGCTGTACTAAACATTCTTACATAAATTTCCAAAATAAAAAAGAGAGGTGTTTGGATGTGCAACTCCTTTAAAGGTTACACACTCCATGGAACTTGTACAAATTCTCACAAACATACGTAAATTACTTCCCAAAATTGCATATCTTAAACACAAATTTACTTAAATTAACCCATAAAAATTTGAGATATCACAACTTGACATAAGTTCTTATAAACATACGCAAGTCAACTTATAAAATTACGTAACTTAAACACAAATTCACATACATTAACCCATTAAAATTTAAGAAATCACAATTTAGCGTAAGTTCTCACAAACATACGCAAATCACCTCACAAAATTGCATGAGTTAACCTATAAAACATGTAATTTCTCACAAAAGTATATAACTTAAGTCACAAAACTACACAAGTAAATGCCATAACATATGCCTTGCACACTAAAAAATTATCCATTATATATGCAGGGTTCCCAATGAGACAAAAGCCATACATACATCTTGGTGGTCTAAAAGCTCCTGCAATCAAAAACAGCGTCCGTATAATCAATCACAAAAAGAAGGAAACCCCAAAGCCAAAGTCTTTCTTGAGTTTTTAAGAAACTACCAATTTTAAAATACGAAATGATGTCTTTCGTTTAGATTCATGGTGCAACCATGCTAGGGTTCAGTAGGTAGGGAGGTAGGGAGGGAGCACACGCTCCAAAACTACCGAATAATTACTTGAGAACATAAACAATACTTAAAATATCTTAATGAAAACTCAAGAGCATATATCATTCTAACACATAAAACACTATTTAAGCGTATCGCAATATAATTTTCTTGCATAACACTGCAAAAGCTTGGAGCTTCAGTTTTCACACTTCAATCAGAACTTCAACATATCAATAACTCACAAAATCCTGCCAACAAGAAAAGTTAATTAAGATGTTAGTAAGAAACCTATGATGAAAAAAACACAAATATTAAGTTGATAAAATCAAAATTTCCTAATTATAAATCAAACATTCACACCCATGGATGCTCAACACTCCACCCATCAACTCATACAGTTATTTAATAGACATGAACTGATGGTTGGGATTTGTCTCCTTTTCGAAGTCCAAACGTTAAATTGAAAAAAATAAAAATAAATAGAAATCTAGGGTTTGATTTGTTACATGAGTCAAAACCTTGGAATACTTGTGTAATCTAAAACAGTTAAAACTCTTTTGGCATGACATCATTTTATAAGCCATTGTGGATATTTACAATAACCAACCCAAAAAATAATGGAAAAGTTCCCAAGGCTACAAACTTTAATGCCACAAAGATTTCAAACATATCTAATCACACGATCACTTAATAGCGCAAATGATCATTACCATTTCAAAGGACCATATGCTCCAAACAAATTATCAGCTAGTCTTTTTTACTTATAGAAAATTCATTAATTTCATTATAGTCCCATTCGTGTACTACAATTCATTTATCTCAAATCAACTTTTTAGCTCATGCATTGCCGTTGCACAAGATAACCCATGGTTCTCATGGGTCTTGGCCCACCCATTCTGTGTATGGTGGGACATACACAGGCCCAAAGTATCACAAGGGGTTCCTCATCATAATATGAATAAATAAATCAGCTACAGTCAATTTATGAACTAAATACCAAAGCTTTGCTTAGACAACAGTAAAGTCAAAAGATTTTTCTTACTTGCACAAAGCAAGACACAAATTACCTATATAAAAAAATTATAAGGGACCAAGACACAAATTGCAAACCCAAAACCAAACTGTTCTACAAACTTTCACTACTTAAAGCAAGACATAATAAAGTTACTTCCCTTTCAAGCTCTTTCAGAGCTGACTACAATAGGTCTAAACTAGCTATTCTTTCCATAATGGTTTTTCAACAAGCCCATTCTCATGTCTCCTAGACTAGAAGGACCCCATCCAAAGAGCTCAAGATATTATTTAGTGAAAGTGGTTATAAATAAACCTTACAACCATATTTCGTGTGCACAACAATAATGGGTGCAGATTTTCCTGAAATTGGATTTAGGGAGGGGGGAAAAGTCCTGCAATGCGGTGACCAACATAACTTCTACACTAGTTCCAAAAACAAAAAATATTAACCTCTACACCATGTAATTTGCCAAACCCAAAAATTTAACCATGTCAATTGGCAACAGCTGCAGCCACAAACACAACCTCTCAATCCCCACAGTAGAACGAGCAAAACTAAAGTGACAATAATAGATTAAACAACCTCAACATCACAAGCATAATGAAATTTAATGGCCCAATGACATTGAGAACTACATACAAAACATAGAAGGCAATTCTTCCTTAATTATTCTTTCAGCACTTCCTTTTTTGCTAAAATTGATCATCCTTCTCTAACTTCTTGTTGCAAGAAAGATTTTTATTTGAGCGCACTCTTATTTGAAAGAACAATCATAAAAAATTATTAAAAGAAAAGGCCAATTACATATTTTCTTTGTGCGTCGATAAAACCCTTCCAGTTTACCTAACTATAGTATCAGAGTGAAAATCATCTCTACCAAACATACATAACAATTGGTTAGCGAAATATGAACCAAGGCTGAATCTTTGGCTCACTTGGGCTTTCTATTTGATTAAATCGAAAGGCCTTATCCAAGATTAGCATTCCTTATTTATTTATAGTTCTCTAAAGCAACCTGCCTCTATACCCTATAACTTTAATAAATCAAACTAATTGTTCACATTAAAAACATTATAGTCTACCTCTAAGAAGCATGGACACTTCTAGGAAGGTAACGCGTAGTGTCCGACACCAACACAACACGACACTCGTCAAACACGTCCCAACACACATAAAACATATTACAAGTTTGAATAAAATAACTTGGAATCCAATGAGAAAGCAAAAATAATAATAATACATTTATATCTATTCTCTTCTTTTTGAATTTTAAAAGTATTATACTTGACTTAAATATTAATATATATGACATATAATAATTATTTATTCTTATATATGACATATGATAAATATATAAGATAATATATTTTGCACATGTCCCTCACATGTTGCGTCTTACAATGTTTGAAAATTTACGTCTCTGAATGTCTGGTGTTGTGTCACGTGTTCATGCTTCTTAGGGTCTACTTTATAAAAAAATAATCTATTTCATGGACAAATGAGGTAGTTGGATCTAACTCACAATAACCACTCAAGCCAATTAAAACTGAATGCAACTTTATGAACAAGCCAACAAAGATTACCACATCAACTCACTTAAACAGATTTAATGAAAGCCCACTTCAACAGAACAAGAGAAACTCCTTTGTGCCAACAATTTCATTGCAAATGTCAAATAATTACAGTGGAATTACCATGAGAACTGATAAGGCTTCAAAAACTGAAATGTGTTTGACAAGCAAACTGCCATTGAACCAACAAGCAGTAAATTGTACAAAAGAGGGCGAAAAATACCAAGTCAAAATTAATCTATTCAGGAAATTATCCCAAAAAAATAATAATAAATAAAAAATAAAAAATAAATTGAACAAATTTATCCAGGAACCAAATATGAATAAAATCAAAGCAAGTATTATACACCAAGCCTAGAACAGTTTTAAGCAAGCACACATCCAAAAAGGTTCAAGAGCTTTACAAATATTTGAAATGCACTTCGTTGGAAACAATGTGCTCAAATTACAATTGCCTAGAAGACCTCAAAGACAACGTGCATAGGAATAGATCGGTTTTGAATCGGTATAGCTCAGCTTTGAATTTGTAGAAATAATTTTCGCCAGATCTATATTGACAATGCATGAAGGGGGTGTTAATACCCTGTACCTGACCTAGCGGTGGCGTATGTCTTATGTGTCAACATATAGACATCTACATGTTAGCCCTCAGGAAACGGCTGTCTTGTCCATGTGTTCAATCTATCTTAATGCCTCTTTACATATTCTAGAATCTAGACCGACAACACTTAATATGTGCTTTGATCCTCATCATTTTAGACATGCAGTGAGATTCCTACTTGATGACTGTCAATCACGAGTCTAGGGCACCTCATGTCCAACTAGGCAAAGAAGTAGCACCTAGATGTGCCGCATGACTCGTCACTACCCCTCGGGACTAGGAGGTCTAGTGGTTTGTGACTAGTGGCAAAGATTACATAATGCACATCAACCACGTGGGTTATGCTACATTTGAGCCAGTCCACTTGCTCTGATAATTTTACTACATTACTGGTAGTACACAGGTTTTATATCAGATGCTTCCACCAAATAAAAGCAAATATATATATATATATAAAACCACATCTCCAAATGGACCCTTCATTTGCAATAGGTAGTGTCATTAGGATAGAAATGATGGATTAGGACATCAAGTTGTGTTGTGTGATAAGATGCACCCCTTGTGTGATGTGAGTTCTCTTAAGTAGAATCTACTTGATCATGAGGTTAGCATATTAATATTATGTTATAAAGCTATTTTCATATAAAGATGCGTGTATCTCATTGTAATGCTTTACCTATAGGAAGCATTGTGAAAGCACTAAAAATGTAAAACCATGGGTTGAGTTGAGACACTGGATGATACTGGAAGGTCTCAAGATAGATAATATTTTGTTGACTATCATGGAGATATAATGTAATAATTGAGTTTTAAGTGTTTAGTTTGGACATTGGCATTGTGTTGTATGTGTCAATTAACCTGTGAATTGACGTTTATGCGTTTATGAACTAAAAGGAAACTAATTTCTAAGGCTAATGTGGTCGTATTTCATATGTGCAAATGTAAATAAGAGTTGTATACAATTTTTTTTTAAATGAACAATGCGAAATTGAATTATTAATAAAGTTAAAATCCAATTTCTATTGAAACTTTTTACATATTGGAAAGGTGTTAAATGGCACGAGAATATTAATTTTCCTTAGCAAGACAATGACAACCATATTTAAGTGGGGCACTACAAGAAGTTAGGAAAGACGAAATGCGTTCAATAAGGAAAGGGAGGAGTGATCTCTTGTAGATCGATTGTTACGAGTAAGTAGGATATTAGAATATCTTGCTTTTATGTTGTATTGGAACTTTGGAAGAACTATACAGATTTATACATCTTATAGAGTTTGTTACAGTTTGAATGGGTTGATAAGACTAGGTGGAGTAGAACAAGTCAAGCAACATATGTGCTACAAGAAACGGAATGTGTTAGGATACTAATCAGACTTAGATTTAGATGCTATGTATTTCTCAACGATGAGTAATTAAGGGGGAACGGATGATGGAAATTTTTGCAAGAAAGAAAGGAACAGACAAGGATCAACAATGTTTGAACCACTTGAAATGGGTGGTGCATGTATTGTATTCATCTCTTGTTAAATAAATCACACAAAGCATTCACATATGTTGGTTTCATCAGCTAGGGTTAGTCCAACATATTGGAATGTTAGCATCTGCATAATTTTTCATGCTTATATGTCATTACAATCATTAGAGTATTGCTATATATCACCTATATTTCCGCAATTTTATATCATCGGGTTTTGTGACAATATATTATTTGTTTTTATTAATTCCTTAATAATTATCTTGTTTCAGGAGTACCTATGTAGACAATGATATAAAATGGTGACAAAAAAACCAGTGATATATAGCATTTCTTCGATCATTATTATTGAATTTCTATCTTGAATTTCTGGAAGAGTAGGTGACAGGTGAAGCAGCACAAATCAAAATTGTTCAACAGAATCTGAGAATGGTCCACTCAAAAGTTGTGAACTACTTTCCTCAAGGATGATCTGGTTCTATCGGACTTGTGAAGTGTAGCTAGAAACATTGGAGTATTACTTACTTAGCTTATTGTAGAAAAGAAGTTTTATATGCCCAATCCCAAGGGGTTGACCCGGTGGCAAGACCTTAGGTCTTGCAGGTGTGCTTCCTCCAAGCTTTAGGGATCGAAACCTCTTAGGTGCTAACAAATCTTTGGGCCATCAAACTGGGAAAAAAAACCCTTGCATGAACTGTGGTGCACTTGCGGAAAACTCCTTGCCGAGTGTTTGTGCATCCCTAGGGATTAATCGGACTTTAATCCGGACACCTCAGTGCCAATCAAAAAAAAGTTTTATAAGCCCACAACATAGGTTGATTTTGGAAATTACGATCAAGGAGAAAGATTGATTATGTATTGACTTGCATCCATGGCTCTGTAATATTTGTGTGACCACTTGAATGACTCACTATGTGAATCACATGACAACCCTTTGAGATAACTAAACTAAACCTTTGGAGCCATGTGATGTGAGTTTTAATGACAATTCTTGAATAAGATTATATTATATATACATGCCTTGAAAAACCTTATGATATGCTTAATGTATCTATAGTGTCATTATTGTAGTACACTCATTGAATAGACAACTACTCCACTTAATCAACAATATTCACCTATTAATAGACTAAAATTCAATAGTTATTCAATTTTTGATTGATCTATGTTGATTAATATTTGTAATCCATCTATTTATTGATGTGGGTGTTTTAGTTTCAGCCATTATGCATTGTGATTGAATTGCCTGAATTAGTTGCCTCGAGGAGGTCAGACCTGCGGAGAAAAACAATGTCAAACTTTAAGAGATACATGATCCTTGATACCAACTATCTGGTACGGTTATACATATATATCTTAAATTTACCATGTGTTACATGTACTGTATCCTAAAAAGCATGGACACGGACACGCCGACACGTTAATTTTCAAAAAATACAGGACACGATATGTTATATATATAAATATATCATTCAAAAATAATAAAAAATGCAATACGACACTAATTCTTATAAATTTATGTGGGTTTTGTTTTATTATTGTATGTTAAGTTGTTTTGTTTAAACTTATAATTAGTTCCACTTGTGTCTAATCGATAGACACTTGTGTTTAAGCGATTGACACGTGTATTCTCCAAGTGTCCAAAGAGTGTCCGGGTCTTTAAAAAAATTTTAAAAATAGGACACGTTCTGAAGAGTGTCGGACACGTGTCCTAAGAATGTCCAAAGAGTGTCGGTGTCCGACACGTATACGTCACCTTCTTGGAAGTGTCCGTGCTTCTTAGGCTGTATCTATTTCGTGAGTATTTTAATTTATTGAATGAATAGTCAACCCTCTATCTACGTGAATGTTTACATATTGTTAGAACTAGAAATTGGTCTATTAATTTATTTGGAATCGACTTATGTTGTTCAGTTGTTGTATCCTATGGTTGATTAGATTGAATTAGTCGTGCTTGCTAAGAAGAATAGTATGTGGATACGTAGACGGAACATCAGGATAGCATTCTCTAGCTAAGATGCTTGGCCTTATGCTGAACAAATATTTAAAAGTTTTTTTTTTTTTTTTTTTTTTGGTATATATATAATATAAATGTATGCATATAACAACAAATCTATAAATATTGATATTGAAAACTAAATCATCCATGCATATCTACCAATATATCTCTAAATGAAACCTTACATGTAAATGAATAACTTTTTTGGGTACGCTGCTAAGTTGAATTCTATTAGCCTTATTTCTCTGGTTTGGTTAAAGTTTTGTAGTATTATCCTAGAATTAATCTTAAAATTATTAACTTACATTAGTCACAATGTAGAGACTATATGGCCTAGACATGTATGAACTGTATGATATAGTAATGATGAACCTAACCACTTTGAAGAGAAATTAAAATAAACTAAACTTCTATAAGAAAATGTAGATGAGTACTTATCCTTAAAGTTACAGCCCACAATTGCAATTATTAAAAAAATAATGGTTAGTGTTAGTGTGTATATCAGTATATGTTAATTATCAAAGAGAAACCAATTTCATTGTTGAGGTGCTTCATTCAGGATTTATTGAGGCATCACATGCTAAGAAACACGGACATAAATACAGACACGGACACGGACACAGACATGCAAGTATGGACAAGGGATACAGTGATTTTGAAAAAATTAAGATACGGACACGACTGGGATACAACAAACACTATATATTTTATTTTCTATGTATAGGAATATAAATGTAGGGCATAAATTTATAAGGGGCATCAATATAAATGTGGGTATATTTTTATTTTTGTTCACTTTTCTACCTATTTGTTTTCATATATGTACTTTGACCCCAAATCATCTTCATAAAATTATAAAAAATAAACTCACAAAAGTGTCTTGAGTTGTGTCAAAACATAGGAGAGGTGTATCCGTGAAGTATCCCGGTAGTGGCCTACAAAAAAAAATAATAATGATTAAACAATTGACATGCCTTGTGGCCTATCCAACACATGGACACGAGTGTCTCCAAAGTGTCGGTGTCTGATAAGTGTCTAACATGGACACTACCCGTTTTGAAGTGTCGGTACTTCATAGATCACATGCTTCAAAATGAGTTCTATTGATAACAGTATCTTTTACCTTATGGCATATATCATTTGGACCAAACTTCTTAAAGGGGAGGGAATGTAACACCCTAAGTTATACTGCTGCATTGCATTGACTATGCTTTCCACTTCTATTACATGCACACTTAGGCCTCATTCAGTTGCCAAGAAAAGAAAGAAATGTACAAGAAAATTACATTTCCCATCTTTTTGACTGTTCAGTTTGCAGGAAACTTGAGGGATCCATAACTCAACTTCCTTTCTAGGAAAAAATTTCCCTGGCAAAATATCTTGCAAAATATACAACAGTTTGCAAGAATCTTAAAAAGAGCTTTCCTAATCTTACCAATTAGCAAATGAACACACAAGAATATAAGTTTCATTTTCCTTTCCTTTATGTTGATACACTTTTCCTGAGAATAACTTTCCTACACAAAATTCTTAACGACTGAACGGAACCTACAGTCTACAAGACTTTCATATATGAATGTTCAAGCGCCTAAAATGTAAATATTATTGTTTAGCATAACTTGCCATACAATACTTGTTAACATGAAAACTTTGTGTAACTTTTTTTTAAAGTACATTCAATTAAGCTAATATCGATTAATTAAGCTTGAGCATGTTTAATTAGGATAAACGTGATTAGTTACCTTAACCTTGATTAATTAGGTTAATCAAGATAATTAGTGTGTTAAGATGAAGACACACCTCACCATAGCACTAGCACATGACACCTCCTACTCACACAAAGATGAGTCCACAGAGAGAGACAATTGTCTATCCAAAAATTCAGCATAATCTCTAAAAATTAGGCTAGAAAATATAAAAAGAGATAAAAGGAGCTTCCTTAACACAGAATTTCTCGTGTTCGAGTTGAGAGAGAGAAAAAAAGGAAGCAAGCTTAAGGGAAAATTCAAGGGAACTACACCTAACTTAAAACCAAGGTAAGAGCCATCATTTGTGACTTAATTTCATCTCCTCAAACTAAAAAATAACTTGGTTAATATAAATTAAATTAATGAAGAGAAATTGATGAATTTTTAATTGGTTATTATTGAAGGATGTGGTAGGGCGTTAGTTAACTAGAAACACCTTTATAGAAGTCATGTAAGCTGAAACTTTTAAGGAGAGATTTATTTGACTATCTTACGATATTTTCTTGTGACTTTTATATATGTTGTAGGCTTGTAGCCTCACAAGTCTAGTTTAGGCTCCAAAAGAAGGAATTCGGATTTGGGTTGTAGAGAATTATGGCTAAATACTGTCAGGGTGTCATTGTGGGACGAATTTTCAGAAACAGAAAATGGGGGCAGTTCTTGTACAAATCTGAATTTAATGTTGGATTTTAAATTAATTTAGTTTATATTCCTTGAAATATGAATGGGAGTCTAGCTTCTAATCCAACAAATGGTGCATTTTTTAAAGTTTCATAAGAGTGAGATATAGTAAGAAAACTAAAAAAGTGTCAATAGTGTCAGAGAACAACAACAGAGTACACTATAAGAATTAATATATATTGGGGGTGTTTGGTAGGGCTTATTTGAGCCAGCTTATGGCTTCTGGCTTTAAAAAAGTTATTTTGAACTGTTTGGTTAAACTTATTTCAAACAGCTTCTGATTCTAACAGCTTATTTTAAGTCAAAAAAGCTGATTCTGAGAAGCTGCTCACCCCTTGCTTCTGATTATCAGCTTCTGCTGTGGACATATTAATTCACGGTTATACTCTTAGATTTTTTTATTTTTTATTTTTTTAAAAATAGAAAAAGTCCCAAATGGACTATAAAATATTATTATTATTTTTTATGAAAAATGTAGATAAATAGTGAATAATAAAAAATAAAAATTAATTGAAAAAGCTACTTCACAGCTTATTTAACAAACACTACTCAGCAACTTAAATCTATAATCCAACAGCTATACCAAACAGGTTAACAGCTTCTGATTAAAGTCATAATCTATAATCTGTTAAGCTATAAGCTATAATCTGTTTTAACAGCTACACCAAACAGCACCATTGAATTGACTTTAAAAAAGGAAATACTTTGCAAAGCCTAGGAGCAAATACTTTATCAAATCAGTTTTGCAAACCAAGTAATCCAAAATAGGCAATATATAATGGCTTATGTTTGTTGCAAAGAAGTACAAGGCTAGACTTCTCAATGGAGTACATCTACACTCAACATGAGTTAACAAAATGCTAAAGTAGCATACTGTTTATTCCATGCCTTGCTCATTGCCGAGTGCTAGATGACTACAAATAGATCCTTCAGCTGATGAGATGTAGAGTTTTAAAGCATTTTGCTTAATAGGAGGAGTTATGACAGGTGGGTGTGCAAGGTATCTTCTATAACCTAGAACGCCTGCAACTGATGAGGGTCCGATCAAAACCTCTCAGCAGACTATAGCTTTAACAGTTCTGAGAAGACAACGTTCCCAGCCAGGGGCAGCACCAAGAAGATGGGTTATTCACTTGAATACCCTAAAAGAAATAATACTACTAAAAATATATGTTTTAGATAGAATTTGTTATGTTGTTAAATGATTTGAATACCCTACATACACACCACTTGACAACTCTCAATTTGTTTCTGCACATGTTGGTGCCACACTGTCACTTAAAAAAATAAAAAATAAAAAAATTGAATATCATGAGTTGTTGGTTTGAGCTCATTTCATCAAAATTTCGAACAACTATTTTATGCCTAACCCACTCCATTCCCAAAAATTTAAATAAAAAATATAAAAAGTTCTGTTTCCTTAGAACAATATCTCCACCCCCAACCAAACTTTAAAATTTAAAGTAGTCACATTTTTTTGAAGGCTTATGTGGCAATTTAACATATTCAAAATTGATATCTCTAAAAATAAGCAGAATATATTCAACATGTCATTTATTATTTTATGATATCTTTTACTTTAGTCTTTTATTACTTTATTTTTCAAATATTTAGACAAAATCCACTTAATGTGAATCCCACATAATAAACAAGGAAAATATATATATATTTGACATTCCTTCCCTATATGTCAAATTTCACATGACAATGGCAATGTCAAATAATACCTAAACAAATGGCATTTTGATTGAAGCATTTAACACCCCTCCCTTGTATTTGTTTGAGCTTTTTTTTTTTTTTTTTTTAATGTTCGTTGGGTTTGTTGCATAATATTTAGTTTGATCTAATTCTCATAACATTTGTAATTTATCTTATATTGATTATAAAAAATAAAAAAAAACTGACTGCCCTTGAAGCAATCAGACTTGACTACCACATCCCTTATGTATATATCTCCATGAATCTGCCAATCATATTATGAAATATGGTATTCATGGCTCGTTGGTATGTAGGCCCATCTTTTTCAGGCCGAAATGCATGATAACCTAGGAAGCACAGATACGGATACTGGATATGGGTACTATACAATACAGTGATACACGACAAAGCCAAAAAAAGTAAGATATCGGTACAACGAGGATACGTTTGTAAAATAATTTTTTTATATATATAACTTTTAGTAATGTAGTGTGTATAAAATAAAACAAAATGCAAGAGTACATTCATAAAATATCTAATACGAAATTCCTTAATATCAAAAAGAGAATTTTATGTTCATCAAAGATTGCATCAAAGAGCAATCAATCAACAACTAGGCATACTAACAAAGAACTAACAACAAACAACAATAGAGGATTCAATCAAATATTCAGAGAAATTTAAAGAACAACAACAAAGCTAACAAAATTAAGCAATGACAATAGACCGAAGTCATAATATCCAAAATTAAAATATAAAATAAAAAAACAATAGAAAGATATTAAAATATAGAAACAATGTGATGTTTTTTTTTCAACACGAGTGAGTAGTCCTTATAGCAAGGCTAACAAAGTAAAAATTGATCTATCACAAGGAAATAAATAATGACAATGCAATCCCCACAAAATATGAAGGGACATAGAAATAGGGGTGCTCACAGATCAGTTCTGTGCAGTTCGGGTGACAAATTGGACCCGCCCAATGGGGTGCAGGTTGGGAAAAAATGGAACCGCGTCCGCCCGCAATATAGGTTGCGGGTTGCACGGGTGGGTCGGCAGTTATGCGGGCAGGCTTTTTTCTTTGGAAATTTTATTCTTGGGCTTTGCTTTGGGTCGTGAGATATGCTTTTGGGCCATAAAAAAACAAACATAAATAATTTTTTTTGCAGTTTGAATATATATAACAAACAAAGACACAAAAAACAAGAGAAATAATTTTTTTATTATTATTATTCACCTCAGCTTTAACACATACAACAATGAAAACATTTTTTTTATTAAACAAACAAAGCAAAAAGTTACAAGGAGTGGGAACAAGTCTGCAAACCCACAATCAGGAAACCATAAATAAATGAAGATGGGATTCCAGATCGAGGATTCATACCTTTGTGCAATGAAACACTTTTTCCTTTTTCTTTTTCTTTCTTTTTTTTTTTTTTTTTTCTTGCAGTTTCTACGTCTTCCAGATTTGGAAATCTCCAAATCTGGTTTGCGATTGGGCAACGGTGATATGGAAAAAAGGAGGGGACGACGGCGAGCAACCAACGACATGGTTGGGTTGATGTGCGAGAGGTGATGCAGCGGCAATGGACGATGGCGACGGTAGAGAAGAGGAGAGAGATGGCGACGGGGAGGAGAGGAAAGAGACGGCAAGCAGAGGGGCGAGAGATGGTGGTGGTGACGGCGACGAGGAGGAGAGAAGAGAGAGGTAGGCAATATGAGAGAGAGAGAGAGAGAGAGAGAGAGCTGGAGAACCAGAGAGAGTGATGATTTTTTAGTTCAATATGTGAGACTAGGGATTTTTTTTATTTTAAACATAATCTGCGAGCGGATGCAGATTTGCACAAGTAGGGTCGGATCCGACACAAACCCGATTTTGTATTTAAAAATAGACCCGCACCCGCCCTATTTATGCATGTGGGTAGGGTCGGATTTGTGTGGGTAGGATTGGTTTGGGCAGATTGTGCGGGTCAGATAAATTGTTGCCCACCCGTACATAGAAAGAGAGGGAGAAAGAGAGAAAAAGCACTAACCTTTGAAAAAATATAAATATAAAATAAGAAAAAATTGGAAAAAAATAAATTAGATACTTATTTGGCTAATTAAAATATTAAAAAAAATAAGAAAAAAACAAATTGGATACTTTTTTTTTTTTTTTTTTTTGAGCAGCAACAAAGAGAAAATTAATAATAAAAAAGCGGGTAAATTACTAATACACCCCCTAAGATTTGCTGAAAATACGAATTGCCCCTTATACTTCTGAAAATTATATCCTGCCCTTGACATTTCAAATTTCATAACAATTAGCTCCTTTTATTAAAAAATAATCAAGTCAATTAACAATTTTTAATGATATCAAATTTTTATTTCAATTAATAATTCAGATAATTTTATTATTGTATAGGAGAGTAGTTAGAAATTTTATTTTTTTAGTTAATTCTGTTAAATAAAAAATTCTAACAAGGGGGTATTTGTAATTTTCCAAATCATAAGGGTCAATCCGTATTTTAAGTAAACCTAAGGGGTGTATTTGTAATTTACCCCAAAAAAACATATAAATTGGATACGTATTTCGCATATCCCTCCCGTATCCTCTTGTATCCCTCCCGTATCTCAAATTAGAAAAAATATAAAAAATTGGATACTTATTTGTTGTAACTGATACGTATCCCGCTGTATCAAACATGCATCTGATCCAATACTCGTACGGGACTTTTTTTACAGTATCCGTGCTTCATAGGTGACAACCTACTCATAAGCTCTTAAAGCACTTGGAAAAGAAGGGTATCATGGGAAGTATCTTCTTCTGCAATAAAGGTCTTGATTGTAGCCCCAATGACCGTCCAAGAAGGACAACAGCTTGTGTTTTGCTACTCCATCTACCAAAAGGTCTGTCATAGGCATAGGATAGTAAACATAGCTAAGTCTAAAATTTTGAAAGAAGTCGAAGCAATCTCGAATCTTCAAATTTTTCTTTAAAACAGAAAAACTATATTGCAAAGCCACTCCACATATCTTCTTGTTTTGATAAGCCCACCTTGAGCAAACATTCAAGCTCCTCTATGCAAAGTGACTTCAATGGACATCTTTCTGAATGGTAGTTGCTTGTAAGGCAAAAAAACTATCCTTAACTGGAAGTTGATGTGCCACCCTCCCTAGACAAACCAACCATTTCCTCATACAGTACTCATAGGCAAAGCAACCCTAGAACTCGACAGGAGTTGGACCAATTCAACTCTGACCAACTTTGGCAGTAGGTGACTAATGTAGGCAGACCTTGGTTTCTCTATTGACCCAGATTTACTTCTTCCAAGGAATCCTACACCCCTCCGTAAAGATAATATAGTTTGGCAGGAGCAACATCCAATTCCTCCAATTGGATAGCATCTTCCCTAGCTATGTTTTCTTCAAAAAATACTATGATCACGTTAGCTTGATCCTCCTCTTCACGCAAGTTCAATAGTCACTTCTCTACCAGGTAGCCTGTGAACCTGGTCAAAATAGCTCTAAAAGCCATGTCTTTATCAGCACTGGATGAACTTTGGGGGGCAACTCTTCAAATCGTATGCAATAGTTTGGTTGGATAAAGTGAAGGCCTTTGGATGGTCAAACAAACTTGTCCACTCCTGTGAGCTTCATACGGCCAAAATCTTCATTATAGTCTCGCTTCTGCACAATTGGCAGAGGCAATAAATGGTCTCTTGTCTGCATAGACCACCTCCACATCATCATTGTGCCAAAAAAAAATGGCACTAACAAAGAGTAGATGGGACCAACCATGCTATAAGACCCAATCCAGACACACGTGTGTATCATACGATCTTTCATTTACTATTCCACTTGACATTTCATTTGGCATTCATTGAGCATTTCATTTCATATCATTTTAGCTATCATTGTTGAGAAACATGTAGCATATACACACATGTAGTGATAGCCCTGAAGCAATGGCACATATCACCAAGCGTGATGATAGCTTATTGCCAGCGGTGTCACTTTAAGCCGCTAGAAGATTGGAAGGAAAAAAATTACTATATAAATTTTGGGATTTTAGGAAAATGTCAATACTATTGACACCATTCAAAGATAGCTTTGAACCCATACCTTTCAACCTTGGCCTTGTTTGGGAAAGGCTATTAATTGGCTTTTTAGGCTAAGGCCTTATTTAGGAACAAGCTTTTTTAATAACTTTTTGGCTAAAATATGATGTAAAAAAAAAAAACTAGTATTTTTGGAATGACTTTTTGGCTTTTTACGAAAAGATGTGCAAAAACTAGAGAAAAAATGAAATCTTTGACTTTTTTTGTATGGGTTGTTGGCTTTTTGGTTTTTTTAGTAACTTTTTGGCTTTTTGACTAAACTGGTCGCTTCCCAAACGAGGCCTAAAATTCACAAAAAAAACAAAATAGGCTAAAATAGCCAATAAGACAAAATATCATATCAAATCCATAATCATTTCACTTTTTCTCTCACAAACATCACATCTAACTACCAAAAGAATCTAACCATCTTCCCAAACACAAAATTTTTAGCCTACTAAAATAGCCAAAAACTAAAATAACCTACTAAAATAACCAACTTCTCAAACAAGGCCCTTAATAACTTAACCCCACTAATTTGAATACATCAGAGAAAATATTACTTTTTGATTTTTTTTTTTTATTTTTCTTTTTAATAAGTTTAGAAATATAGAACCAATCAAAATATCAATCACGAAAAAGGAAAAACTGCTGACCATGCACATTAGACAGTAAAGTCATCATTAAAAAAAAATTGATTTCACTCGAATTATTCTGCTCATATTTTTTGATGGTTTGGTTATGTACTATGAAGCACAGACACCTCTCCGGAAGTCACGTAGAGGTGTCGGACACGGACACGCGCTAGACACATATCGGACACGCTGGGACACACAAAGCACACGTTAAAGACAGGCTAGGGACATGCTAAGGACACTCTAGGGACACGTTGAGGACTTTTTTTTTTTTTTTTTAAATTAAAATTTTTAGTTTGTTTACTAAAAAAGCATACCTAAAGTTGATAAATTTGATAAAATTAAATATTTTACATAAAATACATATTAAACATTTAAAAATATGACATATAACAAATATATAAATTTATATGTTTTACACGTTTTCGCATTTTTCTGGGCGGGTGCAGATAAAGAAGCTAGTCCAAGATTATAGGTTTAGGATAGCCACATGGAATATAGCAACTTTAACTGGCAAGACTATGGAATTGGTAGATGTCATGATTAAGAAGAGAGTTAGCATAGCTTGCGCACAAGAAACTAAGTAGACGGGTGAGAAAGCTCGGGAAATAAAGGATACCGGTTTTAAACTATATTATAATGGCAAGGATAGACACAGGAATAGGTAGGAATCATAGGTGCCAAGGGTCTTGTAAAAAATGTAGTTGCGGTCATTAGGAAATGTGATAGGATTATGTTAGTTAAACTAATTATTGGAGAGAATATAATGAAAGTTATTAGTACATACACCCCCCAAGTAGGATTAGATGATCAGACTATGAGAGTTTTTTGGGACCAAATGGATGAGGCATTATAGGAGATACCTGTAGGAGAGAACCTAGTTATAGATGGTGATTTCAATGGCCATGTAGGAGTGGATAAACTAGGTTATGAAAGGGTGCATGGTGGGTATGGTTTTGGTGAAAGAAATGAGACTGGAGAGAGTATTTTAGATTTTGTGTTGGCTTCTAACCTAGTGGTGGCTAATACTATCTATAGGAAGAGAGGAGCATTTGATGATCTTTACAAGTGGGACAATTATGAGCCAAATAGATTACTTTCTAATAAGAAAAGTGGACCGTCTAAAATGCAACGACTGAAAGGTGATTCCTGGAGAAAGCCTAACGTCTCAACATAGGATTTTGGTACTAGATTTATGCTTTAAAGGACAATACCAAGCTAGGAAAGATAGTGGGCCTCATAGGACTAGATGGTGGGACCTAAAAGAGGATAAACTAGACATATTTAAGAATAGAATGGATAAAGAAGGTACTTGGGACTTGGAAGATGATACTAACACTATGTAGAACTCGATGGCAAATTGTATGATGAGAATCGCAAGGGAAGTTCTTGGAGAGTCAAAAGGAAAGGAACCAAACTTTAGAAAAATTTGGTGGTGGAGGGAGGAGGTCCAAGCGGTAATAAAAACAAAAAAAGCGAGCTTTAAAAAGTGACAAAGTGATAGAACTGAGGAAAACCTTAAGAGCTATAGATTGGCTAATAGGAAGGTCAAAAAAGTAGCGAGGGAGACTAAGTTGAAAGCCTATGATGACCTATACAGTAGACTAGATAGTAAGGAAGAAGAGAAGAGGATATAAAAATTTGTTAAGATAAGAAAGGAAAACAATAGATTTTAATCAGGTTAAGTGCATTAAGAGTGAGGACTCTAAGGTGCTGGTGAAGGATGAAGAGATTAAGGAGAGGTGAAAGAACTATTTTGAGAAGTTGTTAAATAAGGAACGTAGAGGTAGCTCAAAAGGGGAGGAAGTAGGCAGTAATAAGGAAACCCAGGACTATAGGTTCTATCGCAGGATTAGGAACTTTGAAGTGGAGATTGCACTTAAGAAGATGAAATCGAATAAGGCTTTAGGACCCGATGATATCCCTATTGAAGCTTGGAAATGTTTGGGTAAAAAGGGGGTCGTTTGGTTGACTAGGTCACTAGCAAGATTTTGTTGACTAGGAAAATACCAGAGTGGAGGAAGAGTATTTTAGTGCCATTATATAATAATAAAGGAGATGTCCAGAATTGCAACAACTATAGAGGAATCAAGCAAATGTGTCATACAATGAAAATGTGGGAGAGAGTGATGGAACATCAATTGCGAGATATAACTGAGGTGTCAGAGAATCAATTTGGGTTTATGCATGGTAAGTCAACAATGGAAGCGATCTATCTTTTGAGGAGAGTCACAAAAAAGTATAGAGAAAAAAAAAAGAGACATTCATATGGTTTTTATCGATCTTAAGAAAGCATATGATAGAGTACCTCGGGATTTAATCTGGTGGGTGTTAGCAAAGAAAGGGGTGACAAAAGGTTACATTGATGTGATTAGGGATATGTATAAGGGTGTGGTGACCACTATTAGATCGTCTGCTGGAGAGACGAGTGAATTTCCAATTACTGTAGGGTTGCACCAAAGATCAACCTTAAGTCCTTATCTTTTCGCTTTAGTTATGGATGAGTTGACGCGAAATATTCAGAATGATGTACCTGTTAGCATATAATAAATTTAGCCGAAAGTGCCTAATTTCTTTAATCACCGAAAGATGCATTATCTTAGTGGTTGTATTATTTTATGCCCTCAGGGCCCTTCTTGTCTCTCTTGTAAACCCTAATTTCATCTATAAATAAGGGATGATTTTATATCATACCCTAAGCTGATTATTCAAGCTTCATGGTATCAGAGCCTCTAGGGTTCGAAATTACCTCTGCTTCATCTTCCTCAGCCTTCGTTGACCTTCCTCAGTCGCCATCGTCTCTGCATCGACCTTCCGCAGCCTTCGTCGAAGCTCCTCCAGCCTTCGTCTGCCTCCTCCAGCCTTCGTCGAAGCTCCTTCATCTTCCTCCAGCCTCCGTCGAGCCTTTGTCTGCCTCGTCAGTCTTCGTCGAAGCTCCTCCAGCCTCCGTCAAGCCTTCGTCTGCCCTCGTCAACCTTCGTCAGCCCTCGTCGCGCCTTCTCTCATCTCGGTTGGTACCCCTCGTCCTCTATACACAGTACTCTCTATACACAGTACTAATACATATAACTATATATAAATGACTACCTCTGTATAATACATATATATATAAATGAACACCTAAAACATTAAATATATTTAAAAAAACAAAAAAAAAAACAAAAAACAAAAACAAAAACAAAAAAAAAAACAAAACAAAACAAAAACAAAAACAAAAACAAAAACAAAAAAAAAAACAAAAAAAAAAAAAAAACACAAAAAAAACTTTATGGTTTCTTAAATTTGTTATGCCTTCATAGTGGTCATTGTGTCACCATCTTCCGGGTTTGTGATCGTCACTAGTTTTGTTGAGGGTTCTGTAGTATCGTATCCATGGAAGATTCCACCAGTGTGTCTCCTACTTCTCAAACACCGAGGAGCGAGAATCTTATTATACCTACTACCATGACTGAGAACCTCAACTCTAGTTTAAAAATCACCACCTCTCTATTTAATGGTCAGAACTACCTCGCATGGTCTCAAAGTTTGACCCTATTTTTGAAGAGCAGAGGGAAGATGGGGTATGTTGATGGCAGGATACAGGCACCTAGTACCACTGACTCGGGTTATGCCCAATGGGAGATTACCAACTCTTTGATTATGGGTTGGCTTATTCATTCGATGGTTCCTGAACTCGGTGAGGGCTACTTGTCTATGGAAACTGCCCAGGATGTTTGGGATGCTATGGCTGCCACCTATTCCCGCAAAGGGAATTTCTCACAGGCCTTTGAGTTGCGCCGCTCTATTGAGAGCTCACTTCAGGGGGAGCAGACTGTCCTGCAATATTTCACCTT
This sequence comes from Camellia granthamiana, assembly GCA_036172215.1. Lineage (NCBI taxonomy): Eukaryota > Viridiplantae > Streptophyta > Magnoliopsida > Ericales > Theaceae > Camellia > Camellia granthamiana. The sequence goes on along the minus strand of CM069910.1, from coordinate 66,943,757 downwards.
CCTCACTAACGGCTGGAAACGCCTTGACCACCTGGAAGACTATAAGCCCGTGTGCCCTGCGGATTCTGTCGGGTACAAGAAGTTCCTCGCACGGGAACGGGTCTTTAAATTTCTGGCCGGCCTAAATGTGAAGTATGATCTAGTTAGGGGTCGAGTTCTGGGTATGGACACTCTTCCTTCACTTCAGGAGGCATTTGCCTATGTACAGAATGAGGAGAGTCGCCGGTCTGTTATGATGTCCCCTGTCTCTACTGACCGCTCAGCATTACTGTCTACTCCTCGAGATGGCCTCAGCCTGACTCCCATCCCTCCGTCTGCTGCTAAGGAGTCTGTATTCTGTGATTACTGCAAGAAGCCACGGCACACTCGTGAGACGTGTTGGAAGCTTCATGGGACTCCATCCGGGGGTCGAGGTGATCGGTCTGGTTCTCGAGGCGGTCGGTCAGGCCAATCTAGAGGACGTGGTTCCTATTCCCGGGCTCATCAGACTAGTGCTGTTGATCCACTTGATTCTAATTCTGCTGCTGTTGGCCCAACTTCTGATACTGAGCTGGAGGATGCTTTGCGCCAATTGTTGGACCGTCGGTCTTCTTCTGCTCACAGTACAGCTTCCTCGTCCTTTGCCCGCTCAGGTAACTTAGCCTCTTCTCCTTGTGCTTTCTTGTGTCATAAGTCTTTGCCCTGGATCATTGATTCTGGTGCCTCAGATCATATGTCTGGCTCCTCTGATCTTTTCTCTGTCTATAAGCCCTCTTCAGGTCAAGACAAGTTAGGATTGCCGATGGTACTGTTTCTTCCATTTCTGGAAAAGGTTTAGTCCACGTCACTCCTACCATACATCTGTCTTCTGTTCTCCATGTTCCCAATTTTTCTGTTAATCTGTTATCCTTGAGTCGTCTCACCCAGGATTTGAATTGTAGTGTGACGTTTTTTTCCTGATCATTGTCTTTTTCAGGACCTTGTCACGAGGAGGACGATTGGCAGTGGTAGTGCAGAAAATGGTCTCTACTTCCTAGATCAACCGGACAAACTTGCTTATTCTTCCACCACATCTTCTACTACCCCCGCTGATTTATGGCTGTGGCATCGGCGTCTTGGGCATCCTTCATTCTATTTACTTAAGCATTTATTTCCTTCTGGTTTCGCCAATCATCATGTGTCTGACTTTCTTTGTGAGTCTTGTCAACTCGGAAAACAGCACAGAGCTTCTTTTGCTCCCAGTTTGAATAAAAGTTTAGTTCCTTTTTCCTTAATACATTCTGATGTTTGGGGTCCCTCTCGTGTCATGTCTGTGAAAGGTCATCGATGGTTTGTTACATTTATTGATGATTTTTCTCGTACTACTTGGGTGTATCTCATGAAAGATAAGAGTGAGGTTTTCTCTGTGTTTCGCACTTTTCATAAGATGATTTGTACTCAGTTTGGGGCCACTGTCAAGCTCTTTCGTTCTGATAATGGCGGGGAATACATCGATTCTGGGTTAGGACAATATTTCTCTACTCATGGCATTATCCATCAGACCTCTTGCACCAATACCCCTCAACAAAATGGGGTGGCGGAACGCAAGAATCGGCATCTTCTTGACATGGCTCGGTGCATGTGTTTTTCTATGAATGTGCCTCGGCCCTATTGGGGCGACGCTGTTCTCACCGCTGCCCATCTTATTAATCGTCTCCCTACCCAGGTCTTGCAAAAACAGGCTCCTCTTCACGTCCTACTCGGTTCTCAGTCCTTGTTTTCTATTCCTCCCAAAATTTTTGGTTGTGTCTGTTTTGTTCATAATCACTCTCCCTCTCGTGGAAAGTTGGACCCTCGCTCCCTCAAGTGTGTTTTCCTTGGTTACTCACCTACTCAAAAGGGGTATAAATGTTACCACCCTTCTTCTCGTAAGTGGTTTGTATCCATGGATGTTACTTTCTTTGAGTCTCAGTCCTATTTTTTGTCCTCTCCAGTATCACCGTCCTCATTTCCGGGGGAGCCTTGGTGTGAAGTGAGTCCTGTGCTTCCTATGGTGGACCCAATTGCTCCTGCACCACCCTCTTCTACTGTGCTCCCTATGGTGGAACCAGTTGTTCTTGCACCACCCTCTTCTACTGGGACTATAGAACCCACTGCCACCAAGGATAAGGTCGGGCATGTTTATGTCCGGGACATAGACAGACAACACTGGATACAAGGGACCACTTCTGCTACTCCACTGCCATCTCCTGCTTCTGATGAGAGTCTAGGTAACTTTGAATCTCTTGACTCCATTGATCTTGATGTTCCTATTGCCAAGAGAAAGGGTGTGAGATCTTGTACTCAACATCCTATCTCACAGTTTGTATCATACTCTCATTTGTCATCCTCATATAAAGCGTTTGTGTCCAATATTTCCTCTGTTAGCATTCCTAACCATTTTCAGGATGCTCTTGCTACCTCTGAGTGGAAACTAGCCATGATTGAGGAAATGAAAGCACTTAGGAAGAATGGCACTTGGGAATTGACTGAGTTACCTACGGGCAAACGACCTGTGGGATGTAAATGGGTATATACTGTGAAACACAAAGCAGATGGGTCTATTGAGCGTTACAAGGCAAGACTTGTGGCAAAAGGGTTTACTCAGACATATGGCATTGATTATCAGGAGACCTTCGCACCCGTGGCTAAGATGAATTCAGTCAGAGTACTTCTCTCTCTAGCAGCTAATCTTGATTGGCCGCTTTATCAGTTTGATGTCAAGAATGCCTTTCTCCATGGTGACCTCGAAGAAGAGGTATATATGGACATCCCTCCTGGTTTTGAGAATCATCAGACAGAAGGCAAAGTATGCAAGCTTCGGAAGTCATTATATGGTCTCAAACAGTCTCCAAGGGCTTGGTTTGAGAGATTCACTCAGGCTATGTTTAAATATGGCTTCAAACAAAGTCAGGCAGATCACACATTGTTTGTGAAACATTCCTCATGTGGTAAGACTACAGCACTTATTGTTTATGTAGATGACATAGTTCTTACAGGCAATGATAATGAGGAAATACCTCTGTTGAAGAAATATTTAGCTAATGAGTTTGAAATCAAAGACCTGGGAAGCTTGAAGTATTTTCTGGGAATTGAAGTTGCTCGCTCTAAGGATGGGATATTTATCTCACAGAGAAAATATGTGCTTGACCTGCTGAAGGAAACTGGGATGCTTGGCTGCAAGGCATGTGCCACTCCACTGAAACCTAATCAGAAATTGGGGGATGATGAAGGAGAAGTTGTTGATAGGGGGAGCTATCAGCGATTAGTGGGAAAACTCATTTACCTATCTCACTCTCGTCCTGATATTGCTGTTGCTGTCAGTGTGGTTAGTCAGTTTATGCATGCTCCTCATCAGATTCACCTTGAGGCTGTCATGAGAATCTTGAGGTACTTGAAGTCTGCCCCTGGTAAGGGTCTTTATTTTTCAAAGTATGATCATCTTCGTGTGGAAGCCTATACAGATGCTGACTGGGCTGGATCAATAACTGATAGGAGATCGACTTCAGGGTATTGCACATTTGTTGGAGGCAACCTAGTTACTTGGAGGAGTAAGAAACAGAATGTGGTTGCCAGGTCAAGCGCAGAAGCTGAGTTTAGAGCTATGGCACAAGGTGTGTGTGAACTTTTATGGATCAGGTTATTGTTGAGGGATCTAGGCATCGATCAGAAGGACTCCATGCGGTTATACTGTGATAATAAGGCCGCCATCAACATCGCTCACAATCCAGTTCAACATGACATGACAAAACATGTTGAGATTGATCGCCACTTCATTAAGGAGAAACTCACTAGTGGTACCATTTGTACTCCTTTTGTCCAGTCTGGTAAACAACTTGCTGACATTCTCACCAAGGGGGTTGGGAATAAACCATTTCATGACATATTAGGCAAGCTGGGCATGAGAGATATCTTCGCACCAGCTTGAGGGGGAGTGTTAGCATATAATAAATTTAGCCGAAAGTGCCTAATTTCTTTAATCACCGAAAGATGCATTATCTTAGTGGTTGTATTATTTTATGCCCTCAGGGCCCTTCTTGTCTCTCTTGTAAACCCTAATTTCATCTATAAATAAGGGATGATTTTATATCATACCCTAAGCTGATTATTCAAGCTTCAGTACCATGGTATAAGCTTTTTGAGATGATATCGAATTAGTAGATGAGACTAGAGAAGGAGTTAACACTAAGTTGGAGACTTGGAGAAGAGAACTTGAATCTAGAGGATTTAGGATAAACAAGACTAAGACAGAGTATATGGAGTGTAAATTTAGTAATAATCACAACGGAAACAGAAGAGAAGTGAAGGTGGAGAACTAAAAACTACCTAAGAGTGAACATTTTCATTATTTAGGATCGATTATCTCAATGACTAGGGAGATTGGAGCGTATGTGGTCCATAAAATTAAGGTAGTGTGGCTTAAGTAAAGGAGTGTGTCTGGAGTACTATGCGATAAACGAGTACCCACTAGACTAAAAAAGAAGTTCTATAGAACGACTATTAGACCAGCAATATTGTATGGAACAGAATGTTAAGCAACTAAGAAACATATGAATAAAATGAGTTTTGCTAAGATGAGGATGCTGAAGTGGATGTGTGGCAAGACTAGAAAAGACAAAGTTAGGAATGAGCATATTCGAGAATGAGTAGGAGTAGTACCAATAGAAGATAAGTTGAGAGAGAATAGATTGAGATTGTTTGGTCATATACAGCGGAGACCAACCGAAACAGTAGTGAAGAGATGCGATACAGTGATGGTAGATGGTAGTGTTAGGGGAAGGAATGGACCTAGATTGATGTAAACTAGTGTAATAAATAGAGATGTGAATCTCCTTAATTTAACTAATGAAATGGCCATGGATAGAGTCGAGTAGAGAAGAAGGATTCATGCAGCCGACCCCATTTGATGGGACTTAAGGCTTGATTTGGATTGGTTAGGTTTGGTTACACGTGTCCCCAACGTGTCGTGTCATGCATTTTTTGAAAATTTACGTGTCCACGTGTCTGTGTCGTGCCACGTGTTCATGCTTCTTAGGTTATGTATATGTTGGCATGGCCTTTTGTTTAAAAATAGTACATCAATATATTTATTTTTCTTTGAGTGGTTGTACATCACCAGAACATTTCACCACCGGAACTCTTCACTTTCCATGTGGTTTTCATGTAGCATGATAAATCACACTAATTTTTAAATATCATAACTCTTACACATACATAATTTTTATTTTATTGCATGAAAATACACAAGAGCTGAGATAAATTCAATGAGAAATAACATTTCTCATTTTCTTTTGTTTGACTTAAAAATTTTAAATTATTTTTTTTAAATTATTGAAAATAAGTGACAAACATGAAATAGGATTTATGAAAGGTAGGCTTGTTCACACTTCCTAGATGCACTCTACTTTTTATTGTAGTAAAAAAAATTGTAATAAAGCCCTTCATATTTTTGTTAATTACTTTTATTATCACTCTTAAATCTGAATACTTTTTTTTCTTAGGAGGGGCAGATTTGATATTTGTGCAAAATTTCCATATAAGAACAAAGTACTGTTTTTTTTATTGAAAAAGGGTGCTAATAATGTCCTTTTTTTTATTTTTAAGTTTTAAATTGACACCTCAGATAAAAAGTGATGGAGTTGTCACTACATATCACACAAGCATATAACCTTAGTGATTTATTATCCTAATGAAATTAAATGAATTTAGGATAATTTGGGAAAAGTTTATAATTAAGGCCATGTTTGGGTAGACTTGATTTTGTGGAGCTTTTGCATGTGTTAAACTTTCATGCAACCAAACACAGTGTAGGAACTTGACTAATTAAGGGTGGTATATGTGATTATAAGGGTTAAGTGAGATTAATTAAAGCTTCAACAAGTTTGTTAATTACGTGTGATGGCAAGCTAAGGAATGACACCTCATGGTGTGAGTAATCCACCTATAGTTACACAAGTGTCTCATAAATATGATACATACATATATATTTAAGATATATAGATTATATATATTCAGCCAAATGCCTCTCCAAGGGGGAGAAGATGGGTGAGTTAGCACACTAGTTTAGTGCATAGCAATAAGAAGCCACCTTGCTCTCATTTTTCCACCTCACACTTAACAAGTTATAGACTCCCTTGTCACATAAAAACTAAAGGGACCAAGCTGGTCTCAGTTCTTAACTCACAAAATTTAGAGAGGAAAAGAGAAACCAAGAAACAAAAGGAAATAAGATAATCTACAGAAAAAACTACAAAAGGTTTACTTTGAGGTAATCTCTTTTTTGAATAATTACACTTTAATTCATGTTACTTCTTCTCATCTTCATCTAGACCTAATTAAGCATCATGTATTGTATCTTAGTTGAGCAATTAAGAGTTGGTGATTTAGAATGATCCTTCGAAAAGGATGAGCAAACACCCCAGACTATGGACAGAATAAAATCTGACCAGTCTTCACTTTACTGACCATATCTTTTATGTACTTTGATATTAAGCACGAAATTACCACCATTAGAATAGACTTCCAGTACTTTAGTTTAAACAGATATTTCAACCCAATGGGGTTTAAAACGAGGGAGATATGCCTGTCCAAAGTTAGTGTACAGAATCTGGCTGCGAGTAGAAAGAAAATAAATTTAACAACACATCTATTGTCTTCTAATTCACCAAGGAATGTGGTATGACCATACACACATAATTATTTGGAATTTCATAGGGCATTGGTTTAGACTTCTGGGACTATAGTTTAGACAGATATTCCAACCGAATCAGGCTTAAAACAACAAAGATATGCCCGTTTGAAGTTAGGGTTCTAAATGTGGCCATGAGTAGAAAGAAAATAAATTTAACAACATATCTGCTGTCTTCTAGTTCACCCAAGGAACGTGGTATGAACATATACATATATCATTATTCGGAATTTTGTAGGTCTTTGGTGGACATGGTTGTCTAAATTGTACAATTCGATACGATTTTTGCATAGAACGATTCGAATCGCAGCCTGGAATCATAAACTCAAAAGAATCGTCCGATTCAAAGTCAAAATCGATTTGAATCACAATACATACAGCTCAAATTTCTTTCTTTTTTTTTCTCCTATCCAGAGATGTGATATAGTGATGGTAGATGATAGTATTAGGAGAAGGAGTAGACCTAAATTGATGTGGACTAGTATAGTAAATAGAGATATGAATCTCCTTAATTTGACTAACGAAATGGCCATGGATAGAGTCGAATGGAGAAGAATGATTCATACAGCCGACCCCATTTGATGGGACATAAGACTTGGTTTGGTTTGGTTTTGTTTGGTTTGGTTTAGATGTGTTGCGCAGTTTAGGTTTTGAAGAGTGCCCAATGGGTCTTGTCTCAATCATGTCGCCTGAACAAAGGCTACTGAGCTTTGCTTTCAGGGGCTTCTCTCTCTCGCTCTCTCTCTCTCTCTCTAGCTAGGGTTTTAGACAGTTCTCAATGTGTCTCAAATGCATCGATGAAGTGTCCAAGACATGTCTGAGATTTTAAAAAAAAAAGGACACGCCAGACTACGTGGGCAGACACATGTCGGTGTACCAACACATGTTAGACTCTAATACGTAGCCTTGGGAGATGTGTTGATGCTTCATAGGCAACCAACAACAGCAAATCTAGAACAGTGGTTGTCAATCCTGTAGAATACTTTTCTTGTGTGGTTTTTCAATAAGCCCACTACCAGATTATTTGTTCTCCATTCCCATCAAACGAGGCAAATATAAGCAGTTGTCAAGGTTAGAAGCATTTAACCATATGTAGAGCTCATAATAATAGGCCTTGTTTGGGGACTACATCTTTTACAAAGTACTCAAAAAAAACAAGTTAGTATTTCATGATCATGGGCATGACAAGCATGAACAGGGTGACATTTTACCTGATTCAACATTATATAAAGATTAATGAAATTTTATGGCCTGGTGTAGACACCCCATTTTTTACTGCCCTTAAGACTTTAGCACCACCGATTGATCACCCCATTATGAATGTATGTGCTTGTCAAACACTCAATTTCTCCAGTAGAAAGCCTCAGTTTTGAGCCTCAAAAACCTACAAACTTTTCACCATTTTTAGACCAAAACAACAGTTTTTCAAGCTTGACCACTTGGGGACCTGCAGACCCACTAGTGGCCGGCCGGCCACTAATGGTGTACGGTTGGCCCCTATTAGTGGCCTGCCAACCAGTTTTGTCAAAAACCAGATATTTTTGCCTGCTGTGCCAGCTGTCTCCACAGGTTCATGCATTATACTAGCTGTGTTTGTATGGATATTTCCGAGAGCCAAACAATATTTTCTATATATACTTGACCCCCTCTCATAATTTTAAGTTAGAAAAATTTGTGGAGCAAAGTTTTGGAAAATATTTCTCTCTCTACATTTCTCTCTCCCTTGCAACTTATATCACCTTTGCTTAGACACTCCAAACCAAAAACTTTGAAGGTTCTTTGCTGAGGTGTTTGAGCTTGTATTTTGGCTCTTAAGGGTGAGGAATTGGTGGTTTATAACTCAAAAGGGTCACTCCTCTTCAAGAGGTATACATCCTAACTCTTTTGCACTACTTTTTTTCTATCATTTCTTACTGTTTTTGGGCCATTTTTCACCTGTATTTATAGGCTGAAACTTGTGGTTTAAAGCCATTAAAGGTAGAGGGGGGGCCACCCTTCTTTGAACCTTGCTTCCTAGGCTTTTATCCTTGTATTTCCCATCTTTTCATTAACTTTTTTTGAGCTTTTTACCACTGAATTTCAGAGGCTTTCAGAGGCCAAAAATAATGTTTTGAAGTCCCAAAAAATGAAGGGGTTAGCCTCCACTCCTTGTGCTTATTTACTAGCTTAATTTCCTCATTGTTTTAGCTAACTTTTTCAAGCTTTTCCATGTTATTTCCAGCACTGTTTTAGGCTAATTTAGGACTATTTTTATGTGTTAGTTTCATTTATGCTCAACTCCGCCGGGGTTGTTAACAACTCCGCCGGTCCCAAGCCCGGGTTAAGGAGGAGGGTTGTGTGTTAGGTAGCCGACAACCAACACGTAAAAAAGCCGCTCGGATCCCTTATGAAAATGAATCCTACTTTGAATCGTTTAAATGCTAGGTCGTTCCCCTCAAGTGACGCGTTGCGCCTGCCTCCGGGTGTTTCGAAAAGTGAGCAAGGGGCGCCGCATCGACGCCTGGGTGCGGTGAAAAATGGGCAAAGGTTTCCGCGTTTTTCTGGACGGGCGCGGGTAAAGAAGCTAGTCCAAGACTATAGGTTTAGGGTAGCCACTTGGAACATAGGAACCTTAACTGGTAAGACGATGGAATTGGTAGATGTTATGATTAGGAGGAGAGTTAGTATAGCTTGTTTACAAGAAACTAAATGGACGGGAGAGAAAGCTAGGGAAATTGAGGATACCGGTTTTAAACTATATTATAGTGGTAAGGATAGACGTAGGAATGGGGTAGGAATCATAATTGCCAAGGGTCTTGTGGAAAGTGTAGTGGCGGTCAATAGGAAAGGAGATAGGATTATGCTAGTTAAACTAGTTATTGGAGGGAATATAGTGAACATTATTAGCGCATACGCCCCTCAAGTAGGGTTAGATGATCAGACTAAGAGGGATTTTTGGGAGCAAATGGATGAGATCTTACATGAGATACCCGTAGGAGAGAACCTGGTTATAGGTGGAGATTTTAATGGTCGTGTGGGCATAAATAAATTAGGTTATGAAAGGGTACATGGTGGATACGGTTTTGGTGACAGAAATGAGGCTGGAGAGAGTATCTTAGATTTTGCGTTGGCTTCTGACCTGGTGGTGGCCAATACTATGTATAAGAAGAGGGAGGAGCATTTGATAACCTTTAAGAGTGGATTAGTTAAGAGTCAAATAGATTACTTCTTAGTGAAAAAAGTGGACCGCCTAAAATGCAATGATTGTAAGGTGATTCCTGGAGAGAGTCTGGTCTCTCAACATAGGATTTTGGTACTAGATTTATGTTTTAGAGGGCAATACCAAGCTAAGAAGGATGGTGGGCGTCGTAGGACGAGATGGTGGGACCTAAAAGGGGATAAATTAGAAATATTTAAGAATCGAATGGAAAAGGAAGGTACTTGGGACTTAGAAGGTGATGCTAACACTATGTGGAACTCGATGGCCAATTGTATGAGGAGAATCTCAAGGGAAGTGCTTGGAGAGTCGAAAGGAACGAGACCCAGCTCTAGGGAAACTTAGTGGTGGAGGGAAGAGGTTCAAGCGGTAGTTAAGGCAAAAAAAGAGTGCTTTAAAGAGTGGCAGAAGGATAGAACTGAGGAAAACCTTAAGAGCTATAGATTGGCTAATAAGGAGGTCAAGAAAGTAGTGAGAGAGACTAAGTTGAAAGTTTATGATGACTTATACACTAAACTAGATAGTAATGAGGGAGAGAAGAGGGTATACAAACTTGCTAAGATGCGGGAGAGGAAAACAAGAGATTTTAATCAAGTAAAGTGCATCAAGAGTAAGGATTCTAAGGTATTGGTGAAGAATGATGAGATTAAGGAAAGATGGAAGAATTATTTTGAGAAACTATTAAATGAGGAACATGGAGGTACGACAATAAGGGAAGATATAGCCAATAATACGATAAACCAAGACTATAGGTTCTATCGCAGGATTAGGAACTTTGAAGTGGAGTTTGCACTTAAGAAGATGAAATCTAATAAGGCTTTAGGACCTGATGATATCCCTATTGAAGCTTGGAAGTGTTTGGGCAAAAAGGGAGTTGCTTGGTTGACTAAGTTGTTTAGCAAAATTTTGTTGACTAGGAACATGCCAGATGAGTGGAGGAAGAGTATTTTAGTGCCAATCTATAAGAATAAAGGTGATGTCCAGAATTGTAACAACTATAGAGGAATCAAGCTAATGTGTCATATAATGAAAGTGTGGGAGAGGGTGATGGAACGCCGATTGCGAGATATAACAGAGGTGTCAGAGAATCAATTTGGGTTTATGCCTGGTAGGTCAACAATGGAAGCGATCTATCTTTTGAGAAGAGTAATAGAAAAGTATAAAGAAAAGAAAAGAAAAGAGACATTCATATGGTGTTTATTGACCTTGAGAAAGCATATGATAGAGTGCCCCGGGATATAATATGGTGGGTGTTAGAGAAGAAAGGGGTGACAAAAGGTTACATTGACGTGATTAGGGACATGTATGAAGGGGTGGTGACCACTATTAGATCGCCAGCTGGAGAGACAAATGAATTTCCTATCACTGTAGGGTTACACCAAGGATCTACCTTAAGTCCTTATCTTTTTGCTTTAGTTATGGACGAGTTGACGATAAATATTCAGGATGACGTGCCATGGTGCATGCTTTTTGCAGACGATATTGTGCTAGTGGATGAGACTAGAGAAGGAGTTAACACAAAGCTAGAGATTTGGAGAAAAGCTCTTGAAGCTAAAGGATTCCGAATAAGCAGAACTAAGACAGAGTACATGGAGTGTAAATTTAGTAACAATAATAATGAAAGCAGAGGAGAAGTGAAGATTGAGAACCAAGAACTGCCTAAGAGTGAACATTTTCGTTATTTAGGGTCGATTATCACAACAGCGGGAGAGATTGATGTAGATGTGGCCCATAGGATTAAGGCGGGATGGTGTAAGTGGAGAAGTGCGTCGGGAGTTTTGTGCGATAAACGAATACCCACTAGACTAAAAGGTAAGTTTTATAGAACGGCTATTAGACCGGCTATGTTGTATGGGACAGAGTGTTGGGCAACCAAGAAACAACATGTAGATAAGATGAGTGTGGCTGAGATGAGGATGCTAAGGTGGATGTGTGGTAAGACTAGACAAGACAGGATTAGGAATGAGTGTATTCGGGAATGGGTAGGAGTAGCACCGATAGAAGATAAGTTGAGAGAGAATCGTTTGAGATGGTTTGGTCATATTCAACGGAGACCAACAGAGGCAGTAGTGAAGAGATGCGATGCCGTAACGGTAGATGGTAGTGTTAGGGGACGGGGTAGGCCTAGATTAACGTTGACTAGTGTTATAAATAGAGATATGAATCTACTTAATTTGACTAATGAAATGGCCTTTGATAGGGCCGCGTGGAGAAGAAGGATTCATGTAGCCGACCCCATTTGATGGGACTTAAGGCTTGGCTTGGTTTGGTTTGGTTTAGTTTCATTTATGCTTTGTATAGCATGCTTGTAGTGTAATGGTCCTCATAGGTTTGGTATTTTAGACCTAAGACACCAACCCATTTAAGTTGCTAGCATTTATTTAGTGCTTTCCATACTTGTGATCACCTCTAATCACCTCTGCACCTCTCTCATTTCTTGGCTTATTTTGTTTCCTTAAGAGTTGTTTCAAACCGATTGTTTATTTAAGCTTGAGATTGAGATCGAGATCGAGATCGTTGTGCTTAATGGTTTAATCTCTTCGGAGGTTCATTACCAACGGCATGACATCTCTCTTATGCCTAAACAACCCTTTTGTTTGACACTTCTCTCTATTAGTGGACTTAATCCTCATTTTTTGACTAAAATGACTAAAGAATGGAAGGTAATTAAAAAGAGGTAATAATTGGACTAAAAGAGATGCAGATAATAAAATAGTTTGGGGTTGAATCGGACGTTAATTGAACCCGTTGAGTGTTGAAGCATTCATACTTGCTAGTGATGAAAATGGCTCAAGATTCAAGGTCAACCACTTCCCTTGATTCATTCCTGGATAGGAAGGAGGTTCATGAGTCTTTCCTTGTCATTTATCGAAATTGTATCCCTTGATTCATAAGTTGTCATGCAATGAATTTGCATCAATTGATAGCTTGCGAATCAAGCCTACCCCTCCTTTGAGCTGTTTGATGATAAGGAGAGGCAGGGAGGACAAACATCTGAAAATACTCTGTTTGTGCTCTGTTGCAGCAGGGCAATACCACAAATTAGTGGCCAGCCGACCACTTCTTCTGTACGGCCGTCCACCACTTCTAGCCGGTTGGCCACATTTTTTCAGCCAAACAGTACCACTTTCCTCACAAAACAGGGCAGAAACTGAGGTAAAAAACAATGCAATTTTCTGATCACGAAACAGAACCCTTTTGGCAGCAAAACAGAGGCATTTTCGAGAGGAGAAAATCATGTGCATGCATAAGCCATTCCCTCATTTCTTGGGGCCTGTTAACTTGTGGACTTGTACTATTTAATTATTTAGTTAATTATTTATTTAATTGAATTTTGTGTTGTAATTAATTAATTAGTTCTAATTTGTAAATAATTAGCTAAGTAGTTGATTCATTTATTTTGGTGTTGTAATAATTAACTAGAATAGTTGGTTATTTTTGTGTTGTACTTAATTAATTAGCTAGAATAGTTAGTTCATTTGTGGTGTTGTAATAATTAGTTAGTATAACTAATTTATTTTGGTATTGTAATAGTTAGTCAATTCGTAGTAATTAGCTAGGCCATTTATTCAGACCTTCTTGTGCGAGAGCGAAATCATAATATTTGTGTATGTCTTCTAACCCCCCGTTCTTTCTCCCTTTTATTTAATCGCTTATGATGGATAGCTTAGAGCATCATGTTTCTTTTGGCATTTTCCATACTTTGTATCCACTTGTCTTGCATGGATAAAAGCTCGGTTCATCATTCTAACTTGCATTGTTAGTTAAAAACTTCTTTGAATACGTGCTTAAATCGCATGCTATTAAATTGATTTACATGCCATGTTAGTAGCCAAGCCTATTTAGATTGCATATTGTATGTGTTGCATTAGTCATATTGCATTAGTTAGGATCATGCATTTTTTCTAACTCTTTTATTTATTTTGACTTGTCTTGGAGTACTAGGTGAGCACTTATTGTTTTAGCATATTATATTGTATGTTATCTAGCATAAACTACCATGACACTAAGTGCTTAATTGATATACCATGTTTGAATGCCGGTAGATGAAGGCTAATTGCTTAAATTGGGATAATTTGATTGAATGTACATTTAAGCCCACTTTTTCAAGTGGCACATTCACAAAACAAATTTTCAAACAAATATGAAATCAAAGTGTTCCAATTTTTACAAATTAGTCTATACTTATGTGCAACATATAGTAAAATTAGCCTAATAACTGGAACAAGAGCATATAATGTAAATAAGAATCACATCGTGATTAATAGAGGCCGATCTTTGATTGGGCGAGCGGGGTGCTCAATTCATGACCTTCCCCTCTCGTATCTAAGTTCCCAAACCAAGACACTTTGGTGATGACGGATAAGTTACCTTTGGCAAAAGTCTTGGATTTCCTAAATTTCTCAAAAATATTTAGGTGGCGACTCTGTAATCTGACAAAGTAGACCATTTTTGGCATTTTTTTATTCAAAATCGATTTTCCAAAAGATTTGTCGGATTTAGACTCATTTGTATTTATCTGTTTCACATTACACTTGTGAAATCAGATTTAGAACCACAAGAGTCTAAACTGTAGAGCTATCGTATCCGAAAGGAGCACGAAAAGAAAGCTACACCTGGTGACATGTAGAAGTGGAACATACTAATTGACCACCCAATAATGTTGGACCTTTTGTAAGAAAGCAAGTGCTATATATAGTTTTATAAAGCATGCCTCCCTCTCTGATACCCTAAAACTTTCACAAATCTACCCGATCAGACTGAAAAAATAGTAAGGTTGAAAGAAATAAAATTGAATCGCAGACAAAATACATACAGGCATTAAAAAATTAAGGCTTAGTTGACCAAGCTGGCAATAATTACTAGAACCAATCAAAACTAACGTGTACAAACTTCAAACCAATGAAATTAGATGAAGAAGCCAATATAGTCACTTCATAATTCTTTTTTGATAAGCAATACAGGCTTACTCTAAATTCTCTTTGTGACCAACAATTACAGTGAAAAAAATCAAAAGATTACTATGCAAAAACCAAATAAGTACAGACTGTACAGTGCAATTACCTGAAATAGCTGATAAGCTTCAAATGCTAAGAAAGGGAAGGTCAATTTCGACAAGCCAAAAAAAAAAAAATTTTGAAATCGATTGGTACATGAGAAGGGGGAAAACATTACATGAAATAGATTATAGATTTATCTTTAAAAAGACCAGATATTAATAAATAACAAACCACAGACCAAATAATGTACTGAAATAGGTTCTGTCTTGTTTGGGGGGTTGCATAGAGTAGATCATTTACAAGCAAGAGCACACAGGAATAACTAACTACTCAACCTTAAATAACATGGTAGTCTTGTTTTACTTACCGTGGTCTTCTCAGCTTCCCTACCACCTCAGTTGGGGAGTTCCACACCCGCTGCCGAGCTAGTTTCTTGATGTGATCGCACCGCACCTTCCCCACAGAATCGACTACAGACTTTGTATTCCTGAAATATGATATTATTCCCATTTTATCACTCAGACAAAAACAATGATACACGTATAAATAAGCATTAATCAGCAGAGAAGAGAAACCCAGAAACCTACATAAGTGCAGCATCGTAAAGAGTTGTGTTGTGACCAAGATAATAATCTTGAGAAGAGAGAACCCAAGCACAAAGAGACCCATTGCAATTGTCATGGGAATAGCATGATTTATCTACTACAAATTTGGAGCAATGTACAGTACTACTAAGCTCTTCATTCCAAACCAAACAGAACAATTTACCACTCAAATGAAATAAATAAATGTCTTTTTGGACCCGAATATCCTCCATCTTCCGCCCTGCTGTCCCCAACCCTTTGAGCTTCCCGGACAATAAATTCCCAGTTTCCCACTCGTACGCATTCACGCTGCGGTAGTTCTTGTCGTACCAATACAGAGTATTCCCAAACACAGCCGTATCTTTATTATCAACACGAGATACAAATCGATAGGGGCATAGATCGACATGGTGTTTGGAAGTCCAAATGTTTTGAGAAATATCATACAAGTAGGCTTGTTTTGAAGAATTGTAAGGTGTCACCATAATCTTGTGTAAATCCTCAAGACCCAGACACATTACTAAATTGTCACCCGAAGGCAACAAATCATCAGGAGGCTTGGGAAGAAAACTCCATTTCTTAGTGTGAGGATCAAAGACCTCAGCCCAGCGATCAGTTTCAGTATCTTTAGCAGGGTTTATGATAAAATTACCTCCCATCACATACAGCTTTCCATTAACAACCACTGTGGTTGGGCCAGTTCTTCCCAAATTCATAGATACGATACTCTTCCATCGGGGAGAGGGAGAGCTAGCATCCAGACAGAGGACATCTTTAGTAGGACGATTGTTATAACATTTTGGGGCACAATAAAATCCACCGAGGCAATAGATGATAGAATCTACGCAAACCAACGAGCTAGCACAGTCGCATTTCTTTCTGGAAATCGGAGAGAGTCTCAATTTCTTCGTCCAATCATTATCATTATCATTATCGTCGTCTCGGTTCGATATGTTGACAACGAACCACTTCGTGTTACGTTTGCGAGTGGAAGCGCGAAAACACAGACATTTCTCGTATCGTTCTGGCTGATAAGTTGTTGCCCATAGCGTCGATATCTGACGCTGCCGCAGTAGCCGACGCAGTCGACGACGGCGACGACGATGCGCACCACGCGAAGGCAGAGAAAGTCCAAGCATGGTTTTTCCCAATTCTCTTCCACTATCTCCAATTTTTAGGGTTCCAGGTGCTCACTTTGCTTCCGTATTTAGAGATCAAAATAAGGGTAAGATTATTGTGCCTAGGTTGTAATTAGGCCAAGTTTGACATCACCTAAATAATATAAAAAGTAAAAAAATTATTATTTTATTTAAGTCACGTCATTTTATTTAAATCACATCACTTCTCTAACCCATCACATCAAATCTAACTCAAACCTAATCCATATAAATCAATAAGTCAAAAAGTGCACTTTTTTAGAATATCTCAAACCAACCCTTAAAGTAAAAAAATTATATAATTTTATAAGGTAATTGTTAAATTTTTTAATTTAAACAGAATATAAGATATTAGATTTAGTAGATATTTTTTGTTATTAAAATTTTTGTTGGTTTTGGATAACATTTTATTTTGAATTTTACTCCTAATTTATGATTTTTTTCATTGATTTTGTTTTGACTATCTGTTTAAATTTATATCTATCTATTCAAATTATTTTCTATTTGTGTTTAAATTTTTTTTATTATCTATTCAATTTTTTTCCATATCTGTTCAAAATCAATGAGTTTCTCTTTCTATTTGTTTAAAATCTGTGAAAATCAAATATTATCTTATTTGTTGAACTTTTTAAATTTATTTTCTCTTATTTGTTGAATTTTTTAAACCTATCTATTGAGATATTTTCTTATCTATTCAGATCTATTTTTTTTATTTGTTTAATTTGCAATATGGTGAAATCTTTTTTTATGTGTTCAATTTGCAATTTTTTTTTTTTTTTATATATGATGATATCGCTTAAGCAACAGGTCCTACGAATTGGGTCCTAGCATTGTTGATGACGATATCGCTTAAGCAACTCACACACCAAACAAGATCACAATTTTTTGTGTTGATGACAGAAACACAAAAATCACCATATTTTCAGCAAACAAAGATCAATACATTCGTATATACATAGAACACATATAAAAAAAAAAATGTAACAAAACAGAGATATCTCCCACCGAATCATACAAAAGTGAAGCAACCAATCAAAATCAACAAACCAAAACAAAACTTCATACAGATCCTCTAATTACCTTCCTTCATCAGTCTCTAATTCTTGAAATTATCATCAATAACATGAGAGAGAGAGAGAGAGAGAGATAAAGAGAGTGTGTGTGTGCGTGTGACAACCCTCACCACTGTTTATTGATAATACCACTAATTACTGCTAAACTGTGACTGAACATGATTAAGTAACTGATTTGACTGACATTCTGAACTAATTGATTGAGTGTATTAGTTTAAATGCATTTCTATCTGTTTGACTGTTAACTGATCTGTTCATGTTTTAAGTTTGAACTGTAAATTGAAGGCCTTGTCGGCAGCCGAATCTGAAATCGATTAGGGTTTTGTGTTAATTAGAATTAATATGATTTTATGGTAAATTTAATTGGAATTTGATTTGGTATGATTAAATTGGATTAAAATAATATTGAATTACATTAAATGAGTTTATTACTCTTTTGCCACTTAGTGGATTATTCTAGGACCATTTAGTTGACTCATATATGTTAGCATTAGCACCTCTTCAGCCATTATTCAAGACCCAAAACCGAGAGAGAGAGAGAGAGTGTGTGTGTCTTGGGAGAGAATTGATTCATCTTGAAATCTTGGCTTGAAATTTAGAGGAATCGAAGAATAGATTGCAAATTGAGCTTGTATACCTTGAATTCAAGACCTAAGGTAGGATATTTACCTTCTTGTTTGTGAATTTAAGTTAGTTCTTACATGATTCATGGAAGATTAGAGTTTTAAAGTCAAGAATTGGTTTAAATGTTGAATTGAGTAGTAAATCATGCATGCATGTACACATTGTTGAGTTTTGAGGTTGTTTTCATGGAAATTGCTATATGCATGTCCATATCTTGATTATAGTCCATGAATTCATCATGTTTTTGGAAGTTTTGACTCAGTTGTTCTTGTATTAGAAGCTTGGAAGTTGACTAAATTCATGCATGTTGCATGTACATCATGTTCTTGAAGTTTATTTGAAATTGTGTTTAATTGAACTACCTTTGGGTTTTGATTTTGCAAATTGATCTTTGAAACATGTCATATTATGAGTTTTAAAGTGTTTTCCAGAAAATTATTCCAAAAGGATCGAATTTGATGCTTTAAATGTTGAGTTTCATGCTTAGAGATAAATCTGGAAATTCCAGATTTTGGATCCACGCTCGAGCGGAGAACTCCACGCTCGAGCGTACACTCTAAATACATGCATCCCGCTCGAGCGGAGAAATTAACGCTCAAGCGTGAAATGCGTGTATCCAATACTTTGCATGTGTTTACAGTCCGCTCGAGCGAGGAAATGCACGCTCGAGTGAGGGCTTGTGTCTCACACTTGAGCGGGGGTCGAGCGCCCGTCGAGCGTGAATTTCATGCATCCAGTACTTTTGTAGTCCACTTGAGCGAGGAAGTCACGCTCGAGCGTAGCTCTTTTGTCTGCATGTCCGCTCGAGCGGAGAAATCCACGCTCAAGCGGGACCCCTGTTTCAGCAAAAATTTGAAAAGTGTTTTAAAGTGCATCTTTGCATCCTCATTCCATCATAGGCATTCCTAAGCCTAGTTTAAGGCATCTTAGTGATGATAGTGCTATTGAACCACACCGAGTCAAGATAGGAACTAAGTCATTGTTTCCCAAACGTTCAACTTAGTGTGTGTTCATCCTGTAACTGTGTAGGGTTGGCATCCGAAGAAGCTCACTAGCCTATGTGTAGCCCAGAACTCTGTGAGTAACAATGTTGTAAAGATATATTCAATCATGAATATTTTCTGAATGATCAACTGTACTGCTTTCTGAAATGATATTTCTTACTGAATAAATGTTTGTCCTATTTGCGAAATGTATTCGTGGCATCCATAGCAATTTACTGTTACTGTACTGTTACTGCTACTGTTACAGAGATCTCTGTCGGTTCCCATGTTGGAACCACTACTGTTGACTGATATGATGGCCATCAACTGACTGTTTGGTCTGTTAAGACCTACTGTACTGTTTTGCTATGGGATGTACCACATATGACTACTATGACTGAATGACTGATATACTATTATAACTGACTGTTTTAAATACTGAAAAGACATTCATTCTTAACCTCTTTACGCATATGTTATTCACTGGGCTTTAGCTCACTGTTTATATATATATGTAGGTATCCAGGCACCGAATCGGAGCTAGGAGCGTTGGGTTAAACTCCCTTTTTGGTCAAGCCAACCAACGTGCCTCACTGCGAGGTTCCCAGTGTGTTCAAGCTTAGGCTTTTGGGGTGTCTCAGTTCACCCTTCTGTCTCTGTTTGTAATACTGTATAGACTAGCACTGTACTGTTATGGTAGGGATTTGGTCCCCAACCTGAATGTCTGTATAAGTTGTATGTATATACTGTTCTGGTTATGATGTGTACATGTTATGAAAAGTCTTTTTGCATACAGACTGTCACAGCTTATTGGATATCTTTTATTACTGTTTTGGCTTCCGCCAGCCCCTACACTCTGTATTACTGTTATTACTATTAAGCAGGCCTTCGGTAATCACGGATTACTGGCCGGTTACGGTGCTAAACCCATAGGGGCGGATTTGGGTCGTGACAGAGAGAGAAAAAGAGAAAGAGAGAGTCGTAGTCTAGCTTAGATGTTTGAACTTGCTGTTAGGTTAGATTGTTGAGTTTCTAAACCTTGGGTCCTTTACTAGGTCCGCTATGGACGACTGAGACCACCCTTATCTGAGACCATCCTCCTCCTCTCAAATCTACACTACCGCTACCATGACGAAACTCAAGAATAACGTAGTTCCTCAAGATCTTATCGAACTCCACCCTTCACCTGATCACTGTCCCCTTCTCCAATCTCAAATCAGTAGAGGGAGCTCGATGTCCAGTTTTTAAATCCTCTCGAATCAGCAGAGGCATGACGGAGGAAAGGATCTTCGAAACTTTATAAATGAAATTGCCCATCATCAAATCTTCAGGACAGGGATGAGATGGTAGAGTCGGGGACGATGAATAACTTGATTTCAGATATCCAGGAGTCAACAAGCAAGAGAGAGCGAGTGACGAGTGTGTGGATTTGATCGATAAAAAAGGTTAGAAAGAGGATCTACGCCACGGAGGTGGCGCAGGTCTGAAATTGGAGGCGGCATGGCAGTGGAAACGCAGTTGCCGGCTGTGGAGACGCTACTACAGTTTTCTGCCCCATTGCCACCTCATAAGCTTCTCTCTATCAAAAAAAGCTCATTGCCTTTGCGAAAGGGTGAAGATATCTCGACGCCATACTAGAGTGGTGGCGAAGAGCGGAAGGGCAGCGACAGAGAGTTTAAAGAGAGAGAAAGAGAGAGGGTTAAGATTTAAAGAGGATGAATGAGTAGGGATGGCAATAAAGACCTTATCCAATGGTTATCCATAGAGACCCTAACCAAAATACACGGGCTTTCCCCATTTTAATACCTAACGGGTTGGGTCAGTGGCATAGTTTTAATCTCCATTGGGGATGGGACGGGGATGGGTATCCGCTCATTCTCCATAGGTTTACAACTAGGTTTTCACTCTCTCACTCAAATTGATTCACCGAATTGCTCAATCTCTCACTCGAAGCTCAAATGATATCAATAATTTGCAAGGACGACGATTTCCATCGACACTCACAATGGTTTTCCGTGCATAGTGAGTTCTCTCTCTCTCTCTCTCTCTCTCTCTCTCCATCGACAGTGATTGGCCATGAAAAGCTCCACTTTTATTCATAGTGGTCTTGAAGAACATGCGGTGTTCTGAGATCGTTGATGATGTAATTTTTTGATTTCGCAAAGAATGGTTTTTTTTTTTTTTCTCTGATGAGCAAGTTGTTGGAGCTCAAATTAGGGGTTTATAATGGCTTTGGGATTTGCGAATGGTAGGGTTTTAGGTTTGGTTTGGTTGGTGTGTCTTTGTGTTTCTTGAATATGTGGAATGCATGTGAACTTTTTGACTATGCTGACATGATGGTATTCCTTTTTTTTACAATTTAAAATAAGGTTTTTAATTAATTAATGAATATTTGATTTTATTGTTAAAACAAAAATAAAATAAAATAAAATTTGTATATGGCTTTAGCTTTGGCTATGAACCTTGGAAAAAAGGAGGGATAAGTTGGGTCGGAGAAAACTCATACCTATTAGGGGATATGGAGGGTAGTCCCCATGGGAGATGAAGGATGGAGAATGGAAAAAATTATATTAGGGGAATGGAGATGGGGAATTAATATCCACCCCATTACCCTCCATTGCCATTCCTAAGAGTGAGCATAACGGTTGGCTAGGCCAGATCCAAGGTCCCAAGTTGGGCTCGGGTTCGGGCTTAATTGTACTTAATTGGGGTTGGGCTCACCCTGGACCATGGGCTGAATTCTGTCACGACCCAACCCCAGGGGCTTAAGGCTAGAATCGTAACTTACTAAATAATTCTAATCATAATAAATTAAGTGGCGCAGGCGGAGGCAAAATGGAATTAAGAAAGTAATTAAATAGAAAATTAATTTCATTCGACTATTTTGATTAAAGAAAGTACGTCTATAGGGCTTTTATTTATGTTTTATTCAGTGATTGGCCCTTAGTAAAAAAAACAAAAAGAAGAAAAGGAAATAAAACAAAACAACGGATCAGCCTCAATTCTTGTACGGGTTCCACTATATGACGTTACAGGTCTTCTTTACATCTCGTCACTTGAAAGGGTAACAACTATAA
The DNA here is from genome assembly GCA_036172215.1 of Camellia granthamiana. Classification (NCBI taxonomy): domain Eukaryota; kingdom Viridiplantae; phylum Streptophyta; class Magnoliopsida; order Ericales; family Theaceae; genus Camellia; species Camellia granthamiana. Next base: position 66,921,378 of record CM069910.1, on the reverse strand, counting down.
GCACATAGGAGAGTGAAAAATATTATGTCAAGACTAGAGAACACAAAATAACCATTGATCGTTAGTTAGGCTACAATATTTACATAACTTAATTTGAATAAACAAATTATTTAAGTGGCAGAAACTGAAATACAGAAATTATGTAAATAAAAAACCATAACCACGAAATAGAATAGAGGTCACTAGAGTGATAGTCAGAACAGTGGTCAATGGATCCATGACAAACAGAGGACCACAAGGTGGCCAGACAGAGGCCAATGGTTATTTAAGTCCCCCAAGGCATGAGACTCCCGTGGTGGTACTTATAAAACATAGTTGGTTATAAAATCATTGTCAAATAATTTCTAAAAGTTAAATAGACATATTCATGGGTCTCAATTTAAGCAAATAAAGTTTAGGAAATAATTAACGTAATCAAAATATCAATATACTTTATAAAACATAGATTACGTAAAATAAATTATGGTAACCCAAAACATACATAAAATATATTATGGTGACTCAAGGTATAATATAACTCACTTTAATATTTGAGTCTTACTAATTCCTTTATATTTCCGTTGGTTTTCAGTCCTTTCCTACTCTCTATTTTTTGCTGATTCTCTTGCTTCTTCTTTTTTTGTTCGTTTCCTCACTAATTTCATAGTCCCCTCCCCTCTTTATCTATACATTCTTGGGTGCTGACTCACCCCATCATGATGACCCCACGGTTGATGACTCACCTTCCCTAATGGCTTAGATGGCACAGATGCCCTACCTTCCTTCTCTGTAGATAATTTGCAAATCTCTCCAATTAATTGCCTCTTATCTCCCTCAGTAAATCTATACATTAGATTTGTCTTTATTTGTTTATATAATCCTTAATTCTAATGTAGCCCAACTCATAGTATTGTTCCATAATTGTGTTAATTTGGCCTTAAATAATTGATTACATATTTGATAACCTAATGCCAAATTAGATTTATTATTATTATTATTATTATTATTATTATTATTATTAGTAGTAGTAGTAGTAGTAGTAGTAGTAGTAGTAGTAATCGTGGTTAGTTGTGGTATTAATTAAATATTTAGAATGTCACATTTCTCCCATTCTAAATAGAAGTTTGTTCCCAAACTTGACGTACCTTAACTTTTGAAAAGGTGTGGGTATTTGGCTCGCATTTAATTTTTCGTTTCGCACGTAGCTTCTTCGATACGATGATTTCGCCATAAGACTTTTACCAGCAATATGGTCTTGTTTCGGAGAACTTGATCACGACGATCGAAAATCTGCACTGGTTGCTCTTCATAAGAGAGGGCCTCTTGGACTTCCAAGTTCTCATAGTCGACAACATGTTCTGGATCTCGGAGATACCGTCGGACCATCGAAACGTGGAATACATCGCGGACATTGGACAGTTCAGGTGACAGTGCAAGGCGATATGCAACAGGACTAATCCTTTCCAGTATCTTGAATGGTCCGATGTAACGTGGGTTTAACTTTCTCGCTTTCCAAATCGGATAACCCCTGTTGTTGGTGAGATCTTTAGGAAAACATAATCTCCTACTTGGAATTCCAATTCCCGTCTTCGTGTATCTACACAGCTTTTCTGGTGACTCTGAGCAGTGCGAATTCGCTGTTAGATGAGTTGGATTTTATCACTTGTAATTTGCACGATCTCGGAGCCTAACAGTTTCCTGTCTCCGACTTCCACCTAACACAAAGGTGATCGACATCTCCTTCTATACAGGGCTTCGTACGGTACCATTCCAATGCTTGCCTGGTAGCTGTTGTTATAAGCGAATTCCACTAAAGGTAGGTGCTCAACCCAGTTACCTTTGAGGTCCAACACACATACATGTAACATGTCTTCCAACGTTTGGATTGTTCTTTTGGATATTAGTTTGTGAGTGAAAAGCCGTGCTAAACTTCAGTGTAGTTCCCAAAGCTTCATGCAATTTCTTCCAGAAGTGAGACATGAAATGGGGGTCTCGGCCAGACACAATTGAAACTGGGGTACCATGCAATCAAATGACTTCCTTGATGTACAAAGTGACAAACTTATTAAGGGAGTACATGATTTTGATTGGCAGAAAACGTGCCGACTTCGTCAATCGGTCTATTATAACCCATATTGCATCATTCTTCGAAAATGACTGTGGTAGCCCGACCACGAAGTCCATAGTAACATGCTCCCATTTCCATTCAGGAATAGGGAGTGGTTGAAGCATTCCAGCAGGTCTCTGATGTTCTGCTTTAACATGCTGACAATGCAGACGTTTGGAGACATGGCTTGCTATATCTCTTTTCATTCCTATCCACCAGTAGTGTTCCTTCAGATCCTGGTACATCTTTGTGTTGCCAGGGTGGACTGCAAATCTTGAGCTATGAGCTTCCACCAATAACTTCTTCTTGAGTTCCGGAATGTCGGGTACGCAAATTCGATTTCGAAATTTCAGTATCCCATTACTTATAGTGAAATCAAGATCAGGCGTACTCCTTTGTTTCTCGTACTTTTTCTTCAAAAGTTTATCTCCATATTGGTATGCTCTAATTTCTTCAATTAAGGTAGGTTTCACGGTTATGTTGGCGAGCAGTCCATTGATCTTGCGGGAAACAAGAGTACATGTCAAACTTCTGGTCATCTTTTGGCTCAGTGCGTCTACCACCACGTTAGCTTTGCCTGGATGGTGATGGATCTCTATATCATAGTCTTTCATAAATTCTGGCTACCGCTGTTGCCTTATATTCAGTTCCCTCTATGTAAACAGATACTTAAGACTCTTATGATCAGTGCAAATCTCGCAGGTTGCCCGGTAGAGATAATGACGCCAAATCTTGAGGGTAAAAATCACCGCAGCCAACTCTAGATCATGAGTTGGGTAGTTCTTCTCGTGAGTCTTTAGTTATCGCGAGGAATAAGCAATGACTTTTCCGTTTTGAATAAGAACGCAACTCAAACCATTGTATGAGGCATCACTATAAATTACGAACCCATCTGCTCCTGTAAGGAGTGCTAGTATAGAAGCTGACACAAGTCAACTTTTTAATTCTTGGAAGCAACGCTTCTGTTTGTCAGTTCATTTCAAAAGGTGTGTTCTTCTGAGTTAGCTGGGTCAAAGGTGATGCTCAAAGGTGATGCTATCTTTGATAAATCTCACACAAAACGTTAGTAATAGCCAGCTAGACCCAAGAAACTTCGAATTTCTAACACATTAGTTGGTTGTGGCCAGTCCACGATTGCTATAACTTTTTGGGGGTCAACCGAGATGTCATCTTTATTAATGACGTGACAGAGGAAGTCTACACTTGTGATCCAAAATTCGCATTTCTTCAACTTGGCATAAAGTTTGTGATCACGTAGTATTTGTAGAACCATTCACAAGTGTTGCTCATGGTCTTTCGGTGACTTGGAGTACATGAGAATGTCATCAATAAAGACTATAACGAACTCGTCAAGATAGGGTTTGAACACTTGGTTCATGAGGTCCATGAGGGCCGCTGGAGCATTTGTGATGCCAAATGGCATGACGAGAAACTCGTAAAGCCCGTAATGGGTTCTAAAGGCAGTTTTTTCGATACTTTCCGTTTTGACTTTTAGTTGGTGATAGCCAGAATGCAAGTCGATTTTATAGAATACTTGGGTGCCTTGAAGTTGATCGAACAAGTCATCGATTCGTGGCAGTGGGTACCGATTCTTGATGGTGACCTTGTTTAGCTCCCGGTAATCGATGCATAACCTCATCGTGCCATCATTTTTCTTTACGAATAGTACTGGAGCTCTCCGAGGTACTAGGTCGAATGAAACCTTTATCCAGTAGTTTCTAGAGTTGAGAGTCTTCAGCTCTTTCAATTTTGTCATTGATATGCGATAAGGGGCTTTTGATACTGGTTGGGTACCAGGTTGAGTTTCAATGGTAAATTCGATTTCTCAGTCAACCAAGGTACCAGGTAGATCTTTAGGGAAGACATCTGGGAATTCTTGAACCATGGGGATTGTATCAACGGTGGGGACCTCTTTTTGTGTATCAATCACATAACAAATATAGCTACAACAACCCATTCTTAGAAGTCATTGGGCTGTCATGGAGGATATAATACAGGGAGGGTTGGAAACTCTAGCCCCATCAAAGACAAGCTCGGGTTGGTTTGGTAGCCTGAGGGAGACCTTTTTAGCTTTACAATCAATAGAGGCATGGTTGGCAGCCAACCAATCCAGCCGTAAGATCACATCAAAGTTCCCAATGCGAAGGGGAATCAAGTCTACGTATAAGGTTTTGCCTTTTAAGGATATAGTACATGATTTGTACACATCAGTACTACAGGCAGAATTACCAAAAAGAAAAGACACAGACAATATATATCATAAGGGTTCGGGTGTTGATGCCAACTTAACAGCAAAGTGTAGTGCAACAAAAGAATGAGTTGACCCAGAGTCAATGAGGACGTGAGCTAAATGACCATAGACAGAAAATATACCTGACACAACGTTTTCGGTAACTTCTGGTTTTCCAGGTACCAAGGCAAAAGCCCTCCATTGGCCTTTTTGGTCATTTATTTCTCCTCCAGGTCCTACGGGTTTTCTGACTAGGCTAAAGGGGCTGGCTATAGGATTGGTCAGCTTTGGACAATCCCTCAGCAAGTGGCCAACTTGACCGCATTTAAAGTATGCTCCCGTGTCTTGATGGCAGTGTCCCTAATGAGCCCTTCCATACGTAGGACAAGTTGGAATGGTGCCATCTCTAGGGTTAGTAGAACCTTGATTGCCTAAGTTGGTTGTGCCCGTATTCACCCTCTTGGGAGGCCCAACACTGGATCTTCTATTATCTCTTTCCAGAATTGCTCCTTTTGGCTTGGTTCCCCGAAACGCGAGGCTTTAATCCCTTTTTCTACAATGTACGCTTGGTCTACCACTTTCGCATAGGTTGGCAGTTTCAAAACTTTAAGCCTATCTTTGATTTCAGCATCCAATCCTGCTTTGAATTTTCTTGCTTTTCGAGCTTCGGTGGGGATGACATATGTCGCAAACCAAGCGAGTTGTGTGAACTTGCTCTCAGATTCGGCCACCGTCATGGTTCCTTGCTTTAGATGTATGAATTCCGACACCTTTTGTTCCTGTAACGAATCTGGGAAGTATTTTGCATAAAATACTTTCAAGAATCTTGCCCAAGTCACAATTTCTTCTTTCTTTAGGGTGAAGCTACCATTCCTACGCATTGTTTTTGAAAGTGAAAATGGCGAAAGTTACCTTCTGTCTTTCAGTGTAGGGTAGAACGTGAAAAATCTTTTCCATGTCTTTAACCCAAGTGTCTGCTACCATTAGGTCTGGACTGGCGATAAATATGCTAGGCTTCAAATTCTAGAATTGTTTTATGGTAATCGGCTTTTCTCGCCGTTCCGGCATCCCATTGTTGATGTTAGTCTGCAAGGCTTGCAAAAAGCTAGTAACCGCTCTTTTCATGATTCTTTCTATCGATTCAGTGCCACTGATTGATGACTCGCTTCCATTACCATTATTGGCTATTTATCACAACGCAAACCCGCCCCCATAAGTTTAGCGTCGTAACCGGCCAATAATCCGTGATTACCAAAGGCCTGCTTAACAATAATGACCATAATACAGTATAAAAGGGGGCTGGCAAAAGCCAATCAATAATAAGATAATATTCAATGAGCTGTGAGGACCTGAATGGAAATAAACTTTCATGTTCATAGCCATATTCATAACCCCTTATACCAAAAATACATATGCAAGACAATATGCAAGTTAGGGACATAATCTCATCATCAAAAACTGTATAAACAAAAGTCTTAAACATTCTTTACATTTAGCAAAGACAAAAGGGTGAATTTGAATCACCCAAAAAGCCTTGACTCGTGCAAGTTTGAAACCTCGTTATGAGGCACAATGGCTGGCTTGACAAAACATGAGTTCAGGTCGATGCCTCTAGCTTTGATCCAGTGCCTAGCTACCTACATATATATAGTAAACTGTGAGCTATAGCCTAGTGAATAACAGATGTGTAAAGAGGTTAAGAATGATGTCATTCAGTCTTTCAAACAATCGATTATCAATAGCACATTTTCAATCAATATCTTTTTGTCAATCAATCGTTCAATTCAATCAATCAATAATTATATAAGTCATACGTGGTACATCCGATAGCAACAATACACTTGGTCTTAAAAGACCGAACAATTAATTGATGGCCATCATACAATAACAATAGTTCCAAGATTTGGAACTGATAGAGATCTCTGTAACAATAGCGATATCAATAACAATAACAATACGCTATGGATGCCACGAATACAATTCAAAAGAGGATCATCATTCAATCAATAAAAAGTATAATTTATCATTTAGAAAATAAATACAATTTGAACATATCTTTACAACATTATTACTCATAGTGGGTTAAGTTGATATAAGGCCTCGAACGTCCACCTATACAAATCACACAACAAAGATTCAATAGAAGCACCATTCAATACTTGTTTCATTTTAATTCAACTCTCTTTATGTTTCTACCTTATTCCATGACTATACGAGTCCAATTGGTGCCTAAAAATACTTAGAATGTCACGAGGATGCAAATAGGCACTTAAAAGAGTTAGTCAAAAATTGCTGAAAATAGGGTCTCTGCTCGAGCGCACCTTTAGTCGCTCAAGCGGTCTGCAGAACTCTGTAAAAATATTGGTTGGCCTTAATGTTCGCTCGAGTGGTGACTTTAACGCTCGAGCGGCCAACAAATTTTCTGTGCTTTCAAAACTAACAAAATAATTTCCAAACACATTTCAAAACTTAAACTCTTGCATGAACCAATTTAAACATGTAATTTTATTAATAAAGATGAACCCATGACTAATTTTCCAATTTCTAATACAAAAATATCTTTGATTATTCAGATTAAAACCATTAATTTCATGAATATAATAATCCCAACATTCATCTTTCTTTGTTTTATAAAACATAAATTAAAGCTATAAAGCCCTTTCAAAAATATTTACATGTAAGAAATCTAAATCAAAATCAAACTAATTTTTTGATTCTCAAATATAAATTATAATTTTGTTGGCTACATATTTTGTACAAGCCAATCGCGATTCAACACGTGGAACGAGAAGGGCTGTTTGGGAAGGTAATATAAATCGCCAACCATAGTCAGACACGTGTCAACCGATAATAGTAATAATGGGTCTGCATAGCACTGGAATGATCGAGGGATATGAGGTGATGTGGCCTAACGGTTACTCACAAGGTTCAAATTCAAAATCAAGAGGGAAGCCTAACTGTAAACATGGCGTAGTGGAGCTAATTGTGAGAAAGTATGATCAGCGATCATGAAGGGATGTTTCGATAGTTAGAAGTTCATTTCAACGGTTATCACTGAGAATTATAAATAACAGAGAAGGCCCCCGAAAGAGGACCCAGACTGAGATCCAGAAACCAGTTTTTATCTATTTTATTTTTCCTCCCAGTTTTTACATTTCCTATTCTTTACATTTATGCTCTTCAAATTCTTGTATTGTACTTTATTCATAGGAGTAGTTTCGAATAGCTTGTTATTGTAAATCTCTATGAGACTGGGTCAAATTATTGTAAGTTTTTTTATTTTTGCTTAATGAAATGTTGCAATTGTTCTTCATTTAATTGTTGTTTATTAAATTCTCCTAAACAAATATGTTAATCCTAGAATTGGAATGTAAGGCAATGATTGTCTTTCTTAAAAGAAAATTCCATACTTTGGAAGTGTTTGAGTTAGGATTCCGGACGAAATTGGAGAGTTAAAACACATCAACCATATAGTCAAGTTTACAATTGGAATATAAAGTCAGAGTCTGACAAATGAAATTTAGAAAACCCAGTGTTATTGATAAGTAATACTTACATTGGGATTCATTTGATTACAAGATCATTTGATTAAGTTTCAGTATCAAGGACTTGAGAAAGCAAATTAGAGACATGAAAGGAAATTACTGGTTTTAGAAGTGGTAGCAATGGTTGGAAAGCTAAGAAGGGTATAATGTTCAGCAGTTTGTTATTTCCTTGCAGCTTCTCTTTGGAGTTCATTAGCAGCAGCAGCTTCATCCCTAAGCATTTGTTGTTGCCTCCTCCTCTCAGTCCTCTGGAACACAATGATTTCTTTAGAATGTTCCGCTTCCACTGCTTTAACAGATGCTTCGTAAATGGGGTCCCTAATGAAATCACAGAGAGAGACTGTCATTTTCTTCTTCCTTTTTAAAGGTGCCTCTTGCTTTTTTTCTGCTTCCTCTTCCTCCAAGTGAGCCTTAGGTACCTTTTCTTTAGGATCAAGCAAAAGTTTTCTTTTCCTTTGTTGCTTCTACTTGTTCTTAAGGAGATTTAAAGCTTGAGCTCTTTGAGGAGAGTCTCCCTGTGAGTCGCCTACGCCACCTACACCAAAGAAGGAACTATAAGTAAAAGGCAAAAGTGTCATAAAAGAAGAAAAGAAAAGAAAAGAAGCAGCAGTGCATACTTTTCTTCGAAACAACTTGAGTAACTCTAAGAAGATGTGAGGCAGCAGAAGCAAACTTTGTAGTAGCCAAGGTAGGAATTGGAGTGGCATGAACAATGGAAGAAGTAACCACTCCAGTCCCTTTAGACTTGGCTTGAGGCACGTCTAGTACCATTAATAGATCTTGAGGAGAAATGGCCAAGTGCACCTCCATATTGGCCATCCACCAGTTCTGATGCCTTTTCAGTGCATTGCTTTAAGGTATGAAAGGTAGGTACTCAAAATCAATTAGATCTTGGATAAATTTGGAAGTTGTTTCTTCTAATTTGGATCTTGGAACCTGCAGATCTCTGCTGGCAAGATTTAAATTGGACTGACTGTAGAGAGGAATAGGTACCCCCTGTGAGAGTCCAAATTGCCTAGCAAATTGAGCAGAACAATATGGCTTAGAGATGCACTTATAAGCTCTGGGGTTCATAGTACCAATAAACAGTTCCCTGGGAATCAAAATAGAAGCCCACATGTTTTTGTGCTGAGGCGTAGAGCAGGACCTATCACTCAAAAAGGTCCTCAGCTAGGTTGGGCCAATATTGGTGGCTTCGAAGGGGCAGAATGTGTGAGAAGAAGGGGAAGCTGGGAGTTGGTGAAAGAAGAAAAATAGAAGACAAAATAGTGAAACATTGGCTAACTTCATACCATGAGTGGTAGGGTTTGGCACCTGGTCCAGTATGAGGCAGAGAACCTCCTTGATGAATATGAGGCCCTCAGGAGTCTGGATTCTGAGCATGGGGAGGATGCTACTATAGACGAAGTGTATGAAGAAGAGAAGATGGACGCAACAGATAAAGCCCTAAAATAGATACAATTTGAAGTGAAGGCCCAACAACTCTTTTTCCAATTAAGGGCTTACCAATTAGACAAACCAAACCTGGACAAGATAGAGGATAGAGTAGGAAAAGAGTATTTATTTATTGAATTTTGTTGGACTAAATTCCATGATCTTGTAACTTTGTCCATTCCATATTTTTATGAAATTGAGAATGTAATCAAATGAATCCCAATGTAAGTATTACTTATCAATAACACTAGGCTTTCTAAATTTCATTTGTCAGAGTAGACGTGGATAAAAATGCCTTGATCTACTAATATCACCAAGTATTGGATATATTAGTGCGGGGGGTAATGTTGGTTACATATTTTGTACAAGTCAATCGCGATTCAACACGTGGAATGAGAAAGGCAGTTTGGGAAGGTAATATAAATCGCCAACCATAGTCAGACATGTGTCAACCCATACTAGTAATAATGGATCTGCATAGCATTGGAATGATCGAGGGATATGAGGTGATGTGGCCTAACAGTTACGCACAAGGTTCAAATTCAAAATCAAGAGGGAAGCCTAACTGCAAACATGGCGTAGTGGAGCTAATTGTGAGAAAGCATGATCAACGATCATGGAGGGATGTTTCAACGGTTAGAAGTTCATTTCGATGGTTATCATTGAGAAGTATAAATAGTAGAGAAGGCCCCAGAAAGAGGACCCAGATTGAGATCCAGAAACCAGTTTTTATCTACTTTATTTTTCTTCCCAGTTTTTACATTTCCTGTCCTTTACATTTCTGCATTTCAAATTCTTGTATTGCACTTTATTCATAGGTGTAGTTTCAAATAGCTTATTGATGTAGACCTCTACGAGGCTAGGTCAAATTATTGTAAGTTTTTCATTTTTGCTTAATGAAATGCAGCAATTGTTCTTCATTTAATTGTTGTTTATTAAATTCTTCTAAACAAGCCACCAGTAAAAGTTCTCTTCATTGAGACTGAAAGAACTGAAACACAATCGTCTGATAATTGGTTGGCAATTAATCTTCTGTAAGGACTTATTGATCCTTGCTGGCACACTTAAAATTACAATACTAACTTTCGAAAACCAAAAAAGTCGACAAATTTATATCCAAATTTGTCTAAATTTAGATTTAATTTATTTTCTCCATATCAAACCCAATTTCAAACCCATAAATTTTAAAACATGAATTAAACTTTTAAAACTCTTGGAAAATTCATAATGCATGTACAATTGAAACTCAATTTCATGTTAAGACAACTAATTTTAAATCCAAAGTGATTAATCTCTAAATTAATTTCCACAAATTTGAACCTAACTCCATTGCATGGATCAAATCTTCAAATAAGTCTTGTTGCATGTAATTTATAGGACTCAATGCAAGAATAATTCTCAAAATTAAACTCAAACTTAACAAGTTTAAAGAATCATAACTCATATTTTGCAACCTAACTTGATTGAACATGCAAGATCCAATTTCTATAAATTTATTGAATTAATCCTCAAATCTCCATTTTAATTTTCTCAAATCTACCTTCAATCAATTTTGTCTAGATTAATTAAACAACACTAGAAAGAGGATGAAATTTCTTACCCATTAATCTTCAAGATAAAATATGGTTGAGTTTTCCACTTTTCCTTTTCTTCTTCTTTTTCTTCCTTTCTTCCATTCTCATGGTTTGCTTCAGCAGATTGTCTACATTGTGTATATAAATAATGAAGCTCTCTCTCTCTCTCTCTCTCTCTCTCTCTCTCATTTCCTAACTTGTTTCCAGCAGATATTGAAGCCTCCTTTGACTTCATTCATCATCTTTTCTTTTATTATTTTATTTTATTTTATTTAGTGGGACACTTGTCTTTACTATATGAGCTCATGTGGTAATGCATTAATTCTTTCATTAACTAATTAATCTTGCTTAGGATACTTAATTGAGATTAATCTTTGATTACAATTAGCTCAATTAATCACCCCTTAAAACTAATTAATCTTGATCATAATTTAATTAATCATAACTAATCACAAATCTCACGTAATTTAATTAGTTAACTTGACTTTAATTAAGGCCCAATTAATTACATTTAATCTTTACCATTCTAAATCAGATTTTTAATCAAACTTCCAAAAAGCTCCAAATATCAAATTAAGCTTATTGACATCATCAATTTTTGTTTCTCAAATCATTTAGGCCTTTAATTTCTGATCAGACTCAAAATTTTCTTCAATAAATTACATTTTCAAATTGGATATCTCAAAAATGGATTTAATTCGTAATAAAATTCTCAATCCTCATAATTTAATTAACTTAATTACCTCCAATTCGGACCTAATTAATCGAATCTAAATTTTACTAAACTGAATCGAATATTTAATTAAACTCCCAAATGGTCCGATACTCAAAATTAAAATAATTCAATTCGTCAATTTCACCTTCTTGAGCCAATTAAACTTTTAATTTCTAATTCCAAAATAGCTCTTTAATAAAATTATATACAAATCAACACCAATATTGTTCATCAATTCCATAATTAGATTAAAACAATAATTAATTAAAATACAAATCACCTTGACTGATTAAATATAAAATATTATATGTGGCAGGGTCGTCACACTATTCTACAAAGTAATAAACGAGACATTACATTCATAATACAACATATATATTGCATATCTAAAATACCAACTTTACTAATTTCGCAAATATAATATTACATCTTTGTTCCAAAATCAAAAAATTGTGTTAGTGTCTCATCCATGTGATCTAAAAACAAAAGAGGGATCAGAACTTATCATGGTTAGCTTACAAAAAGTTTTCTTCTACCAAATCTAGAGTGGTGGGTCAAACGGGTCAAACAACCACGGAAAGTAGTATTGCATAAAAAGCTCAAATTCACATTCTAACTATACCACACCAAAACACATCCACACTACCTGGACAGTGTAAACGAGGACGAACTGTATGTAGCCCCAAAATGCTTGATCGACTATCCATCCCGATTGCTCAATGTATGATAGGTCATTACTAAAATCAACATTTTGAATATTAATAATTTCCAATGGGTTAGGGACAATGGTAAAAATGTAGTCCTTGGGGTACACATTTCCCCTTCTTGCTACAAAATTTGGAGGCAAAAGGCCAATGATGTAGTGCGGGCGGTCATATCTTAGGGCAAGGCCGAGGACACGGGTGGGTCTGAGAAATCATCCGCGCGCATAGGCACGGCTCTACCTCCACAGTAAGTATGGTGCGTTAGTAGGATCGGTTTGTACATGTATCGGCCGACTCCATCAATTGGGCAAGGCGTGAATGTAGTCTCCTAATTATATCCTTTGAGTCTCCCCATCCTTCAGGTGAGGCAGGGGCGGGGAGCTCTGCTAAAATATCCTCCAAATTAATGGCTTGAGCTTCTCCCAAAATGCCTTGTCAAGGTTAATCTCGGACATTCTTATATCACCAGAATAAACGTGAGACTTTACAGAAAAGGACTAACGTCGCAGGTAAATATTTATTGCTTAGTTTATTTTATTTAATCTGTCTAACCATTGCTCTAATACCACCTTGTCACGAACCCAATCCCAGGGGCTTAGGGCTGGAATCATAACTTACTAAATAATTCTAATCGTAATAAATTAAGTGGCACATGTGGAGGCAAAATAGAAGTAAGAAGGTAATTAAACAAAAAATTAATTTCATTGGACTATTTTGATTAAAGAAAATACATCTATAGGAATTTATTTATGTTTTATTCAGTGACCATCCCTTAGTAAAAAAAAAAAAACAAAAGGAAAAAAATAAAATAACGAATCAGCCTCAATTCTTGTACAGGTTCCACTATATAAGGTTACGGGTCTTTCTTATATCTCGTCACCTGAAAGGGTAATAGCTATAAACACACAGTAGAGTAAGAAATATTATGCCAAGAGTATAGGAACACAAAATAACCATTGATAGTTAGTTAGGCTACAATATTTACATAACTTAATTTGAATAAATAAATTATTTAAGTGGCAGAAACTGAAATACAAAAATTATGTAAATAAATAACCATAACCACAAAATATAATAAAAGTCACTGGAGTGATAATCAGAACAAAGGTCCATGGATCCATGACAAACAGAAGATCACAAAGTGGCCAGACAGAGGCCAATGGTTATTTAAGTCCCCCAAGGCATGGGACTCCCGTGGTGGTACTTACAAAACATAGTTGGTTATAAAATCATTGTCAAATAATTTCTAAAAGTTAAACAAACATATCCATGGGTTTCAAGTTAAGCAAATAGAGTTTAGGAAATAATTAACGTAATCAAAATATTAATATACTTTATAAAACATAGATTACGTAAAATAAATTATGGTAACCCAAAACATAAGTAAAATATATTATGGTAACTCAAGATATAATATAACTCACTTTAATATTAATTCTTACTAATTCCTTCATATTTCTGTTAGTTTTCAGCCCTTCTATTGCTATCTATTTTTTGCTGATTCTCTTGCTTATTTATTTATTTATTTTATTTTATTTTATTTTTTTCCATTCGTTTCCTCACTAATTTCACAGTCCCCTCCCCTCTTTATATACACATTCTTGGGTGCTGACTCACCCCATCATGATGACCCCAAGGTTGATGACTCACCTTCCCTAATGGCTTAGATGGCACAGATGGCCTACCTTCCTTCTCTCCAGATAATTTGCAAATCTCTCCAATGAAGTGATGCTTATCTCCCTCAGTAAATCTATACATTAGATTTGTCTTTATTTGTTTATATAATCCTTAATTCTAATGTAGCCCAACTAATAGTATTGTTCTATGATTATGCTAAATTGGCCCTAAATAATTAATTACATATTTGATAACTCAATGCCAAATTAGATTTATTATTCTTTATTATTATTATTAGTATTATTCTTATCAGTAATCATGGTTAGTTGTAGTATTAATTAAATATTTAGGATGTCACAGATTCAGGCTGCTCATGGGTTGCGAGTCATTTTTATATTCCTATATGTATATAAAAGGGGATTTTGGTTATTGTGCTTAAACTTGTCTTTTTAGATAAAGTATTTCAGTGTTTAGACTTTCGGCCAAACAAAATTAAGATTTAAATTTATGAACCGAATGCCCTAATCTTATACTTTTTATGATAACTAAGAAAAAAAAAATCATAACCAAATACCACATGAGACATAACTAAAAATGAGTCATAATTAAAATTAAAAAAAATGGTCATAATTAAAGAAGAAAATAACATAATTAAGAGTGCATATGGTGTGGAATGTGTATGGTAGAATTCTCCTTAAAATAAAATTTGAAAGGTAAATTACAACTACACCTACGTAGTTGGTTTAAAATACGGATTGCTCCATGTAATTTGAGAAATTATAAATATTCTTTTGTTAGAATTTTTATTTAACAGAATTAATAAAAAAATATTAAAATTTCTAATTATTCTCCTATATAATAATAAAATTACCTTAATTATTAATTGAAATATATTTCTAATTAGGGGTGTGCACGGTGAGATTTAAATGGTTTGAGAGTAAAATTATAAATAAGGCTGTTAATGGCAGATTGACAAATAACCAAACCACAATTTTGGGTAGTTTGGGGCGGTTTTAAATTGCTAGTTGATTGAAGAAAATTCTTAAACAATTATTATACATTTTCATAATATATAATACTAATTTGAATAATATTTTTTAAGTATATAACACAAACTAATTTTACATAATATTTTTTGTATATATAACTACTAATTTGTAACAAATTTCAGATCTTAAATTTCTCTCACACTCATTTTATTTGGGTTAATTGTTGAAAAGTCCAAATTAAGAACGGTATAAGATATTAGGTCTAATGGATATTTTTTTGTTGATGAGGGGTTTACCTTTTGTGAAATAGTTTAGTAAGAAATTCTTTTGTTTGTTTTGAATAACATTTTGTTTTCAATTTTACTTCTTAATTTATCTGTTGACTTTTTTTATCTGTTGACTATCTTTTCAAAAAAAATTCCTATCTGTTCAAAAAATTTCCTTATATGTTAAAAAAATTTCCTTATTTGTTCAAATTTTTTGACTATCTGTTCAAAATTTTCCCCCATTTGTTCAATTTTTTTCTTATCTGTTTAACTTTTTTACTATGTGTTCAATTTTTTCCCTTATCTGTTCAATTTATTCTCATACATACACAGATAGATAGATATACAAAGAGAAGTCCTATAATTTTATCTGTCAAATTCTCAACAATGACTATCTATTCAATTTTTTAAACAACGTTTAACTAAAATCATGGCTAACAATGGCAAAAAAAATCATGAACTACAACTACAAAAAAAAAAAAAAAAAAAAAAAAAAAATAGAAAATAGATCTAGAGAGAGAGATTATATGTATTCAACACAAGTGTGTGTATATATGTATTCAAAATCAGTTCTCCAATCATTAAGTTGGAAGAGAAAAGAGTGTATCTCCAGATGAATGTTTATTATCTGTTCAATTACCCTTCAGATTTGCATCTCCACTATACTACTATAACAGAAAATCACATCACAAGAAGCCCCTCTATCTTTCTTTCACTTTGAAGCCCTTAAAACCCCTCTCGATCCATGAATAGTGATGTTTAGGCCAAATAGCAAACCAGACACAACAACATCAACACCATTGGCGGTAATGATTTTCGATTTGAGCCTCCTTTGAACCTAAATATTGTGAATAAGCAATAGCGTGAGCAAAATCGAACCAGAGGTGATATTTTGGAGATCAGCGAGAGATAACTGGAGAGGAATAATGTGGTAGTAAAGAGCGGTGATGTAAACAGAGCCCGAAGAAGTCATGTCAAGAACGAAGAATAATATCATAATTAAAGAAAAAAATTAGTAATAACTAAAGAATAAAATGACATAATTAGAGTGACATATGATATGGGGTGTGTATGGTAGAATTCTCTTTAAAATAAAATTTGAAAGGTAAATTACAACTACACCTACATAGTTGGCTTAAAATATGGATTGCTCCCCTATAATTTGAGAATTTATAAATATTCTTTTGTTAGAATTTTTATTTAAACAGAATTAACAAAAAAAAATTAAAAATTTCAAACTATTATCCTATACAATAATAAAATTACCTTAATTATTAATTGAAATATATTTCTAGTTAGGGGTGTGCACGATACAGTTTAGATTGTTTAAGAGTAAAATTATAAACCAAACTATTAATGGCAGATTGACAAATAACCAAACCACAGTTTGGGTAGTTTGAGGCGGTTTTAATTTGCTAGTTGATTGAAGAATATTCTTAAGCAATTATCATCCATTTGCTTAATATATAACACTAATTTGTATAATATTTTATATGTATATACAAACTAATTTTACATATTATTTTTCCGTTTGTATAACTACTAATTTGTAACACATTTCACATCTCAAATTTCTCTCACATTCATTTTATTTTGATTAATTGTTGAAAAGTCCAAATTAAGGAGGATATAAGACATTAGGTCTAGTGAATATTTTTTATTGATGAGATGTCCACCTTGTGTGAAATAGTTTGGTGAGAAATCCTTTTGTTTGTTTTGAAAGACAATTTTTTTTAAAATTTTACCCCTTAATTTATCTGTTGACTGTCGTTGACTACATTTTCAAAAAAATTTCCTATATGTTCAAAATTTTTCCTTATATATTCAAAAATTTTCCTCACATGTTCAAATTATTTTCTATCTGTTCAAATTTTTTGACTATCTGTTCAAATTTTTTCCCCATCTGTTCAATTTTTTCCTTATTTGTTTAACTTTTTTACTATCTATTCAATTTTTTCCCTATCTATTCAATTTATTCTCATAAATACATATGTTCAAATTCTCAATAATGACTATCTGTTTAATTTTTAAACAACATTTAACTAAATCATAGCTAACAATGGCTAAAAAAAATCATAAACTACAACTACAAAAAAAAAAAGAAAAAAAAAGAAGAAACAAATCTGGAGAGAGATTAAATGTATTCAACACAAGTGTGTATATTCAAAATCAATGCTCCAATCATTAAATTGGAAGAGGAGAGAGTGCATTTCCAGAAAAATGTTTATTATCTATTCAATTACCCTCCAGATCTGTATCTCCACTACACTACTACAACAAAAAATCACACCACAAGAAGCCCCTATCTCTTTTTCACTTTGAAGCCCTTAAAACTCATTTCAATCCATGAATAGCGAAGTTTATGCAAAATAACAGACTAGGCACGACAAAATCAACGCCATTGGCAGTAATGATTTCCTATTCAAGCCTTTTCTAAACCTAAATATTGTGAATTGACAATAGCTTGGGCAAAATTGAACTAGATGTGAGATTTTAGAGATTAGCGAGGGATAATTGGTGAGGAACAATGTGGTAGTAAAGGGCAGTAATGTAAACTGTAACAACCCCACTCCGTGATTAACTACTAATCCATAATTAAGAAGGCCTAATAATTATTTAAGATGAAACTGTGAGTTAATTGTATATCTTATGTGTTATTTGTGTTTCTATCTGTCTGTTGTAAGAATATCTGTCTGAAATTCTATTTTGATATGAAAATTAAAGGCCTTAGTGGCATCCGAACATGAAATTGACTAGGACAACGTGTTATTTGAAATTTTTAGAAATTTATGGCAAGTTTAATTAAATTTTGATTCAGATCTAAATAATTAGAATAAATTAATTAATAAATTGAACTAGCTTAGCTTTAATCACACTTAATTAGTTTAAACTAATTCAACCTCTAAATACATGACATAAACTTAGCAAATGAAGGTTTTACTCATTTCTTGAGCTCAAAACGTAAGGGAGAGGGAGAATTGGAGTGATAACAATTTTGTAGGAGATTTGAAAGGAATTTGCTTGGAATCTAGTTAAAGACTTGAGAATTGGGAGAGACAACCTAGAATTCTTGCCAAATCAAAACTTTAGATGAGTAATCAAACTCCTAACCTTGTGATTTAGTCATGAATTGTGAGAAATCAAGTAAAATAGTAGATTGAGCATGAGAATTGAACTTAGTATGTAGAAATGAAATCATTCCATGCATGCATGTATAATTCATGGATTTTGAGTTTTAATTCGAACAACTTCTTCCATGCAAGAGCTTATTTTTGTTATATTATGAGAGCTTACTATGGTTTTATACTTAAACACTTCATTTGTACATGTTATAGAAGATTTGAATTCATAGCATTACATGCATGTATTGTACATCAAGTTTCAAGTTTAATTTTGGAAGAATTGATATGCTTTTGGGCCTTGATTTTGCGAAATGATCTTCAATTCATGATATCCTACAAGTATCAAAATGTTTTCTTGAGTTTTGGCCCAAAAGGATAAGTTTTGATGTGTTAAAATTGTGTTTTGAACTTGAAGATGGAATCTGGAAATTTCAAAATTCGCAAGGTTCACTCGAGCGTACTTTACAAGCTCTTAGAAGTTTTGCAAAGATTGATGGTTGGCTCGAGCGACCAAAAGACTGCTCAAGTGACCACCATTTATTTTCAATTTTGGCTCGAGCGTGAAATGAGAGCATCTAGTACTTTTGTAGACTTTGCAGACTGCTTGAGCGAACAAAAGTGCACTCGAGCGAAGTAACCTATTTTTTGAAATTTTGCTAAGTGTTTCAAAATGCATAATTGTATCCTTATTCCATCTTAGGCATTCTTAAGCCATGGTTTAAGCCATAATAATGAGGAACTGAATTAGAAACATACTAAGAAAGAAGTGAAATATGTTAAGCACCTACGGAATGTGTGTTTCAATGTATATCTGTTATGTGTTTGTGTAGGTCACGCACCACTGTCCGTTTGATTTCTCTGATTTGTCTTTAGAGTTATCTGTAAGTAACAAGCTTGTAAAGATATGTTCAATTATAAGTATTTTCTGCCTGATATGATAAGCTCTATTTTATGAAATGATATTTTCATTATAAATGAATGATTGTCCTATTTCTGAAACGTATCGTGACATCCTTAGTATCATGTGTATCTGTTATCTATTACCTGGTACCAGGGTTTCACATGGGTTCCATTCATGGAACTAATTATGCATAATCAACTATCTAATCTACAAGTGGGTCTTAATGACCATTTCATGTGAATATGGGTCTTTATGACCACCTACTCTGTACGTGGGTCTTTATGATCAATCTGATATGTTAACGGTAATAGATGTACTACGTATGACTGTTTACAAATCTAAATATGTATATGAATTTGTTTTTAGACATCATTCATAAAACCTTTACTCTATTGTTATTTACTAGGCTCCAACTCGTTATTTATATTATACATATAGGTGACCAGGCGCATGACCAGGCTTGAGACTTCCAATCTGGATCTGTTTCTATCAAGCCAACCAATGTGCCTTATGTGGAGGTTCTCAGAAATCTTTTGTGTTCAAGTGTTATGTCAAGTGAACAATCTTAATTTTTTATTTTCTTACGTCTTTTGTAACGCCCCAACCCTTCACATGTCATCGATATTGTCCGCTTTGGGCCACGTCCACACGAATTTGTTCTTCCTAGAGGGTCACCCATTCCAGAACTACTCTAGCCTAAGTACGCTTAACTGGAGACTTTTGCTAGGGATTTCACCACTCGGGAAAAGGCCTCGATGTTATATAAGGGTCTAGGTTTTTACTTTTATAACCTAGGACTCCTCCTTCATTCTCGATGTGGGACACCAGGACCTCACAATCTACCCTCCTTAGGGCTGTACGTCCTCGTGCAGTAGCCTGCCAACTCACAAGCCTGCCCACATGCACCGAGAGACGCCAGAGGCCC
This sequence comes from Camellia granthamiana, assembly GCA_036172215.1. Lineage (NCBI taxonomy): Eukaryota > Viridiplantae > Streptophyta > Magnoliopsida > Ericales > Theaceae > Camellia > Camellia granthamiana. Next base: position 66,901,270 of record CM069910.1, on the reverse strand, counting down.
ACACTCGGCACTCCGAAGAGTAGTTCTGGGATGGGTGACCTACTGAAAAGAACAAATCCGTGCGGACGTGGCCTAAAGCAAACAATATCAATGACATGTGAAGGGTTAAGGCATTAAATCTTTTGCGCAAGTTTTTGTTTATCTGTAATAAGGCTAAATCCCTTTTGTTTTATCTGTTATGGATGACATAAGACTTATACGATAATATATGTAAATATAAGTTTAATTTTCTGTCTCATATAAGTCTACATAGCTTTATGGACCTTGTATTTTGATGTCTACTTCTGCTAGCCCCTTATTTTGCTAATTAGTTTCAGAGGTCTTTGGTAATCTTAGGATTACAGGCCAATTATGATGCTGAACCTATAGAGATGGATTTGGGTCGTGACATAAACAGAGGTCGAAGAAGTCATGTCGAAAGCGAAGAGAGAAAAGTCAGTGGCAATGAAAAAGGTGAAGAGAGTTCTAGCAAAAAGGTCGAAGTAGAGCTTAGAGGTGGTGAGTGCGTTATTGAAGAGGTTGTAGCCTCTAGTTCTCAACACCGCCAGCATTGATTCTAGTTCCTCATCTGGTACGACAGTGACTATGGTGGTAGAGAGAATGAAAGATATGAAGATGGTGAAGAAGCAAAGAGTGAACATCTTGATGCAGAATGGATTAGGATTCGCCTCCGTGGCAATGCTGATCAGTTATATAGTGGTGCTGGTGTGGTGGCCACACAGATCTGAAATCTGTATGGATTTGTGTTGATCTATACAGATGAGCGGTGATCGAAACTGAAAGAGAGAAAGAATGAGAGAGAGTAGGATTTGGAAATGGGGTTGAGAAGAGAGACAAATGTATAAATTTAATAGGGATAGTTTGGTCATTTTGTTTGAACATGTCCTTATGGACAATATATTTTTAAGCTTGGACTTTTGGACAAAGATAATTCAAATTTGGATCTTTGGATGGAGAGCCCTATTTATTTTGATATTTCATTAGATGTTAAAAAAATGTATGTATTAACTATAGTAGAGTAGAGCGATTTTGAAAGAAAATTATAAATTTCAAAATTTAATCTACAATTAGCAGATGAATTAGTGCAGATCGATGTCAATTGGATTGTATTTTGCACAGATCTATTTGTGATATCATTAAAAATTGTTAATTGACTTGATGATTTATTAATAAAATTGGTCATTTGTTATGTGAATATAAATTTGAAGGGAAAAAATATAAATTTTAAAGTTATAGGGGCATTTCATATTTTAATAAAATCTTAGGGGATGTATTTGTAATTTACCCAATATGAAAAGTTCTATTGACACACAAAGATAAAATATAACAAATTACACAGTTTGCAAATAGTGTGAAAAAAAATAAAAAAAATACACAACATAAAATATATATTTCAATGTTAAAGAGGTAATAATATTATTTTTTTATTCTTATCACTAACGAATTTCTGAAGAAAATGAAACTAAGTTTATATGAATTAAAAACTTTAAAGGAGTCCAGTGTAATTATATCTAACTTGTGACACTTATTGTATTTTCTTCAAATTTTAAGGAAAGTCAATGTAATTTACTTTAAAATTTATACAAAAAAAGTGTTTTACTTTAAAATTAAAGGTCTCTGTTAGGCCATCTCCAACGTTGCATCATATCTTTCATCAAATTTAAAATTGATGAATATTGATGAAAACAGTGCTCTAATCATTTCATCAGATAGATATCAAATGATGAAAATGGTACTTTTTTCATCAAATAAAGGCAACGTTTATCATTTCATCAAATTTGTAAGTGACCATTAGGCCAGACATCCTCCCAAATTTCCTTTCGGACAATTGGGTTTTCTTTATCTAAACCCAATTTTTGCTCATGTCCGGACATCCGCTTGGACGTCATCTTGGAAAACCGGACATTTGATGAAAATTTTGAATTTAACGGTAGAGTGCACCATATTAGATTAAATTCTTTATCAAAATTTTACTTAAATTTGATGAAAAGTTTTATGCGATGTTGTAGATGCCCTTATGTCACATTATTTGTATAAAATTTTAAAAAAAAAAAATTTTCATAATTTTTTTTTTTACTATTTGGATTTCAATTAGTCCAATTTTTTTTTTTTTTTTTTTAATATTCCCTCCGGTCCAAAATTTAGATTAAAGGGGTCTGTTTGGGCCCATAGAGTCCATCACGAATCCTGTTTCGATATTCTGAATTATTTATTTTGTTGGATACTTTGTGTATTTCATCTTGTTCAATTTATTGGGTTTTTCATTAAAAAAATATACGATAATTGTGTTTTTAAAAAATAGACCATATATTTTATTGATAACAAAAATAATACATTGAACCAACTGCTTTTATCGAATTAATCTCCTTATTTTATTTTATTTTTTTGAGTGAAATATATAAAATATCTGATAAAATAAATAATTAAATCATCGAAACAATACCCATAATCAACCACAGGAGCCCAAACAATCCCCTCTAAAAATTAGGTTGATTCTGGAGAGTGTAGGAGCCCAAGCAATCCCCTCCAAAAATTAGGATGATTCTTGATAGTGTGTTTGGTCAAATTGTTTTGAGAAATATCGGACACGTGAGCTTCATTCAAATGGTATTAACCAAACACAGCCCAGGCAAAACTAAGGACTTGTTTGGCATCTACTATATAAGTTAAAAAGTTAAAAAGTTACTCCAAAATTCAAAAATATATCACTATTCACCAAAAATAAAAAAAATTTAAAAATCAGTTTTTTCAAAAAAAGTACACACCAATGAATGACCCGTGCAGTGCTGTGTGCGGCAGTTGAGAACAAAAGAAATGATTGGGTGTGATTTTTACACACACTGTTGTTCGTTCCATGGGGGTTATCACGGGTCCCTTTTTGATAATCTGAACCGTTTTAATATGTAGAAATCGTCGAGTACTATATGTCTACAAAAAATCATATTGATCGGATATCGATAACTATATGATCAAATCAGTTATGTACAACAAATGGATGGTGTTATAATTAATGATTGAAAAATAAATAAATCTGATCAGATAGCTATCGATATCCGATTAATGTGATTTTTTATAGGTATATAGTTTTCGACGAGTTACACACATTGAACGGTTCAGATTATTAAAATGGGACCCGTGATGACCCCCATGGGCCAAACAAAACCGTCCAGTGCTTTGTACAAAAATTAGCCAATAATTTCCAATTCATTTTGATTCAGCCGGTTGTACGGCTGGGGCCACTCCTCTCTAATCATCTGTTACACACTTTTTTTATACAATTTTTTAATACACATTTTTTCATAAAAAGTCAAAAAGTTAACCCAAACCTTCATATTTTTTTTTGTCTTTTTTAATCAAAAAAAGACAAAAAATACACTTTTTTAGGACACCCCAAACCAGCCTTAAAACTAAACCAGCCTATAAACCAAACAGGCATAGCATTAGATCGGTAAAGGGCAAACATGTTCGTGCATCTTCTTCTTGGGGGACGTGGTAGTCGTCGACTGCGACGTCATCATCGATCGTCCCCATCGCCATCGCCATTGCCATCAAGTTATTTTCAAGAAGAACTGTACGAGAGATCGCTGTGGTTTCGCGCCAATACTCACAAACGTAACATGAAGTGGTACGCAGTCGACATTTCGAACCAAGATAGTGGTGGCGTCGATGATGAATGCAAGAAATGTAACAATTGCGTGAAAAGAGGAGAGAAGAACAAATTGAAACTCATACCAATCTCGAGAAAGAAATATTTCTATAGCACCTTAGTTTGTTTGGATTCCACTATCTATTGCCTCGGTGGATTTTGTCGTGGCAGAACAATGTATGAGAATCACCCCACTAACGATGTTCGCCGATTCAAATCTGCTTCTCCCTCGCCCCGTTGGAAGAATCTGATATCTGGTCTCATGAATGTTGGAAGAAATAGCCCCGCCGCGGTGGTTCTGGGTGGAAAATTGTATGTCATGGGAGGTAATCATGTTAAAATCGTTCCCAAAGGTACTGAAAATGATACCTGGGCTGAGGTGTTTGATCCTAAGACTAAGAAATGGAGTTTTCTGCCTAAACCTACCTGCTGTGATAAGCCGCTACCTTCCGCTCGTTTTTTGTGTATGGCTCTCGAGGGTTTACAGAAGATTCTAGTGGCTGTAGCTTATTTGAACGAAGCGTATTTGTACCATGTTTCTCAAAACAAGTGGACCAAACACCCTTTGACTAAACACCTTCGCGTTGCATCGCTTGTCGACAAAACAAACATGGCGGTTTTGGGCAGTACTTTGTATTGGTACGACAAGTATGACAACGACACCGGTATGTACGCTTATGACTTGGAAACTGGCAAATCATTCTCGGGGAAAATTAGGGGATTTAAGAATGCAGCACGGAAGATCAGAGTAGGGCCAATTTCTATTATTGGGGCATTTTGAATATTTTAGCCCCATTTTAGGGTGTGTTTTTAACTTTATTCCCATTATAGGGTAAAACGGTTTTTCTAATGCCGTTTTTTAGAAAATGATTTTTGAAAACCCGTATTTTCCGATTAAAATAATAATAAATTTTGGACTCAGAAAACGGCTTTACAAAAGCCGGTTTTACTTAATTTTTAATTAATTTTGAATTAATTAAAAACGGTTTTGGTAAAACCGTTTTTACATTAAATTTTTTTTTATTTATATTTTCAACATAAATATTTTTTATAAAAATTTTTTTTTTAATAAAAAACGGTTTTAGAAAAGCCGATTTTTGAATTTTTTTTTTTATAATTAAAAACGGTTTTATAAAAGCCGTTTTTGGACCGATTTTTTTTTTAATTAAAAACCCTTTTCATTACAAACAAAACGGGCCCCTTCTCCCTTTCCACTTTACGAAAGCCGTATTTGATATCGCACCCATCTTCTCTCCCTCACGCAGCCGATCTTCTTCTCCCTCCCTCACTCAGCCGACGACGAAGAGGAACACCATCGGCAAAACGAGGAACACCACTCTCCCTCACTCAGGTTTGTATCGCATATATGAGGGTTTTCATTTTAGATTTGGGATTTTAAATTTCGAAATTAGGGATTCAGATTTCGGATTTTAAATTTCGAAATGAGGATTGTAAACTTTTCATTCAAAATTAGGGATTCAGGAACACCACTCTCCCTTTCTCTCGTCAGTTCACTAAAAAACCCTAGCCCAACGAAACCTCTCTCTTTCTCTCTCTCTCTTTCTATGTTGTGATAAAAACAAAAACACAGAGATGAAGGAGTTTTTGTATACTGATATCGAATCTTTATGTGCAAAACTCAGGTATCAAGAAAAGCAGCTCAAACTCAAAAGAAGGTCATTGCTTTTTTTAAATTTTTTTCCTCCAATTTTTATTTCTTCAAATTATATGATTACATGCTCTCAAAACCCAACTATATGTATGTATGTATGTTTGTGCATGTATCTATTTCTTTTAGTCAATTTAACTGCTTCTTGCCATCAATTTATAGAATTATGCAGGAAATTCTGCTTTAATCTTGAGACATATGTAGTGGAAATTCTGCTTAAAAAATTTATAGAATTATGTAGTGGAATTTTGAAATATTGAAATATTGAGACATAATATTGTGTTTGGAAATGTATTGGGAATATAGGGCAAAATTGTAGAACAAAAGTAGGAATAACAATGAAGTAGAGTGGGATTGGATTTGTGGTGTTCTATTTCTACACCATTCCTAGTTGGGGCAATACTACTGGCCTTGGCTCATTATTAGGATCCTTGCTTGGGGCATCTCCAATGGAGATGCTGAGCACACTACACACAAATTTTTACAAGTATACACAACCCACGTTTGGCCATAAGCTAATACACCTAAAAAATCAAAATTTTATATATTTCAGGGTAATACACCTAAAAATCAAAATTTTATAAAAATCAAAATTTTATATATACACCTAAAAGATCAAAATCCTAAAAATCAAATTTTTGTAAATGCATAGCCATATGTCTTGTGAGCATAAAATTGAAAATTAGACAAGGTAGTTCATGTCTCATAAAATGAACCCATATATATATATATATATACTAGGCAGGGAGGCAATGGCCTTCCATGGTTTGTGTGCATGTGGTACCCACCCTGATGGACTTTCAGGATGGTATAGAGTTTGAGTTGGAAGTAGGGAGAGTTTGAATTGAAAATAGCAAGTTCACAAGAAGTAAAGTTTGAATTGGAAGTACGGAAAGTTTACCATTGCTTTGTTAGTTTGGCCAAATGATGCCTTTGGCCTTCAAATCTTCAATTAATAGTCTACATATATATACAAATATCAATAATACAATGGTGTGGAAACTATCTAATTCTTCCATTTTATAACCAAATGATTGCCTATTATATATTTTAATTAATAGTCTACATATGTATAAATTTCAATGATCTAGTAGTATGAAAGCTATCTACATCCTTCCACCACCTTATGATGAATAAATTCTACAATTATCTACCTAATTATAGGGATTTCTACAAAATTTTACATAAATCTAAAATCGAATTCGTAACTCAAATATTTGATGAAATTCCCAAGTCGTGACATTATTCCCCGCCTAGTACGACCACATCCTTAACGCAAATTCCTCGTGAAAGCTTTTGATCTTCTCTTTGAATTGATGCAACAGTTTTGCTAACTCGCTAACTCTGAACTTGTCAATTTCAAGTAGTGCATCTATTTTACTTGGTATTTTTAACACATCATTGGAGTTCCTAGTGATTCCAAACCTTTAAAATATCCAAATTCAACCTTTTAAATCTCCAAATTGTTATTGATGTTACACAATTTTATGGTAAAATCATATTTTTGTGATAGAGTCCAACCTTTAGGGCCAGATATATAGATACTAGGGTAAAATGCCCATGCCTTGCACGGGGTTACAGGTACTATTGTCATAAATTTAAATTTAAGAAATACACACATTCCAATAGAGTTTAGAATTTTTTTTTTTTAAAAAAAAAGAGCTTTTATTTTTGTCTTCATCTATTTTTGATTGTTTTTTAGATTTTAATTAAAAATCTATTTATTTTGATGCACTTAATATAAATATACTTAAAATTTTAATATTTATGAGAAGTCTGAAAAAAATTTCACTAAAAAATAAAAAATATGAAAAAATGCTTATTTTTTCTTCTTTTTATTTTTATTTTTAGTAAGCTTTTTTTTTCTTTTTTTCTTTGTTTGTTGTTAATTTTGGCTAGTACTTTGTTCGATGGTACTGTATGGCTGTGCATATGTGATGTCAAACTTGGGTTATAAATTGATGTTAAAGAAATCAAATGCTGTTATTAAAATGTGATAATTTTCCCGTCTTCTCTAATAGGATCAAAAATTCGTTTCCGTACGTTCTTTTGGTTAGGTTGGAAATGAAAATAGAATTGGAAACATTTCAAACTTTTTGAAAACATGAGAAGTAACAAAAGGATTTGTAAGTGTATGAAAATATTTAGGAAAAAAAACAAAAACTTTTATTGATGTTAATAAATTCTCAATAGTTCATTACTTGAACATGTTGAGTGTTATGAATGCTTAGTTGGATAAAGGGCTTTCCCATTTTAAGAAAAATATATTAAAAGAAATTGCGAAATTCTTGTAACAGTAGGCATGGAAAAATAAACAATCGGTGCATTGCTCGTTAATGGATTCTAGACTACGAGCACAATTGGTAGCTAATTTGTTATCATAATAAAGTCTCGAAAAATCTTTTTTGGTTGGTCTTAATTCTTGTGGTGATTTTTAGTCAAAAGAAGTTTAAAGGGTCTATGTGTCATTGATTTGCACTTGATTTGACATCTGTTTGACTGGCATTTACTTTACGAAGTTGCAAAGATAACCTCTTTAAATAATACAAGAAATAATACAAGAAATAATTTGTAATACCAACAGACCCATGCCTAAAGGCACTTCTGTGTACAAATAGATAATCCTTCTAAATAATACAAGAAATATAAGTCATGTAGGATGCTATTATATATGGAGCAAATAACTTTCATTTCCATGTTCATGTCGATATGTCACTTAAATATTTTGTAATACCAACAGACCCATGCCTAAAGGCACTCCTGTATAATATATGTGGTGTTTGCTCTCAAATGTTCTTACTTTATTATTTAGAAATAATTGAGTTACTTTGAATGCAAAGTGTAGGTATGGAAGTTGTGAGCATTATGTTCTATTGGGGTGGAAAGATTTTGCGCAATCGCGATGAAGGTGTGTCCTACGACACCGAACCTCAGGGGTTGTATAATGTGCACAGGGGGATAACATTGGGCGAGTTGGAGGCTATGATGGTGCCGAAGGTTGGTATGCATGGGGAAATAATGCGATTAGAGTTTAAATGTAGACTTCCATGTCGGGGGAAGTATAGGTTGCTGCCAATCAAAGATAATGAGACTTTAAGTAATGTTTTAGAGCTCCCACATAAATTAGGCCCTGATTATTTTTTGGAAATCTATGTGGAGAAGGAGAGCAATTTTGGTGGCACAGAGATGCCAATTCCGGTGGGTGGGACATTCACTCAAATGTTGACACAATCGCAATCCCCTGACAATACACTTATACAGTCTGCACACATGTTCCCTGAAGATTACCCTCCATTCAATCATTCTCAGAGTTACAATCAATTAAATGCATCACAGAACCTAGATGGTTATTACAGTGCCGGAGCAGGTCCAAGTGCTCCGACAACGTATAATCCGATGGTTCTTACAACCCCATATCCCCACTGGAATGAAGAATGTCCACCGGTTTGTAATGTTCAACGTACACCAGAGACGGCTGTACAAAATTATGTATACTCCGATGATACAGTGCCATTGTTTGATGAGGTTGGAGTAAGTGATGAAGATTCCGTGGAAGATTTGGATGGCGCATGGGAAGGTGCGGACAATGACTCCGGTGATGACGAGGTTGGAGGGCATCATGATATGCAGGAGGTACACACAAATGTCCATATCCCTTTCTACCATAATTTGCATTTTGACAATGATGGTTCCATCACTAGCCGTGATGTTGTCGAACGTTGGCCATTGTGGGACTTCGAAATTGCTAATTTGGAGAAAGGAATGATATTTACTGATAAGAAAAGACTAGTGCATGCTGTTCAGTTGTATAACCTGAAGCGCAATCGAGAATGCAAGGTCATAGAATCCAAAGGAAATAGTTGGGTGGCCGAGTGCAAGCACGGCTGCAACTGGAGAGTTCGGGCAACGAAGTTGAAAGACAAAGATTTCTTTCAAATTAGAAGGTTCGAAGCGCCGTATCAATGTGTATACCCTAGAATGAATAGGGACAATTGCAACCTCAAGTCCGAGGTCATTGCTCATTTCATCAAGGCACAAATTGCGGTAAGTGCCATGCTAGATACATTATTGTTTTTAGGATTTCATTATGACTGTAAGGTATTCAAATATAATGTGTATTTGCAGATATCACCAGAATTGCCTCTTGCTACCATAATTGAGGTCGTGAAGGAGAAGTTTCAGTTCACTATATCATATAAGAAAGCGTGGCTTGCAAGGACGAAGGCAGTTGCAATGGTGTTTGGTGATTGGGACGAGTCGTACCGAAGGTTGCCTAGATATATGGCTGCATTGCAAGCATTCAATCCAGGCACAGTTGTCATGTGGGACATGATTCCGAATTTGCACGCTACCTCAATCGAAACTGAAATGTACATGAACTATGTGTTCTGGGCATTTAAACCTGCAATAGAAGGCTTCAAGTATTGTCGTCCAGTGATATGCATTGATGGCACACACTTGTACGGGAAATACGAAGGGAAGATTGTTGCGGCCACTGCAGTGACTGCTGCGGACAAGGTTGTACCTCTTGCCTTTGCTGTTGTTGACAAGGAGATGATCGAGAGTTGGGGTTGGTTCATTACTCTGCTTAGGCGACATGTGTGTCGTGACCGAGAGGGGGTCACATTGATATCCGATCGACACACAACTTTGCTTAGTGTCGTGTCAAGAATTTGGGACAATCCAGCAGTTCAACCAAGAGGATACCATAGGTATTGCTTGCGACACGTATGTAGCAATTTCAATGAAAGATTCGGCAATACAGTAGCGAAGGATCTTGTGTGGAGAGCTGGTTCTGCACGGCAAGTGCGGAAGTTTAACAAGATTATGGATGATATATACAAGCTCGAGAAGAATGCTGAACAGTGGTTTAGACAGATGAACCCTATTCATTGGACATTATGCCATGATGGTGGTTGTCGTTGGGGCATATTGACGACAAACCATATAGAGGGCTTCAATGGTGTACTGAAAGGCGCACGCAGTGTTCCCATTGCAGCATCAGTTGAGATAAATTTTTATCGGCTCGTGAAATATTTTGACGAGGGCAGGACCATTGCTGAAAATGCGAGCCATCGGGGTCACTTGTACACGGCTAATGTTCAACGATGGATTGACGAGCACCAAGCTAAAGCGAATGTGCATATGTTGGTACCGATTAATAGGTAATTTTTATTGGATGCACCGAATTCACTACACATTAACATTTCACACTCGTCGATCATTGATGTTAGTCTATATTTAAACATATATGCATATTAATCCACGTACATACATTTTTCCTGCAGGGGAATAGGGGAATATGAGGTGAGGACAGCACCGCATGGGATGGGGGGTGGTGCTCGTCAAATAGTTAGTCTCCGACCACCGAGTTGTTCATGTGGGAAGTACACATTATTTCACTTGCCATGTTCCCACATGCTTGCTGTGACAGCAGATTTGGGCGAGGACCCTTTTCCTTTCGTTGCACCAGAGTATAGGTTGGAAGTCCACAAGCGTATCTTCGAGCAGAAGTTTAGGCCCATGCCGCGCGAGCACTATTGGCCTGACAATGATTACCCAACTTTGCTTGCTATTCCAACTCGACAACGTGCAGTTAAAACGGGTCGTCCTCAACATAGCCGCATACACAACGAAATGGATACTTCCAGACAAAGTGGATTGCACCATTGTAGTTTGTGCTTGCAAAGAGGGCATGATAAGAGAAAATGTCCAGCAAGAATCCGATCGATTCGACAGTAGTTGTTTGTCTTCTTTACATATTAGTTCCACGCTACTTTCTTTGAATTGGAGTCAATGTAATATTCAATGAATCAGTATTCAGTAAATTCATAATGTATTTACGACTTCAATTACTAATGACATAGATTTGGTCAAATGTGGCAAATCTCTTCAATTGCTTTAGTTGTTGCAAGTGTCCTTTGTGCACTGGATTGTGTAGACTTTGGTGCGTTGATGGTCGATTGTGTCCTGACCCTCCATTCAATCAGTTCGTATTTGCATTCATGCTATGTACTACAAACATTGCTTGTGTTGTTTATGAGGTTTATTTAGTACCTTGTCTTGGCTAATTGGCTAATTCTATCTTGTTCTTGCTCTTTTTGTTTGTTTGGTTCGGTCCTTTCGGATAGAAAATTAGCCAAATCTATCTTTTGCCAAACTAGTGCAATGCACAATGCGTTGTTTATATAGCAACCTCATGTAAATTTATTTATGTGCTGCCATGACTATCCGTTGTTTGTATTTATAGGCTTACTATATACAACGTAATGCTGTCCAACATTAAAAGAAGTTAAGAATATATGAGTGAGATGCATCTTTCCTTTCTCTGGTTAAAGTTGGTCTTAAGGCATCAAAAGTCATAGTTCCTAGATCTTTTCTATTTAGCAATAAATTCGGACCTAATGTTTTGATGACATTCACTCACTTGTCTTCTAATTTGGTCCCTGCCCACAGGGGTCATGTACATTTCACTGCTGGGCTTATAAAAAAACTTTTTGATAAGCATATTTATGGTCATAGCCACCTATTTCTAAGATGAAGCTCAAAATTTCAAATCTCCCAAGGATAGTATTTTTTTTAAAAACTTTTTTACACTAATATCTTATATCTAACTTCTGTAAAACATTTGTCCTATTTAAATATCTGTTAAATAGATAAGAGGGTTTCAAGAAATAGTGATTGAACATGTAGAGTTGTGCAAGATTGATGGAGACCAAGCTAGGGGAGAGAACCAAAGGTCTTTTTCAGCAAGGGAGAGAGCAAGAAAGACAGGAAGTAGTGGAAGTTTTGAAGGAGACTAGATCACTTGAATCTCTAGGTATTGAAGGTGCTTGCTTGTATGCTTAAGGAGATGGAGGCTTTCTATTGATGAGAGTGGGCACGCATTTATCCTAGTTGGTACAAGAACTAGGAGGTAGTCTCCTTTGAGTCTGATACAATGTCTAGCACCATTGTAATTGTGATACACTAAGACTAAGAACAGACACGCAACACGACATGGACATAGACACGTTGGCACAATAATTTAAAAAAAATACTGAACACGACATCTGGGGTACACACAAAATATATAATTTTATGTTTTTATTATATATCGTATATATAAATATTTCACTCGAAGATAATAATAAAAGTGTAACATGACACTAATTTCTAAAGTTTAAAGAAATGATTAAGTTTATAAATTTCGTTTGTTTCTTTTATTATTGGATCCCAACTTATTTGGTTCAAACTTGTAATATGTTTCCTGCATATCTAAACAGTGGACACGTGTGTGTGTGTGTGTGTCCCACATGTCCAAAGCGTGCCTAGATCTAGTAGGACATGTTTGGACGTGTCTTCGACACATGTCAGGAATATCCAATGAGTGTCGGTGTTCGACATGTACATGTCACCTTCTTAGAAGTGTCCATACTATTAGGCGATAGAGAGAGACAAGAATAGTGGAGATCAAAGAATGTGCTCCTAGGTATGGAGGGTGTATGGAGCTTGACACATGTTCTTGGAAGATAGGGGCCATGTAGGAAATAGGAAAGTGTGTGTGTGTAAGACTAGTCAGGGTACATTTTCCATAGAAGGGAACAACAGCTTGACAAACCCTTGACACTAGCCAATGATGCTTCAGTGGTGGTCATAACAATATTGTCAAAGATACACTTGATTGTCTTCTTCGCTCAAGGAGTTCCCAAAGCCCTGCTTTTGACCTGTAGCCACACTAATGCATTGTGTGTGTGTGTGGGGGGGGGTGGTTTGGTTTGGTGAGGTATTGGAAATGGAGGGTGTGAGCTAGCCAAGCCTATTGTACTGAGCTTGGAGAATACCTCGTTATTGCCCCCAGATCTTAGGTTCGAGGCCAGGGAGAAGAAACCAACTGTTACGGTTTTGTAATTCAAACAGAATTTTGTAATTGCTTTTATTCAACAGGTAGCACGCTATAGGTTTTATTGTCTGTTACTTGTTAGTCACTTCTGCACCGTCATTTATATTCATATTCATTATCTAAATGCTTAGATGTGTGTATATGTATCACTGGGACTAATTGTCCTGGTTGATAAAGTGTTGGTTTTGTTCCTTGTTCTTATTTTTTTACATTTTTAAATTTACTTATTTCTGTAATTTACTTATTTACTATTGCTCCCCAATAAAAAAATATAAAAAGTGAAAAAAAAAAGCATAAGGAAAACAGGAGAAGTAAAAGTTGCTATGTGAAGATATATAATGATATAGCTAGATCATCTATTTTTGTATTCCCTTGTAGCATTGTCCTTATGGTGGCGAGTGCCTGATGTGGCCAAGGTGGTTTGGATTTACCCCCTCTTTGTGAAGATGCTTTTATTGATTTCAAGGCTTTTGATTATAATTCAAAGGGCCATGTTATTTGGAAATAAGTAGTCTGTGCTGTTCTTTGGTTGGTAAGGAATTGAAGAACTTTAGTGGAATAATCTGAAAATGTTGAGGAATTGAAGAATAGTCTTGCTATATCAATTGGTATATTCGTTGTGTTATTCATCTAAATTCATCTGAGTTAGTTATCTAATTTTTTCCTTCTCCATTAGCTAAATTACTTGTTAAATAAATTGAACCATATTCTGTTTAAACAAAAATCAAGCTCTGCATTTTTTATTACTTATCTCATTGGTTTTTGTTGCAGATTGATAATGTTGGCATGGATACAGTGATGTTTTTGGGCCAGATTGATGATGTTTGCATGGGCGCAATTTACATTATATTTTTTGTTTATGGAAAACATGTACAACTGATATGTTTTGTTATTAAGTTTTTTTTTTTTTAGTTTGAATTGTAATTGTTGGTTCGGCTAGTATATGTATTTGTTAGATTATACTATATTTATGGATTCTTATTTTCTTTGATATGTACGGTTAATAGTTAAGTTGTGTATATGGTTGAAAATTGAATGCTACAGGTTGTGGAGAAATATTTTTATTGAATGGTTGAGAATTGAATGAATGAATGGATTGATGCATAATTTTGTATATGCATAGGTTACAGGTGACAAATAATTGAATGAATAATTGAATGAAATAATTTTGAATGAATAATTGAATGAAATAATTTTGTATATGCACAGGTTACAGGTGAGAAATAATTTTGGATGAATAATTGAATGAATGAATGGTTGTGGAGAAATAATTTTGTTAATGTGGTTCTTATATGAATTCACCTTGTGTAGGTTCTACTTACTACCACAATGATTCTGCCTTGCCTACGACCACATTGGCCCCGACAGATAATTGTTTGAAAGGAATGGCCATATGTCAAATTTTAGGGTTTAATGTTAAGGGCTGGTGTGGACGGCTTGTGTTTTCACCATCTCAATGCCTGATATTTCCTGCTCCTAAGCCTTTCTTTTGTTGTAAGTATGACTATACATTTCAGTTAGCTTTTTCATCACGTCTGGCAACCAAGTTTCAAATTTATTTTGCATTTCTTCTCAGGTGTTGTCCCTGCATTTGATCCCATTTTTTGTCCCTCAACATGTCGACACATTTGATGTTGAAGCACCAAACATTGCAATGCCGAGTCTGTCACCTGCTCAATCTAACAATTAATCTTTGCTTACTCCTCTTGGTCAGCCTTTAGGTTCTTCTCTTTCGGGGCCATCAGGTCTCAGCCCTCCCCCCAAAATTTTACAAGGAAACACCATGACAAATTCAATTGTTGAGGTATTCAAGCAGGCTGCAGTGCGCCTTCAGGATGATCTTCTCAATGTTTTGAAGTCCAAGGATTTTCATGATCATGAGTCTATGATCATAGAGGCTTGTTTCATTTTTTGTGCTCTAGATGCTCTGTTTGTTGATTCTCAACCCTTTAAAGAACAAGCGGAGGAATTTATTGGTTGTGCAGCATAACTTGCTGAAGTAGAATTGTCTATTAACAATGTAGTGTATAATGATAAAGACTTGTTCCTTTCTTTATGGTTGCACCTCTTATTTATCTTGAGCTCTTTTATTCTGGTTTTTATGTTGAGCAGTGACTTTCAAATCCCTTGTAAGACCAATCCAATCCAATCTTTGTAAGACCAATCCAAACCAATCCGATCTCTCATTTCCAATTCCAAATTCAAACTTTTTTTGAATTCTCGGATCATTTTCACCAAGAATTACAAGAGGAAGAGGAAATCAGCCTTGAGAAAACATTGTTATATATAGCACATGTAATTTGGAGTCTGATTTAATAGGGTATTTGTTTTGAGTAGTTGTTGTTGTTAAGGATAGTTTATATTTTATTGAACTAGTAGGGTTAAGTGTGTTGGATTAAAGAAGTTTTGTTACGCTGAATAGAGAAAATTAGGGTTAGGGTTTTTGATGGAGTGTAAGACACATCTTCGTTACTGGAGTGTAAGACAATGTTGTTGTTGTTCATCTAGCTTACATTTGTATTTCAACTATTTGTTATATGAACCTGAAGTTTATGAAATCACTACATTTATAAGTACACAAACCCATTCATTGAACTATTTGTAGAATTACAAGAACTATTCAAAAACAATTGAAATATCTCCCTTCATTGATAACATAGAGAATAAGCATTACAAATCCATTACAAGATAAATGGTTTGGTCATTCATCCAAACAATTTCATTCATTATCATCATCATCTGACATCTCAATATCAGATTCATACATAACATCCATGCTCCAGGCGAAGTACTGGTGTGCATCATCCATTAACCCATCTTCGGCATGCTCATTTGCGGTCTTCATTAGTGAGGACCTTTGCAAACGTTGGGTCATGCAATTAACTTCGTCGCGGATACGATGCAATGCCCTTTGCAACAACTGTGGAGTGTCAGTTGGCATATGCATGGCTAACCGGCGAGGAAATTTAATATTAACTTCACGACATAACTCAACGAGAACGTTTGCTCGAGTTATGCGAAATTCCCACTCAGCTCCCATGGTATTGACGGTGGCACGTGAGTAACGCAAATTTGGATTTAATGGGTATTGAAATTCATCTCCATCTGCAACCCAATAGCGACCCATTGCTGAATATAGATCAACCACAGTATATCTCATGATGATATCGCTCGAAATAGCTGTAAAACTTTTGTTGTGGTATGATGCGATATTTATACCATATATATACATGGTAGCTGTATGTATGAAATTATTGTAAACAACTATGCATCAGAGTTGTCACGTCAACTTTTATGACCTGAAGAACTATGCATCAACTTGATAGGAGTTGTCACTTCGACTTTTATGAATTGCATAATTTATTGTTATTTCAAAATAAAAAGTAAAAAATTTGTGAAAAAATATTTCAAAAAATTAATAGAGCGAGTGCAAAAAATTAATAGAGCATTTCCTGTTCGATCACATGCATGCCACTGGCCTTATACAGTGCATTCGGCTGCCAGGACTCCACTGTTGTCAAGTCATGAACGAATCTAAGGCCTGTAGCATCGGATGTTGTGCTGCATATGGTGTCAGCCTGGCTAGTGTATTTGATGTAACTTGACCTTCTTTCAAAGGCAAGTTGAAAATGAAGAGGTTGTTTGGGATGATCTAAATAAGTGTATTTTTTGTCTTTTTACAATATGTTTCTACAATATATTTTTTGTCTTTTTGTACAATATTTTTTACTTTTATGTATTTATTAATTTTGAAATATTTTACGATCAAATGTTTTTTACTTTTTAGGAGCCCGGCCAATTTTATTAATTTATTGTTATTTTGTTCTGACACCCCCTCAAAATTTTTATGAATTGCATAATTCACATGGACACAGTAGGTATGGTACGATAATAAACTGTAGCTCGGCGCAGTGATACGTCCAACATTTCTCAGTGATGCTCGCCAGTGACTTGAACAGGTGTAATACTTTGTGCAGCGATGCAGTGATGCATGTGATTTTGTGCAGTGATACAGTGATGCATGTGACTTTGTGCAGTGATGTATAGATGCATGTCACTTGATGCATATGATTTTAGCTGACAACCACGTCTGTGACTACATCACAGGTACACTTCGTCACGGGTACTTAGGATTGCATGAAATAAATAACAAAAAATAATATCACGGGTATCACTTCTTTCATAGTGCCCCAGCATGCATTATCGTCACTAGATCATCTCTAGTTAACCCCCACTATGATGTCTGTAAATACCGATACCCCCAGTATGATGTTTGTTCAAGTCATAACAATAGTAATATATCTACAATTACTATTATTATTTGTTTGTTCATTTTATGAACAATGTCTTCAAGAGGTGCAGGAAGTTCACGCCGGCAAAGAAATCCGAAAGTGTGGTTGCTACCTCCATTTACTTATGACTACAAGAGCGAAAAGTACTCGAGTCCAAAGGATTATTATGCTGGTATCCGAGCAGAATGGGCATTCAGGGTAACAGAGCAAGAAGGATTGTTTAATGATCTACGAAACTTTGGGGCACCAGTATCTCATCGTCGTTCATTGACCATGGCTAGACGAAATGTGAGTGACTATGAAAAAGCAGTTAGCAGAATTAAGAAGGAGAACAACAGAATGTTGATGCGGAGATGTCGACATTTCATGCTTCAGCTAGCCACCGAAATGGCAGAAGCAAGCAACAGAGATTTGACAGTGATTGAGCGAAATAATGTCTTAAACAATGAAAAATATCTCTCTGACTACTACATGTCAGATGAGGAATGAGAAATCAAACACCTTTATCTTTCATATATGTTTGTATGTTGTGTCGTATCTTCGTTACTAGAGTGTAAGACAATGTTGTTGTTCATCTAACGTACGGATGTATTTCAAGTACTTGTTTTATGAACCTGAAGTTTATGAAATAACTACATTTATAACTGCACATTTATTAGTTCATGACTTTCTTTATTAAATTGCAAAGCCAAGTGGTTGGTCCAGTTGGGGGACTAATAAAGTTCAGACAAACGAACTACCGCCTTCAACAACACATAAAACAGAAAAGGTAGCTCGGTGAAAAGCTTCCCTTAACTGGGGCTCGTGAAATAGGGATCCTCTACGTAAAGAATTTCAATCTCCATCAGGAAAAAAGAAAGAGTCGCCTTCCAATTCCTGGAAGTCCAGTCAAGTACTCCTACGTAACCCACGTTTCACTCACAAGATCCACCATTATTTTAAAGTTTATTTCAAAAGTTGAGATTGTAAATGTTTCGCAAAATATTACAAATTCAATATTCAAAAGTTGATTTTAAAATAATTCCAAATGGCCACCAATATTGAAATAGCCATACTTTTCAATGAAATACAAATAGTTGGTCATAACAACAAATGATGCATAGCTAAGTGAAAAACAACATTGCCTACATAAGCTTCCTTTTCTATTACAGTGACAATTCAGAAAGTCACATGTCAACAGTGAATTCACTAATTTACTTGACAGTGAGCATGCCCTTATTTTGTCCGTATATGCAGATGGATTGTCAAGTCATGTGCCTTGGTGCACAGGCTTTGGTTTTCTCGATTTTTTGCTCGATTTTTTTTTATTACAGTGGCAACTCATCTTTTATTGATATATGTGGGATTCTCAATTCAGAAAGTCACATGGCAACAGTGAATTCACTGATTTACCTTACAGTGAGCATGCCCTTATTTTGTCCGTATATGCAGATGGATTGTCAAGTCATGTGACTTGGTGCACAGGCTTTGGTTTTCTCGATTTTTTGCTCGATTTTTTTTTATTACAGTGGCAACTCATCTTTTATTGATATATGTGGGATTCTCAATTCAGAAAGTCACATGGCAACAGTGAATTCACTGATTTACCTTACAGTGAGCATGCCCTTATTTTGTCCGTATATGCAGATGGATTGTCAAGTCATGTGACTTGGTGCACAGGCTTTGGTTTTCTCGATTTTTTGCTCGATTTTTTTTATTACAGTGGCAACTCATCTTTTATTGATATATGTGAGATTCTCAATTCAGAAAGTCACATGGCAACAGTGAATTCACTGATTTACCTTACAGTGAGCATGCCCTTCTTTTGTCCGTATATGCAGATGGATTGTCAAGTTATGTGAGTTGGTGCACAGGCTTTGGTTTTCTCGATTTTTTGCTCGATTTTTTTTTATTACAGTGGCAACTCATCTTTTATTGATATATGTGGGATTCTCAATTCAGAAAGTCACAGGGCAACAGTGAATTCACTGATTTACCTTACAGTGAGCATGCCCTTATTTTGTCCTGTATATGCAGATGGATTGTCAAGTCATGTGACTTGGTGCACAGGCTTTGGTTTTCTCGATTTTTTGCTCGATTTTTTTTTATTACAGTGGCAACTCATCTTTTATTGATATATGTGAGATTCTCAATTCAGAAAGTCACATGGCAACAGTGAATTCACTGATTTACCTTACAGTGAGCATGCCTTTCTTTTGTCCGTATATGCAGATGGATTGTCAAGTTATGTGAGTTGGTGCACAGGCTTTGGTTCTCTCGATTTTTTACTCGATTTTTTGATTACAGTGGCAACTCATCTTTTATTGATATATGTGAGATTCTGAATTCAGAAAGTCACATGGCAACAGTGAATTCACTGATTTACCTGACAGTGAGCATGGCCTTACTTTGTCGGTATATGCAGATGCATTGTCAAGTCACATGACTTGGCACACAGTATTTGCTTTACTCTGTTTTTCCATTCTAGTGACAACTCATACCTTGTTCGTATATGTGGGACTGTCATGCAGAGGCATCTTCCTAAAGCCGTTCATAACCAACTATATAAACGACTAAAGGTGAAGACACAACCTTGCAACTTATTTCGCCCTACGAAATTATCATTCATTTGTTTTAAAAAATTAGCATGGCTACATGGTTCATAGGAGGGAGTGAGAATCGCAGAGGTGGTAGGAACTTGCAAAGGGGTGAGAGTTCACGACGAGGAGGGGGAAGGGGAAGTGGCGATGCTGAAGATGAAACACCATTTGCTTCATTAGATGCCTCTTGTGCTTATCATGATAGGTTTGGGAAGCGACATTTTGTCATGCCCAAGTACTATCAAGATCCATGTGGTTTGGTGGAGGAGCCATCGGATAATCAAACAGGATATGGTTTAGCAAACGCTAGACTTCTGAAGTGGCCCGCACTATTTATTGAGCGAGTGCAAATGGAAAGATTATGTCGGGAAAATCGACTGAAGGTGCCAAAAGCACGTTCTGTTGAGATCCAAAAGGAAGATCCTGATAATGTTGATCGACTATGTGAAAGACTACAACGTGAGATTTCTCAAATGGGCCGTAGGTTAGCCCGCGATATGCAGCTACACATAGTTAAGAAGGATGCCCAGAAGAACAGAACAGAACCAAATGTTGCGGCTATCAAGGGTATCATGGAGGATCCTGAACTTGTCTCTGACGCTGAGCTTTCGGATTGTTCAGACTCTGAGCCACCTGTCGATTTAAGCGCGAATTAGGTGTTAATGTCTACACTTCGGCAATATAACAACTTGCATTAATATATAATGTCTGTGTTAGACTAAGTGTTTCCGTAATGAGTTTGTCAGATTGTCTACCTAATATTTGTCTGGCTAACTATTATGTTTATGTATTGTGTGTTCAGTTCAGGGTGTCTAGGATGTATGTATTGTGTGTTCAATTCATGGTGTCCAGAATGTATTTTTGTGAGAGATTTATGTCTGTACTACCTATGTAACTGAAAATTGTTACATTTGCAGCTTCAGTTATGTTGTTTTCATGCCTGTATGAGTATTTAGTAAATTAGTGACTTCTTAATTAAAAGCGTGATTTCTTAATTAAAAGCGTGATTTCTAATAGCTCTTTCAATGTTCATCAAATTTTCGGCCCCAAATAGTGAAAGCGTGTTTTGTAATAGTGCTTTACCCTAGTTTGGGAATTCTGTCCAAACTAGGCCTAGTTTGGGAATTAAGATGATAATTTGGCTTAATATGGGAAAAGCCCCGAAATATAGTGCACATTAAAAAAATAAATAAATATTTAAAACATAAAATATTTATTCCCACTCAAGGGTGGGTTTTGTAAACACTTTGAAATTTTGGAAATTTTTGAAAAGTGCTTTGGAATTTTTTTTTCAAAAAATTTGAACTACAAAAAAATTTAAAAAAATTTCTCAAAAATTATATCTTGAGATACAAACCAAACAAGCCCTAGGTTTCAGTTTTCTGAATTAAGTTTTTTGAAAACTGAGTTTTTTGTTTTTAGTGAATATTTTTAAAATTTTAAGCATTTTTTTTTATAACTTTTTTATATGCATTTTACTTAGATGTGTTTAAAAAGTAAAATATTTGTAAAAAAATATTTTCAAAAATTAATAAATACACAAAAAAATAAAAAAATGTAATGAATTTTCGTTTTTTTTTTTGTTTGTATTTTTGGTATTTAGTGTATTTATGCTAGGTATGTTTAAAAACTTAAAATATTAAAAAATTCAACAAAAACAAAAAAATACGAAAAATAAGAAAATACAATTTTCTAAAAAATGTTTTAGAAAACTCAAAGCAAGCATTATGTTTTAATTTTTATTTTTATTTGTGCTGTAATTTTCTAAAGAAACCCATCTTTGAATGCATTGAAATTGCTGCTCTCTTACTCATCTTTTGATTCCCAAGTCCAACCTTCTCACATGAAAATAAATAATTTTAAAAAAAAATTTCTAAAACCATTTTTTATTTTTAATATTTGTGGTCAAAAAATATTTATGTTGAAAATATAAATTAAAAAAAATTAATGTAAAAATGACTTTTTTAAAATCGCTTTTTATTAAAAATATTTTTTGGTAAAAAATATTTAAGTTGAAAATATAAATTTAAAAAAATTAAAAATTAATGTAAAACCGGTTTTACCAAAACCGTTTTCTAAAACGGCTTTTCTAAAACCGTTTTTCATTAAAAATATTTTTGGTTAAAAAACGACTTTTGTAAAACCGTTTTTAAAAAAAAAAAAAATTCAAAAAACGGTTTTTCTAAAACCGTTTTTAATTAAAAAAATTTTGTGAATATTTTGGTCAAAAATATTTATGTTGAAAAATTTAAAAAAAATTAATGGGAAAACGGTTTTACGAAAACCGTTTTTAATTAATTTAGAATTAATTACAAACTTAATTAAAAACGGCTTTAAAAAGGCCGATTTCTATGTTCAATTTTTATTATTATTTTAATTCGAAAAAACGGTTTTAAAAAAACCGTTTTCTAAAAAACGGCATTACAAAAACCGTTTTACCCTATAATGGGAATAAAGTTAAAAACACACCTAGTAAAATGTTCAAAACGCCAGTCAGGGAAAAACGCCTCAGAGTAGATCATTGTGAAATGAGGACTTTCTTGTTTCATTTGACTGGCAAATGTTTTTGTTTGGTTTGGGGACAAGGGCCTACTGCACACTGCACCAAATTTGTTGTGGAGAAATCATCCTATTTGCCCATTAAACGCAAAGCCTCTCTCTGCCCTTGGGTTCTCTCATCTCAAGCTTATGATCTCGGTCCTAATACAAAATTTTTTGATGTTGTGCTAATGTAAGTTTCTAGTTTCCTTTAATGATAATGCTGATATATCATATATGTGTGTGTACCATTCTTTGTTGAGTAATAAGTGGGATACCATTTCATTGTAGGAATAAAAGGTGTGAATTACCTAGTTCGTCAGTGGTTGTGGAACTCAAAGAGCCAACTGAATCTACTCTGAAGCTGGACCTCATCGATGTAAATTGATTGAAGAAGCTTCTGCAAGTTGAAAAGATCTTGGTAAGTCAAAATATATGTCAATGTGCATATACTTGCCAATGTTTTTGACAACTTGGGCCTTGACTATGTATACATTTATTGGCCAATGTTTTATGAAACATGGTTTATTTGAAATTCCTTGCATGACATCTATGTTCTACTATTAGCTTAAATGTACATGTCTTCTTGGCTGCTACTATTGCCAGCACCACCCTGTTACCGAGGTAATGTACTAGCCTGTGGCTGCTGCTTTGGCATAGGGCTAATCTGTATTTTCTTTTTAGCTCTAATTAGTTAGAAGGATATCCACAACTCCTAGTGTGGGTACTGTGAGGGAAAAAATTCGCACCGATTTGAAAATATGATTTCAACTAAGAGATGATCATCTACCCATGCACACAAACAATGAACTCTGCAAAATAAGACACCGGTACTGTTGCTTGACAGGTGGTGGCAGGCTGGATGCCACTTTGATGCTTAAGTCATCAATCACAGAGAAGGAAAGTATGGAATTCTTGTAAGTGGTGTCTAATGTACAATGGCATGGTGGATGATGTGTGTGGACGACTGCTAGAGGTTGTTGCCTATTTATAATGAAGTCTGCCTCTTGGATAACTCCTTTCCTAGTTGGCATCATCCTAGGATGGTCGAGTTTTAACTCACCTTTTATATCTAATAAGAGGATAAATTCCATCTCTTAATACTTGTGATAGAATTTAGTTCTTTGTCAATTAGATATAGTTCATATCATCTTTGGATTTATATATGTTTATAATTATGTATTTGCCTTTTGACTATAATTTGACACTGCCATAGGTGTGGACCTATCTTGCCATGCCATGTGGCCTTGGCCAAAATCACCCAATACCATCTTGGCCAAGCCAGGCCATTGTGGATCCCTAGCTAATTTTTTCCTTCTTCATATGCCCCCTAGCTTCCACTTATTGTACGGAGAAGAGAGTGGAATCTTCTTTGTAGTTGGTTGGCCGCGGCACTCTATGCCTATTCATCGGAGTTGTTGAGATGATGTTCATAAAGCTCTTCACATTCATAATTCTGTTTAGAAAATTGTTTAGGTTCTAGTTGTAGATGCCATATATCTCCCCAGTCTTTTGATCTTTGATGTTTAGGTTCTAGGTGGATGTGGGGTTAGAACCAATTGCGTCATTTCCTGTTTTTATTGCAATGTGTTGTCCATGAAATATATTTTTCTCTAAAAGGTAGACTATTATGTTTTTATCCTGATCAATTAGTTTGATTTATGAAAGTGTGATGCCCTGTAATTAAGAGTGCTCTCAGATTGAATGAAAATCTGTATGGCAACAAGAAGTTAGAGAAAAGTTGTCAATTTTTGAAAAAAAAAAAAGTGACAATAATAATTGAGGAGAATTGCCTTCATATGTTTTGTTTGTTAATATCATTGTTGAGTTTGTTTACTCTATTATTTTCACTTAAACTTGGCTCATTCAACTGTGGGGATGGAGAGGATGTGTATGTGTGGATGCGACTGTTGCCGTTTGACATGATTAAATTTGTAGATTTGGCAAATTACAGGGTGTAAAAGTTATGTCAGGAGAAATCTCCACCCATTATCATCATGCACACAAAATATGTTTTCTAGGTTAAATTATAAAACACTTTATCTTGAGCACCAACACACACAAGATAATAAATAAATAAAAAGTATGGTAGTGAAAATGTCACACAAGGATATTAATATATCCCTTTTGACATTTTTTTTTCCTTATCAGATAAATCATTCTCATTTTTTCTTATCTGATTTCTCACTATCTCCCCTGCTTTTCCCCTCAATTTTCACTACAAACTCCCCTTCACCCCTCAACAGTCCGCTTACTCTCAACTCAGTTTTTCTATTTTTTTTTTTATCTGTATCTATTCTTTCTCTAAGCTAGTTGTTTGTCAGATTTAAGAAGATACTGATTGTTGTCAGTATCTCAACAGTCCGCATCGTGTCAGTTTCTGATTCATTTAGAGTAAGCCATCAAAGACCCAGCCCCTTTCCACGTCATTGGAGGAAAATTTGGAGGTGATGTTTTAGGGGTCTCTAGCATGCCTCATCAGTGATGTTTTAGGCTACTAGGTGATCATGTGATTAGATGTCCGAAATCTTTACCATACTAAAAAATTTGTAGCCTCATAAACCTTTTGATTATTTTTTAGGGTCTAGTGGGAACAAATGTAAGCAGGTATTCACAATGGCTTAGAAATTATCCATAGGAGTATGCAACCTCATGCCTAGAAGAGTTTTTGATTATTTTAGAATATTTCTTGTCTAATGTCATCTTACTTATTCTTGTTTTCTTAAATGCATACCCTGTTTGTCATACGGTCATGTCATGGCATGTTCACGCTGACATATTTTCCATGCGTGACTTTAACCTTTCACATTAAGCTTCCAATTGGTCACGACTTCAACCCAAATTAGTTGGTAGAATAGGGATTTAAGATTTAACAACGATGTGTCTCAAATATTTGTGACTAACTTTACAAGAGCTTTATTTGTTTGGGAGGAGGATGAATTGATCAATCTGCTAGCTTTGCTCTGATCATAATGAAGATTGTGCTGTGTGGAGGGAATGTTCCTCAAGCGAATTCACTGTGTATTTTCTTTATAAGTGGTGTGATGCTGCTTTGGGTCCTGTTCTGTGATCACCAAAATCTATTGTGGCATAATGTTGCCCCACCCAAAGCTCAATTCTTTGGGTGGTTAGCATGGAGAGGCAGGATTGAAACTGCTGTTTTTCTCAAAAGGATAGGTATAAATGGCAGCACTTGTTCTTTATGTTTTTTGTAAAGAGGAGGAGGAATCAACATGTCATGTACTACTCTTTTGCCCTGTGATTTGGAAAGTATGGTCTCACATGGTAAAATGATGGGGGCTGCAGTGGCCATTACTAGGTTCTGTAGAGGGTCTGCTACAATGGTGGGATGGACTTAAGAGATAAAAAGATGGAAAAAGTAATGTGGAGAGCCATTCCTATTGCTCTTATTTTGTCAATGTGGAAGCACAGGAATGATTGCATCTTCAATGGGGGGTTAACCAAATTGGGAGGAGCTCTATGATTTGATAAAATTGAAAGTTGCAATATGGATGAAATCATCACCCAAAAGTCTACATTATTCAGTTCATGATCTAATCTATAACCTGGAGCAGATCAGAGTTTGTGGTCTTTCTGTTCTCAGATGGTGTCCTGCTAGATAGGCTGTTTGTTGGGTGTTGCTGCTGGATTGGTTGGTTTTGGTCATTGCAATTTGGCAGCCTGTGTTGGGGCTTGCTTGTGTTTTGATTGCTTTTGTTATCTTCTTTGAGTTGGTTCCTCGTCAACTCTTGGCACTGAGATAGCATATGATCGTGCTTGCTTTTCAGTGCCAACCTAGTTGGGGCTTGCTTGCTTTTATTGATGTACCTCTTCGTGTTTGTTCATCAATAAAATTCTTCTTTTGTTGATCAAAAAAAGAAAAAGAAAAAAACTAAGCCTTGTATTTTGTTGAATGATTTAGATTTCATTGTGATTTGTTATTTGACTGTTTTCTGATAGTCAGAGTGTTGAGCTTCCATATGCATGAATATTTGACTTTTTATAAATAGGAAAATTTCATTTCTTGGACTTGATATTTATGTTCTGATATATCATCATAAGGTTTCCTACAGACATCCTGATTAATTTTTCTTATCGGCAGGATTTGGTGAATTATGGATATGTTGAAATTTTGAGTAATGAGCGACAAGCTGAAGAAGTGAGCTTTTGGCACATTATGCAAGAAGATTATACTGGGATATGTTTAAGTGGGATGTTTCTAATATATGAAGGGTATGTGTATTAGGATGATAGATGTTTTCAAGTCTTTATTAAGATAGCCTAAGTATTGTCCATGGACTTTTGGTAGTACATATATATATACATTATATAGAAGAATATTTATAACGGTTTGAATTTAATGAAACTAGACTGATTGGGAAGTGAATGCTAGGATAATAAAACTAATTATACAGTAGTTTTGGAGTGTGCTTCCTCCTCTCACATGCATGGTTAGAACTTCACCAAGGATCTCTAACATATACAGAGGTTTTGGTTCCAGTAGATGGATGGCCCAACTCTCCTTGGAAAACATGCATAGTATGGTTATCCATTTTCCAATAATTGTCTTGAAATTTCTATTATTTTCTGTCTCAAGTGCTTTCCTGAGGTCTGTGCTAGGCTTATTCAACGTCACAATTGAATTGGTGGTATTGCTTTCCTAATGATTTTTTTTTACCAAAATTGAAGTTTTGGTTGGATTTTTGTGCTTTATAATTCATTTGTGGGAAATTCTATGGTACACACCCCTCAAAAGCTGTATATTATATGCACCTTATTACAAATGGTGTAATTTTATCATAAAATTTTGTAACATCAATCACAAAATAAGTAATCTCATCACAAATTAGAGTAACAAAATGTTTAAAATTTTGTGGTTCATATAACAAAATTTGTGGTTTGATTACAATATTTTTTGTTATGTCAATTTGTGGTGATATTACGCATTTTATTATTCATATTACGAAATTTTATGATAAAATTATACAAATTTGTTTACAATAAACGAGGAGAATGTTGAAGTTTTCTTTTTACATGTCACTTAAATTTTTGAAAAGGATAAAGGGCAATTTTAATCTCTAAGCGGTCTTTATCATTTTAGTCTCTTAAGTTTTAATTTTATCATTTTGGTCCTTAAAGTTATTAATTGATCATAACTCTAACGTCTGTCAATATTGATAACGAGAAATAAAGATTAAAAACAGTTGTAATCCCTAAAATGTGCATTCTTTGTCATTTAAGTATCTTAAGTTTTAATTTTGTCATTTTGATCCACAAAGTTATCAATTTGATTTAATTTGGTCTTATCTCCGATTATATTATACCATATATTTACCACGAATAAATATTCTATTATATTGTATAACCATACACACTATCTTTTTCATTTATCTCTTTTCAAGGTAGTTGCTCAAATACCAAATCACGCCCATCATATGGTGAAAGAGATTAAAGTGTCATTTAAGATGAGGCTAATACAGTTAAAAGTTAAAAAAATATTTAAAAAGTCAAAGTTGATTCTCATTTATTTTATTTTTTATATATTTTTCGTAAAAAGTTAAAAAATTATTTCTAAGTATTTAAAAAAATTTCACCTTACATTTTAATCAAAAAGTCAAAAAAATTACTTTCCAAACCAACCCTAAGTGAAGTTAAGGGTAGAAGGATATTATAGTCATTTAACCATTGCATTTAACGGAGTTAGCTAACAAAGGATGTCAGTGTAATTTTAAGGATAACAGGGTGACAATGGTATTTCAAAATAAATAAACAAATAAATAAAGAGGAGTTAGTGTAATTTACCTTAAAAATAAGGATAAAATATATTTTTTTTGATTATCAATGTAGATGGATGGAGAAATTTTATTTCCACACACCTATTTACCTCAATACCTACATTTAATAAAATTTTATTTTAACGACAATTATACCCTAAAGTAAAATGACTATAATGGATATCAAAACATACTCTTAATATTATATTCAAATTTTCTTTATATACATTTTTTAAAAACAAAAAATTCCAGTGCACATCTTTTTTTTTTTTTTGGATGACCGAGGTATCCGGGCTCTGATTTTTGACTCGTCTGACTAATCCTCAGGAGGGCAATCACAGTAATCCATTGCCGTGACTACAGCTTAAATCCCAAGTTTAATCCCAAGGGAAATGAACCCGTGACTGTGGGTCTTACCCACACATCTTAATGGATGAGTACATAAAAAAATAAAAAAATTTGACTCCAGCCTTTATCACCGACAATGAATCAGTACATTGCTTAATTTTTTATTTTTTTTTTCAAATGTATTTGTTTCTTATTATGGTTTTGTTTTGGTCTTCCACTGTGGGAATTGATTGATTCAATTTTTTTCTAAGTCGAAGTAAGATTTTGTGCCGTCAAATTTAGGGTTTGTTGATGATATCATTGGAGGTTTTTCCAAGATTTGGGCATTTGTTTTTGCAGATTTCTATGGTGGGTAGGACGTAATTTTATCATTTTTTTTTTTTTTGGGGGGGGGGGCGGGGGTATGAGTGTTGAAAATTTGGCCGTAATTATTGTTTCCTTGGTGGGTCTGAGATATTTAGCGTTTCATTGTGCAAAAGTTCAAAATTGGATTTTCATCAATAAGATCCTTTTCAGGTTTGTTAGATTTTGGGCTGTTTTGTAGATGTCGATGGTGGTGCGGAAATAATTAGGTTTAATAGAGGGCTAAGCCTAGAATTGGAAAATTTTCTATTTGGGTGAGGGTATGTCTAGGAAGAAGTGAATTGGTTGTTCTATGTTAATTGTTGATTTGGGTCATTGTTTGATATCCTTACTTGGTAATTGTTGAATCGGTTGTTTGATTCTGATAATCGTGTTTTTTGGGTGTGGAATCCGTTGTTTCTTGAGGATAAGATGAGTTCAAATGTGTCTGAAGCTATAGTTTAAAGAGGCAAACTTCTGGTTCATATTGCTGAAAATGTACACTTGTTTGAACTCGAGTGTTATGAATATATTGTTGTTGAGGCCATCCAATGGTTCCTAGAATCCGTGTCTGGGATTTCCTTAAATGACCAGTTGCTTTTGTGCTTGGACATGAAAACTGAGTCACAGCGGCCACTTCAGCCTATAAACCACCGTCTGATGACCGTGAAGTGTTCTTGTTTAATAGAGCGAGGATGCAGGGTAATTTGATTGCTACTGCTGCAAAGCCAGTGGAAATTGTGCGTACAATACTTGAATTAAGGGTTATAATTGAATATGTGATGTGTGAAATAAGACAAATAACACCTAATCAAATTCATAAGTGTGTGTATTGAGAAATGATGTGCACTGAGATAAATGAGTGTGTGGAAATAGAATTTTTCAGATGGATGTCAAAGATAGAATCAAATTAATTTAAAGGGAAAATTACAATAAACCCTCCTGAACTTTGATCATATTTCACTTTGCCCCTTAAAATTTAAAACTCAACACTTTACCTCCTTGATGTTATATCTTGTGACACCTAACCAATGCCGTTAGTAAACGGTTAGAAACTTGGATGGAAACATGTCATGTGATTGGCACATGACAAACTAAGGCCAAGTTTGACAAGTTTAAAAAAAGTCAAAAAGTTATTTAAAAGATTAAAAAATTATCACTATTCACCAAAAGTCAAAAATTACAGCTGCATAACTCCCAATTCTAATTTTTCCCTACACACTAATTTATACAATTTTTTAATACACATTTTTTCATAAAAAGTCAAAAAGTTAACCCAAACAACCATATTTTTTTTCTCAACTTTTTAGTCTAAAAAGTCAAAAAGTATACTTATTTAGGACATCCCAAACAACCCCTAAATTAGATTTTGAGACTAAAATGTCCTTATCTTATTTTCTCATAGCCAAACAGGACCTATATATACTCTGCAAAAATGTCATGGTTTGCTCTCTCTCTCTCCCTCCCTCTCTCCCTCCCTTTGTTACCACAGCAATGGACTTTAACAGTCAACAACACATACTTATCTCAACCAAAACAAGTCCCATTATCTATAACCCACCAATTATTGAATGTTGATTGCCATAGCCACCAGACTCGGCCCGGACTATAGGCCCACAGAGCCAGGGCTTAGGGCTTCTCAAAATAAGCTCAAAAAAGAAACCTCTCTTATTATAATTTAATAAAATATATTAGGTGTGTTTTAAGTTCAAATTTTTTTTTAAAAAGCCCAAACTAATTTAAAATAAATTGATCCATTAAAAATTAAAAGGTCCAACACTGCAGCCCAACAAAGCAGCAATTTGAAAGCCCAACAATTAATCAAATTCTTAATTCCTAACAATTAAGGGCCAACAGTTAAGGCCCACTTTGACAAAGGCCTATCTAATTTCTAACCCTACTACCATTCCTTAATCCAATTTTCCCTACAGCTTGTTTGATAGCACACCAGCAGCCCAAGCCAACAAAGCAGCAAAGAAGCAGCACATGACGGGGTAGAGTAGCAGCACAGGTATTTTTTTTTCTTTTTATTCAATTAATTAAATATTTATCTTGTCTTTTGCTCAATTAATTGCTATTATAATATTGGTATTTACATCATCAAGAAGAATTTATTTAAGTTTAATAGTTCACATCACATAATTTAAAAGTTTTGTGTTTTGTTAAGTGGTGGTGCTCTTGTTTTGAATTTTGATCTAAAAAAATATTTTGATCTCAGCTCATCATGACTCTTAAAAGAAATCATCGGTCTGGATTGGCAAAAAGGAAAAAGAAGCAAAGAGTCGAAAAATTAGTCAAGTGTCAAAGAGGAGCTATTGTAATGCTAAGTATTTTTGGTGATTTTAATACAAATATTTTGTCCTTTACCTTAAAATTTTTTTTTTTCATTCAATGAAAAAAAAAAGGGGCAAATTACACTAATAGTCCCTATAATTTGGGGCTGGTGTCACTTTAGTCCTTGACTTTTCAAATGTGACACATTTGACCATAAATTTTGAATCTTGTTTCAAATAAGGACAATTGAACATGCCATTGCTTAATTTCAATGGCAAAATCGTCAATTTGATAAAATACAAACTAATTTGATAGAAATAAATGACAAAAAAATATTTTAAAATTTAAAAAAAAAAATTCTACCTACCAGAGATAAAATTATGTAAAATTGATAAAAATTAATAAAAATTACATGATTAATTTTTAAAAATTCATTTTACACGATCATCATCGAAATATATAATAAAAATTAATTTGGTAAAAAAAAAAATAAATGTCTAAAAGATTTACCAATTTTATATAATTTTATCTTTAGTAGGTAGAAATAATTTTAAAAAATTCAAAAATAATTTTTTGACATTTATTTTTGTCAAAATAATTTATATTTTATCAAATTGACGAATTTGCCCTTGAAAAATCCAATAGTATCTTTAATTGTCCTTATTTGGAACAAGATTCAAAATTCAGGGTCAAATGTGTCACAATTGAAAAGTCATGGACCAAAGTGACACAAACCCCAAACTATAGGAACCGTTGGTGTAATTCACCAAAAAAAAAAATGTGAGGGGCCTTAGAAATTTATTAGTTAATTATTGGCTTTGGGCCCCGAAAATCTCAGGATCAAGCCTGGGGCAGAGCAACAGCACAGGTATTTTTTTTTTCTTTCTATTCAATTAATTAAATATTTGTCTTGTCTTTTGCTCAATTAATTACTATTATAATATTGGTATTTACATCATCAAAAAGAATTTGTTTAAATTTAATAGTTCACATCACATAATTTAAAAGTTTTGTGTTTTGTTAAGTGGTGGTGCTCTTGTTTTGAATTTTGATCTAAAAAAATATTTTGATCTCAGTTCATCATGACTCTTAAAAGAAATTATCTGTCTGGATTGGCAAAAAGGAAAAAGAAGCAAAGAGTCGAAAAATTAGTCGAGTGTCAAAGAGGAGCTATTGTAATGCTAAGTATTTTTGGTGATTTTAATACAAATATTTTGTCCTTTACCTTAATTTTTTTTTTTTCATTCAATGAAAAAAAAATGTGAAAGACCCCAGAAATTTATTAGTTGATTATCGGTGTTGGGTTCCGAAAATCTGGCCTGATAGCCACAAACACCACTAGACCGAAGCAGGGGCGGCTCCACAGCATCCTGAGGGTATTCAACTGAATACCCTCAACTTTGAAATTTTAATATATATATATATATTTTTGGGTTTAGTTTAGTTTTGAATACCCAATCCAAAATTTGAATACCCAATCCAAGATGGTTGAATACCCCTCTAACCCACTTGGCCCATTTGTCTAAATAAATAATGAAACCTCTAGGCCACTTAGCTACTAAGCCCATTTGCCAAAACAAATAACTAGGGCTGAGCTCTCTCTCACATTCTCATCCATCTCAGATCAGATCAGATCATCTGAGTGCTGTGTGCCGCCAGTGCTGCAAGATTGGTGAGGGATAAGAAGACAAAGGAGCTTCTAGCAGTCAAATACATAGAAAGAGGGAAGAAGGTAATTTTCTATTCTAGTCAAACAATTTGTTGATGTATAAAATTATCAGCATATGCCAAACATATCTGTATGTACGTGTATGTGCTGCGCTATTAATTTGTTGAAAATAGGCTGTCCCTGTCCTGGTCTGTGTCAGATTTGTGTTTTTTTTTTCTACTTCCAATTTGAAGTTTTGGTAGTTTTGCTATTAATTTGTTGAAAATAGGCTGTCCCTGTCCTACCGTAGTTGTATTTGAATTGAGCATTGCTGCTGCCATGAGGTTTGGTGATGATCAATGCCATGTTGTTTTCATGTTTCTTTTAATTGGAAATCATTTTATAATGCCTGAGCTGAGGCTGAGGGGAACTTTAGGCACTGTTTGAAAACTTGTGAGAAGTAAAGGAAAGGAAGAATGGTCGTCTTTTCTTCTCTTGTTCTTTGAATATACAAGTGTAAACCTTAAAGCTGCATATTTGGCAATAATCATATTTGGCAATAATCACTTTATTTGTTTTAAAAATTAAATAGGAGCTGAAATTTTATAATCAATTTATTTATACTCTTGTGTAGTTATTTTTTTTTCTATGGTTTATTTAAATAGCGCTATTTTTTGTGTGGATATTTTTAGGTGTATCCTACTCTTTTGTTTAGTTCTCGAATTATGGAAAAATTTCTGAAAAGAAAATCAACTATTGTACAAGATTCATCTCAATCCCAAGAAACTTGTGGTGATAGTCACATTCAAGATTCTTCGAAGCGAATTCGTGTTGACTTGAACAACCTTCCTTCTG
This sequence comes from Camellia granthamiana, assembly GCA_036172215.1. Lineage (NCBI taxonomy): Eukaryota > Viridiplantae > Streptophyta > Magnoliopsida > Ericales > Theaceae > Camellia > Camellia granthamiana. The sequence goes on along the minus strand of CM069910.1, from coordinate 66,867,423 downwards.
ATCCAGGATTACGATCAAAAATTTTGTCATATCATCCTAATGATAGGGACGAAATAAGAAGAACATATTTACAAAAAGGACCCTGTCAACCTCTTAGCCACAATTTCCCTCAAAGAGATATTAGTGGAGTTATGCGTCGATTTTAAGTTAGTTAATGAATACCCTGATTAAAATTCCTGGAGCCGCCACTGGACCGAAGATGCCTTTTGTTTGAGGTAGGAACAATGAAACATGCAAGGATGACTTTTATTCACTCATACAAACGGTAAGATCTGAACCTCTAGTGCATGCATTAATCTCACCAACAGTCACATATTAATACTTTAATATAGAATACGAAGGTTTGGAATTATACAAGACAAATATAGATTGATTAAATCTGTTGACCATCGCTTCAAAATTGATTTTTCTGCAGAACAAACACCAGATACTTCATGTAACCAAACCAGTGGTTGGTTGTATAAATTGGAAAAAATAGCCACCGGTGTTGTGATTGTATAAATTACGCAAAATATCAATGTGCTGTGTTTGTATGAAAGAGAGAAACCCGTTCATGTGTAATAGATTGGATGGTGTGGGAGGGGTTTCAATTGACCGGTGGTAGGGAATAAAACAAGTTGTTGGTGATAGGGTGCAGTTGTAACTTGAGAAAGAGAGATTGGCCAGTGTGGAGGTTGCAATTAGCTGCCAGTGGTCAGAGCAGCAACGGTTATATCCATCGGCGGTAGATTGACGCGGTATTTGGTCGGGAGATTTGAAAAGAATTTGGAAAAGAAAAAGAAAAAAAATGTGCAAAATTATGTGAGATGTAGGTATATTTTATTCATATTTTATCTAACTTTTTCATTTCTCTTTCTAAATTTTTTCTCAAATTTTCCAACCAAATACAACGTGATAGTTCGAGATATGGTTTATTGAGAGAAAGATGTAGGGATTATTAGGGGAGAGAAGGATTGAGTAGTTTGATGAAGATAAAGGATGGATAATAGGTGAAGGGTGAAAGAGTAAATTAATGTTTTCTGTTAATGGCATCCACTGCCTTTGCAATTCACAAACTTGAAGGGAGGTATGTGTTGAGTTTTAAACTTTAGGAGATAAAAGTGAAAAATGATCATAGTTCAGGGTGATTTATTGTAATTTATCCTAATTTAAATTGATAATTTTAAAAATTAAAATGATAAAATCAAAAAAAAATTTAAAAGCAATAAGCATATATATAATATTAATTAACAATGCCATTTACACATCTAGCCCGTTTGTGGGCAGGTTTGATTACATCCCCAAAAACCGAGAGACTTTAAAAGCCTGGTCTTAAAGTTTACTGGTCTACCATTTGATAAATCCAAGCCCAGTGATGACCCTTGCCATTTGTGTGAAACTTTAGATATATGTTCTATTGTTTGTATCTCTCCCATTGGCACAGATTGGGTTGGTCGTGATCGCTCTGCGGTAGAGTTGCTCTCTGATGGGGCGAATGCAATGACAAGGAACGTACATTTTAGGGGACTCGTTTGTTTTTAGAGGTAAGATGGATGAAATTATTAGTAAGGAGATTATATAAAATTATCCGAGCAGCTCTATGCCTTGTCTTGTGCGCTTCTTTTTTGTCCTCAGGAAGGGTGCCATTCTTCAAGAAGGCCAAGAGTGGGTCTATCCAACTTGGGCCCAAGTCAGTGCAGAGGACCATTTCGACTAGTTGAATACTTGGTTGGGGTACATATTCCACCCATATTTTGCGGCCGTCCCTGGAGTCGACCGAGGAACCCAGGTAAGCTAAAGCGTCAGCATGATCATTTCCCTCTCGGCCAATCTTCTCGACTCTGATGGCTTGGAACTTTCTGATCAAATTTTTGGCCTGTTCTGCATAAGTGGCCATCCGTTCATCGCGAGCCTCGTAAACTCCAGAGAGTTGGTTGACCACTAATTGGAAGTCACTAAAGACGAGTAGCTCATCCGCGTTGAAGTGTTCGGCACTTCGCAAACCAGCTAGTAGAGCTTTATACTCTGCTTCATTATTAGAAGCTTTCCAACCCAATCGAATGGCTTGCTCCCACATGAATCCTTTAGGAGAAATAAGGACAACTCCTGCCCCTGAGCCTTTTTGGTTAGAAGAACCGTCCACAAACAGCTTCCATACGTCCCCAACAAAGAGTTTCCATGCTTCGGCTGGGGATTGCCCTTTATGCTGGGCAGTCATGGTGACCAAGGCCGAGCTCTCTTCGGAGGGAACAGCTAGTCCTGGGGTGAATTCTGCAACAAAGTCTGCCAGGACTTGAGCTTTGATTGCTGTTCGAGGTTGGAACTTGATATCAAACTCTCCAAGCTCCACCGCCCACTTTGCTGTTCGGCCTGAAAAATCTGCTCGACCGAACACTGACTTGAGGGGGAATTCAGTGAGGACATTGATGATATGTCCTTGAAAGTAGTGAACAAGCTTCCTAGAGGCAATTAATAGTGCATATGCTAGTTTCTCCAAAGGTAAGTATCTAGTTTCGGCATCTAAGAGTGTCTTGCTAACATAATACACTGGTTTTTGCTTCTTTCCATCTTCTCTAACTAGCACTGCACTAACAGCATGATCAGAAACAGCCAAGTAAAGGAAAAGCTCTTCGTTGGCGACAGGTGTAGATAGAAGGGGAGGAGAGGACAAATACTTCTTCAAAGCTTCTAGTGCTTCGGAGCACTGGCTTCCCCATTCAAAACTGGTTTTCTTCCTTAGAAGTTGGAAGAAGGGCTTCATCCGATCGGAGGACCGACTAATGAAACGGTTAAGTGCTGCAGCCATGCCAGCAAGTTTCTGGAGTTCCTTAGCCTTTGTAGGCGCTTTGAGGTCTTGGAGGGCTTTGATTTGGTCGGGGTTAGCTTCAATGCCCCGCCTAGTCACCATATATCCCAAGAACTTCCCTGATCCTACTCCAAAGGCACATTTTGAGGCGTTCAGTCGAAGCTTGTGAGTCTTCAGAATTTCGAACACTTGCTCAAGGTCCCTCAGATGGTGCTCAGCCAACTTGCTTTTGACGGCCATGTCATCAATGTATGCTTCCATGGTTTTACCGAGCTGGTCCTTGAACATTTTGGTGACCATTCGCTGGTAAATCGCACCAGCGTTCTTCAGGCCGAAGGGCATCACTTTGTAGCAGTAAGTGCCTCTAGGACTGATGAACGCCGTTTTCTCCTGGTCAGGACCGAACATAGGGATCTGGTGGTAGCCACTGTAAGCGTCTAGAAAGCTCATGCGCTCATGTCCAGCTGTTGCGTCAACAAGTTGATCTATTCGTGGAAATGGGAAGCTATCCTTGGGGCAAGCTTTCTTTAGGCTAGTGAAATCAACGCAGACTCTCCATTTGCCATTCTTCTTTTTCACCACGACGGTGTTGGACAGCCACTTTGGGTATTGCACTTCTCGAATGACTCCAGCAGCTAAAAGTTTCTCCACCTCCTCGATCACTGCGTCGGTGTGTTGCGCGGATGACCGTCTACTCTTCTGAATAATCGGCCGCGCTCCTAATTGGACGTTGAGTCGATGACAGGCATAATTGGGGTCCAACCCAGGAGTGTCATAGGCCGACCAGGCGAACACTTCAATGTTTTTATGGAGCAGAGCCAGTAATTGCTCTTTCTCTCCAACAGTGAGGGAAGTGCCGAGCAGGAAGAACTTGTCTGGGTTTCCTTCTTCTACCAAGACTGTCTCTAGGTCTTCTACCATCTTCTCAGTTGGCACTCCGCCGACGTCTTCCAAAACTGGCTGATCAGGTACTTCCACCATCTGCACTTGGTCGCAGACATGCTTGGTTTTCATGGCAGCAATGAAGCAATGTTTGGCTGCCACTTGGTCTCCACGAATCTCCTCTACTCCATACTTGGTTGGAAAGCGAACGAGTTGGTGATAGGTGGAAGGGACTGCCTCCATCTGGTGAATCCAAGGTCGGCCGAGGATGGCATTGTAGGGAGATGGCGTGTTTACCACCAAGAAGTCAACAGAGACCACCTTGGACTTAGCTATGACAGGCAGAGTTATTCGGCTGAGCGGCCATTCTGTTTGCGAGTTAAAGCAAACTAGAGGGGAGGTGACAGGTGTTAGGTGTTGCTCACTAAGGCCAAGTTTCTTGAAAAGCTCATAATACATGATGTCTGCAGCACTTCCTTGGTCAATCAAGACTCGCTTCACATCAAACTTGTTGGCCACACCAACTGTAACGATGAGGGCATCGGTGTGGGGGTGCTGGATTCTTTCTAGGTCCTTCTCAGTGAACACGACGTTAAACCGGGAAGGTCTGGCTTCTGTCTTGGACTTTTTAGGAGGAGGTCCTACCGACATTACCTGTTGAATGTGGGTGGCTCGTTGGATTTCTCCTCTAATGACGTTTTCTCGTTCGGGGTCAGTCATTCCACGGATAACGTTGATGACCAACCTCGGGGCATGGTTCTCTTCAGGAGGGGCTTGGTCTAGTCCTTGCTTTTCCCTCGTCTTATCAACGTCTATCCATTGTTGGAGGTGTCCTGCCGTAACTAAGTCCTCCAAGTGTTGTTTGAGAGCTCTGCAATTTTGTGTCTTGTGTCCCTTCTCTCGATGATAGCTGCAACGCAGTGTCTGATTGCGCCGAGCAGGGTCTCCGGGCATCTTAGCTGGCCAGACAAAGAAGGCTTTCCCTTTAAGTTTCTCGACGAGCCTGTATATTGGCTCTTTGAAGACGGTGGTGATGCCTTCATAAGACTTGGCCCTTTCCTCCTCGTTTTCTGCTGTGGAGCGGTTCCATTGGCCATAGTTCTTGCGCTGCTCATCCCTCCTTGACTGCTTAGTCTTAGGCGGTCAAGGTGGTCTGACTTCTTCTTCAGCAACCGCAACATGTACTGAAGCAGCGTCATCTTCCACACGAGCTTGTTGCTCTATTCGAGCCCTCAAATCCTTCATGGTGAAGGCAGGTCGTTTCGTCAACGACTGTCTTAGCTTGTGCGAAGGAGGTAGGCCTTGCTTGAAGTATAGCACGGCCAATTGTTCACTGCAAACATTTTCCTTCAAGTCACCATACTCCTCCCAATACCGTCGCGCGTACTGGCGTAGGGTTTCTTTCCTGTCCTTTCGGATATTGAACAAGGTATCTAACTGCTTTGGGACTCTGCTGTTGGAGACAAATCGGGCTAAGAACGCCTCCGAGAGCTTCGTCCAGTCGTAAATTGAGCCATTGGGGAGTTTGTCAAACCATCGGAGGCCAAGTTCTCCAAGGCTAGAAGGGAAGACTTTGCACATGAGTGCGTCGTTGCGGTTCCAGAGGGACATCATCTGGCGGTAATGGCTGATGTGGGTCAGAGGGTCCGTCTTCCCATCATAGAGAATGAATTTCGGCGGGCTATACTTCCGTGGAGGTTCTACAGCTTCTACCTCTGGGGAGAAGGGGGTGGACACCAACCGGTCTAGAGCACGACGCTCTTGTTGGTGTATGGACCGGTCTAACTGGTCCCTTCTCCTATTGAGCTGGCGGTCCTCCTCCCTATCTCGTCGACGTTCTCCTTCTCTGCACAGCCGTCGTGCCTCTTCTCTGTTATCGTTCAGCCAACTTCTCAAATCGTGCGGCCGCTCGTCGCGGCGACAATGAAAGGTTTCAGATAGGCGGCTGACAGCCCTCTGCCTTTTATGAGAATCCCCTCGTGGGTTATTTTTGAGGTTATTCATCCTACTGCTGGCCCCTTCACTATGTACTGGAATCGGCCGGCTACGCTCTCCACGAGCAGGGCCATGGCTAGAGTGCTCCTTGTGAGGCGAGGGAGGAGTATGTCTCCTTTGCGATGGTCCACCAACGGATTTTCTTGGCTCCGCTGGGGTTGCCATGAACTTCAACAATTGGGTACGAAGCTCAGTGATCTCCAAACCCATTGAGTCAATGATGTGGTCACGGTGGTCTTTCTCAACAAAAAGACGTTGAGACGACTCAACGGCAATGACACGGCGTCGCTCCGCCGCGTTGGGTGTCTGATCATCGTGGTCCATAGGGTCATCATGCGCTGAGAGGAATGCCAGACCCTTATCTTTGGTCCTCTCCGTCATTGGAGTCCTCTCTGCTAGTCCAGAATGTGGTGTATCTTCGATTCCCATCGCCGGAGTTCGTCACGAAGCAAGCAGTGGTTTTCCCACAGACGACGCCAATTGTGCGGGGGTGATTTCCGCACTGTGAAGAAGGGTTGAACTTCGTGGATGAACAGCGTGCTTTGGGAATTGAAGATCTGTACAGAATAACAAACGGTGAGGCTGCCCGACCGGGGTTTGGTCGGAAACCCCTCCAATGGTAAAGTCAGGGACTTAGGAAGAAGAAGAAGAGAGAATGGGTGTGTATGTGTTAAGTGTGTGGATTTTCGGATCCCTTGAGAGTGAATAGTGTTCACCTTTTATAGGAGAATGTTGTTTGTCGTTCAAGCCCTTCTCTCTCCGCCATCTGTCCAATGTGCCTTATTCGTGGTCGTCTCCTATTGGAGGAGGACGACCACTCCGCCTGACACTCGGGTGCAGGTCTGTTTTGTTTGTCTCATTAGCGGACATCTCTCATTGGAGGAGGATGACCACTCCGCCTGCCATTCAGATGCAGGTCTGTCATATATGCACCTTGTCCCTCTGCACCTCCATGTCTCCACGTTCTGTTCATACAGAGGGAGAGGAGCAGAGTTGTTTGTCTCTTGTGGGCCCAAGAAAGATCTTCAGTGAATTGGCCTTCTCTAAGTTGGTCTGCTCTAGAACGGTTGTCTAACAGGAGGTCCAACACATGTTGCTCAACCCACTTCGGAGTGGTTCTGTCCATCCAGAAGGTCCATCATGTTGCTCGGCCCACTTTGGAGTGACACTCATACATTGGGCCGAACTCCTTTGATTGTCTTATTTCGGAGCAAGTGTTGGCCATAGGGCTGAGGTCCGACCTAGCTCCACCTTGGACTGAGCATCGCATTATGCTTAGCACCAAGACTTGATTAAAATCTACTCAATTCAACTAGTAAAGTAGCCGAAAAAGCAAGTGACCATCAGAGTGAAAATTTGTTTTCAAGCAAAGATTGGTTTGAACCTTACATCAGATGTTGCCATAATATGATAGTGTATGGTGTACTGTACTCCATGATATATATCAATATTACATAATAGAAACTGAAGATCCAAAATAATACTAATAGCAGTTAAGTACTTATAAACAAAATAAAAACTGACCACCATTTATTAAAACAAGGGAAGAAAAGAAAAAAATTGTGAGCAAAGACCTACCCATAAAAAGCAATAGTGATTCACAGCAGATTTCAAGAAGATTGGAACTGATATTGTATGACCCAATCCTACGCTGACATTGACCCCAAGGTTGATAAGGAGCCAACCTCAACACGTAAAACTAGAGAAATAAAATATTAGAAAGAGACCACTTTTGCTTACAAGAGCAGAGACATCATATGTAGCTGCAAGTCAATAATCAGCCCAAGAAAAACATAAATTAGAACACATTCTTCTTCTTTGAATGATTCTTACTAGCATAAGGCCAAAAAAATTTCAACAGATTTATTCAATACTGTTGCTAACTAATCCATGGCAATTCAATTTCACATTAACTAGTCAAAATTTGCATTCAAAATTTGTCAATACTAAATGACAAAGAAGTGGTATAAATTTGTCTACAAATCTAACTCAAGAAGTCAAGGTAAAAAAAATAAACATATTTATATAATATAATGATCTAATAAATTTATATTTGAATTGAATAGGATGGTCTAATAAGGTTACGCGTAAATTTAATAGCAAGGTCGGATCATGCCTAAAGAAAGTGATGCACTTGCTTTAGGCCCCAATCCTGCTTAGGCTTGTATAGAATGCCCCAATTAAAATACATGTTCTTGTATAACTGATAAAATAATAGTGTTCTGACAAGAAGGAAAAAAGCAAGGCCGTTATACTCCCATAACAAAAGCCTACAAAAGTTAAACTAGCTCTCTATACAAGGCTTTATGAAAAGCTGATTAAAAGCTAAAAGGTCTGCAAAATAAAATCCCTCATTGACCAAAAAAAAAAAAAATTTATTTAAAAGTCCAACCAAATAAAAATCTCCTTGTCGAAATGTCTCCAATAACATAGGTGGCAAGAATATAGATATACAATCAAAAAAAGGGTTTTAAATAATAAATATTATTTAAATATAAAAAAGTCTCATTTAAGATTTAGCTTTATCCCCCCAAGAGTGTTTGACTTGGCTCTGTTTAATAGGATAGTTTGACAAGAAATTTAACCAAACAATTGGTGGGCATGTCCTCAAACATCAACCTGTGGTAAAGTAACTCAAAGATGAATAAACAGATAGATGCAACATAAATAAAAATCTTTCACCTCAAAATCTGCAGCAAAGTGGAGAGAGAAAGTGTCACCTTTATGGAGCAGAGAGAGCTCTTTCTCGGTGATAAAATCAAAAGTGCTCAACAAATTCAGTACAAATTACATACTTTGCCTTTAGGACCTGATAAATTTTACTACCAAATGATACAGACAAATTCACAACAAACAAATAGGAAGCATTGCTGCAAATCAGAAAAATAGTTAACATCAATTAACCAACCTACAGAATTTAATCAAACATCTCATTGATGTACCTATTGTGGAATAAGCTAACACGATCGAAATATGATAAATTCATCAGAAAACTATGCCCAATAGCCAACAAGATCGACAAAACCATCCGAAGCAAACCAGAGAAAAGGGTCAAACAATTAATCAATCTGAATCCTTATGAGTCTGTTGCGTTAATCAATCACTTAAATTTATCAAACCACTAGACATCTCTTCTTCGCAATACCACAATATATGTTATATAACAACTCTAGAAAAATCTTGAGAGAAAAGTAAATACCTATTGTTTTAATGTAGAACATTCTTATTAAACTGTTAATGATCAAAGAATGAAAGAATAATTAGAAGATGTTTCTTTGAAAGTTTGGGAACTAACGAAGTTTTTTCCAGATAATAGTAGGGAATGATGGCAACAACCACTCTTATTTTCAAATAAGTTAGGGTTTAGAAATTGAGAGATAGAACGATGGTGGTGAGGGAGAGTAACTTACAGAAGTGAGTGAATCGACAACAATGGCAGCGCCGATCAGAGAACTAGTGGCAACGATTGTGAGAGAGACCATCAAGTGCGACTGTGACAGAGAACATGGGGGAAGATGGGCCGTTACCTGGCTGGACAAGTGGGAGTTACAGAAAAAATATTAGGGATTTTTTATACAGTTTGGAGGTTGGTACCTGTTGGAATGGTTAAAAGAAAGGAAAAATTATGTATTTGTATTATTGAATTCAATGAATGAATATAATAAGAGAAGTCCATATATATAGGTTGAAAAGAAATCTAGATAAAAAAGATAGAGATAGAGATTGATAAGTATAATATAATATATATTAATAGTCCCTCTCAAACTCAAGATGGATAAGCATCAACCAATTTGAATTTGGAAACTAGATCACTGCAACGATCAAGAGGATAAGCCTTGGTGAACATGTCAACTATCTAATCGGAAGAGATAACAAAGATAAAACAAACAGTGTCACTAATAACATGTTGTATGAAGTGACAATCAATCTCAATATGATTTATGCGATCATGGAAGACATCATTATAGGCAATTTGAATAGCACGCTGATTATCACAATAGAGGTTAATCGTAGTAGAATGAGAACCCCCCATATCAAAAAGAAGCTAGCAAAGCCACACAAGCTCCTGAGTAGTGTCAGCAAGAGCACAATACTCAACCTCAATACTAGAACGAACAATAAGAGTTTGCTTCTTGCTATGCCACGCAATGAGAGAGTCATCCAAGAAGAAGAAGAATCTTGTAGTAGAACGGCGATCAGTAGAATCCCCTACCCAATCTGCATCAGAAAATGCATGTAACTGTAGAGATGAGTGTGCTGAGTAGTGAAGACCATGTTTGAGATAACGCAAAATGTGAACCAAAGCATCATAGTGCGAAGAGTGAGGAGCAGCCATGAACTGACTGACAATGTGAACATCATAGGTAATGTCTGGACGCGTAACTATGAGATAAACAAGATTGCCAACTAGCTGACGATATAAGGTAGCATCAGACGACAGGGGCCCGTCAAGAGGTGTGAGACAAGTATGAGGATCAACTGGAGTAGAAGCAGTCTTGCAATCATTAAGACCAGCACGAGCTAAGAGATCAGAGGTATACTTGGCCTGGGTGAGAAAGTAACCAGAAGGATCATGAGAAATTTCCAAGCCGAAGAAGTAACTAAGCAAATCTAAATCTTTCATCTCAAACTGGCGACTGAGGAACTGTTTGAGACTAGAAATACTCACTGTGTCATCCCCAGTGATAATCATATCATCAACATAGAGAATAAGAAGAATAACACCACGTTTTGTCTTGCTTATAAACAAAGCAGAATCATAGGCACTGGAAGAGAATCCAAAGTCACTAATGGTAGAACTGAACTTGGTAAACCAGGTATGGGGAGCTTGTTTCAAACCATACAAAGCACGGTGAAGTTTACAGACCTTGGTGGACGGAACTGAGGAACCAGGAAGAGGCTGCATATAAACTTTCTCAGTGAGATCGCCATTGAGAATGTTCTTGACATCCATCTGACAAAGACTCGAATCACGAGCAGTAGCAACGACAAGTAGGCTGCGAACTGAAGTAAGACGAGCAACAGGAGCAATCATTTGACATAATAAATCATCTCATCTATCACACCAATAATTAGTTCAAAAAAATCCTAAATCTAGAACAAAAATCAAAACTCATTTACTCTTTCCATAGAAATCAAAATTATACAACACCAAAAAAAAAAAAAAAAAAAAAAACACCTAGAGCTAGAGTGAAATCGGGAGAGAGAGAGAGAAACCTGAATGTTGATGGGAGGCAAGGAGACAGTGAGCAACGATGACTGAGCGACGGTGCTTGAGCAATGGTGACAAACAGAGGGAGAGCAAGCGACTCTAAACTTTCTATTTGGTGTTTGGTCACTCCTGTTTGGTGTATGTATATGTGATACAAAGAAATAAAATAATATAGTACTGAAATTAAACATAAACTCAAATTAATATTTTGTGTTCTCACCAAAAACATTTGAGCTTTATTGCCGACTAAATATTTTTTAGTCATCGAAAATACATATTTACCAACCAAATCAAGTAATCGCCAAAGATTTAAAATAAAATTATGCTAGTTATTTGACTACTAAATTTATTTTAGTCTGCAAAAATTAGTATATAACGACTAAATATTTATTGGTCACTGAAAATGCATATTTACCAATCAAATCTGGTAGTCATCGAAAATACTTTTTTTTTCTATGCGAATAGAAGTATGAAAGTTTGAAAGTTTAGGGATGAGCGGGACAGAGGGGGGTGGGAGAGGGCGCGAAGGTAATTAAGGATTAAATTTTTGCGACGAGTTTAGGAACCGTTGCTAATGAGCAAAAATAAAATCTTTTACAACAGACTAACAAAGGACGTCGCAAAAAAAAAAAAAAAAAAAAGCAAACGACAAGTAACGTACCGTCGCGTATAATATTATTTTTTGCCACAGTCTTGGATTTTCCGTCTCAAATAATAGTTATTAGTCAGTGCCTTTTTTGCGACAATCAAATGCTACAGTAAAACAAATAATTTTGCGATGGTTTTTTTGCCTTTGCAAAAGCTTGCTTTTTGCAACGATTTTCAAATCGTCGCAAAAAGTTCCGTGTCTAATGCCTCATTTTGTAGTAGTGATTGCAAAAAAATATGGACCAAGTCTAGGGTCTCGAGCTAGACTTAGACCCGGGCCTAACCGGGTTGAGCCTACTTAGATCGCAGCCAGACTTCAGGTGGACCACAAGCTCACAGGCTAATTTTACACCCTACCCATGGGCAATGAATAATGGCCGACAATACTTGCTCGAATCCAATCACTATGAGCAGCTCAACATTGGGTTGGATTAGGGGTGAGCAGCGGATATACCGATCCGCTCAAACCGACTGAACTGAACCGATCCGCCGCATTTTGGACAGATGCGTGATGAGGAGCGGACGATTGCAGATTGATTTTTTCCAATCCACCTAGTTTTGGACGGATGACGAATTTGAGATTCCTTTGGCCGCAACTAAACCGTCAAACCGCGAGCACCCCTAGTGATTTGTAAGACTTTGTATTTTTAATTTGTTTAGATATTTTGTTTGTATTTTCAATTAAAAAAGAATTTAATATTCTGTTGAATATGTTCTGTTGAAAAAAAGTTTTCAATTTGAATATATTTTTTGAAGTGAAAAAAATAAATGTATTATTTATTTATATTTTTTGGTTTTTAAATTTAACTCTAAAAATAATAAATAAAAAAGTTGATATATGCTGGTTGGTTTTTGTTTTCAAAAACAGATATAGATGTAATAATACAGAGACATACAATCTCTACTACTACTCTGTTCATGGTTTTGGTGGTTTGAATTATTTTTATATTTTAAGAATCACAAATTGTAATACCTTATGTGGATAAGGCATGCAGTGCAATGATTGTAATATTCTAAAGTTTCAAACTTTCTTTCTTTGGATGAGACATACAATGATTGTAATACTTTTTTAAGTCATTGACTGTAATACTTTTTTTTTTTTTGAGAAAGTGCACAAGTTGAATTATGTTAAAAATTTATAAAATTTTAAACCGCCAAACTAATTTGCATCCATCTGCCAATCCGTCAATCCGCTCAATCTACATCCGCTGGATTGGCGGACGGATGTGTCTTGATTTTCTCCAATTAGCCAATTTGGCAGATGGATTGTGGATTGAAGATTCTGTAGCCACAACCGAGTTGCTCCCACCCCTAGGTTGGACAAATTTTTAGTGGGTTCATATTATATAATAAGAAGATATACATTATTTTAAGTTAAGTTTGATTTGGCATTGAGCTTAATCTAATCATTTCACATTTGTTTTTAAAGAAGAATTCCAATATCAAGCCTCTTCATTTAACCAATAGATATGAATTATTAATTTTTTATTTTTTTATTTTAAATGGATATTAAATTATTTAGGTTTTTTTATTTATTATTTGAATTTAGACCGTTAACAAAATTCAATGACAAAATAAATATATTTTTAAGAAATATTTTAATTTAAGCTTTAGAAAGAAATATATATTTAACTCAAAAAAAAAAAAAAACCAGAACAAAACTATATATACATTTTTTTTTATCTTCTATATTTTTTCTATTTTATTTTATACTAAAATAATATAAAATTATAATTAATATTTTATAAATGGACGGGCTAGGCTAGGTTAAAACTCTTTATGCCAAGCCTAACTCAAATATTAAACGGTTACAAAATCTCAGCCTATCTCAACCCAATAGGTAAAATAAAATTATCAAACTCTAAAAATATCAAATTAGGCGGGCCATCAGGTTGATGGCAACCCCCATGCCAACACTAGGTTAGCATAAGCATGGGGTAATTTGGTTTGATTTCAAAATAATAATTAAAAATCAAATCACTATCTATGGTTTTGTAAAGGACAAATTATATCAGTTGTCCATACATTTTACATGTTGTGTCATTTTCATCTCTATGGTGTTAATTAGTTTAATTTTGACGCTTAATTTTAAATTTTATGTAAATTTAGTTCAATTGATAATGTCACTACTGTCTTTGATAAAAAATTATCACTAAATTGATTGAAGTTAACTCATTGAGTAGAGTAATTTTGTAATTTTAGTTTTAAAAATATGACACATGTCAGTTATATGAAAAATTTTCATTAAAAAAAAATGTTAAGAGTTTCAATTGGATCAAATTAAGACAAAATCATAAAATTAGGATAAAAATCGAGTCAATTAAAATTTTAAGGATCAAAATAACACAATAAACAAAGTATAGTGATTACCACTATAATTTATCCTTTTGTAAAATTAAAATCCAAACCAAATCATTGAAAAACTGTTCATTTTGATTTGAAACCATGGTTTTTAGGAATATGTCGACATTCACAATTTTCTCATGAAAATATTGTTCAATACATCAAACATTAACCAAAATACACATCATTTTTCAAAAAAAGGTTGATTAGATTTTTTGGTCCCAAAGTATGAGCTTTGTCTCATTTTCATGAAAATATTTAAATTATGTCAATTTAGTTCTTAATATATATAAAAAAAAAAATTTAGGTAGCATTTGGTTGTGTTTTGGAATTGTAATTCCAATTAAAAAATTTCAAAACTCATAACCAAATAAATTTTCTCAAAACTCAATTCAAAACTCTTTTTAAAACTCAAAATTCTTCTCAAAACTCTATTTTAAAAAAACAAAATAAAAAAAAAATTTATTTTGTTTTTTAAAATTATTTTTTAGAATCATGATTTGAGTGTGGAATCGTGTTTTAAGTTATGAGTTTTGAGTTGAGTTTTGAAAAGAGAAAATTTATTTGGTTATAAGTTTTGAAAAGAGTTTTAAGTTGTATTTTGAAATTTTTTGAATTTATTTATTTTAAATATTAAAAATTTTCTTAATTTTATTTTTTTAGGGTAAATATTTTATATTTTAAATATTTATTTATTTATTTATTTATTTTAATGTGCACTATATTTCATACATTTGTGTGTTGCATTTTTTTTTAAAAATATTTTAAATATAAAATTTTTATTTTAAATATTTTATTTTATTTTATAAATATATTTTTAAATATTTTAATTTTTTTATTTTGTGTTTGGTTACGATGTGAGTGTAAAGTTTTGAAAGCAGTGTAGAGTTTCGAGTTATGTGTTTGATTATGAGTTTCGAAAATAGTTTTTGAATGAAAAATGCTGAAGACCCCCACTGGGGGTCGACCCCCAGTGAGGTGGAGGGCCAGGATTGGAGGAAAAAAAACAGTTTTTTTTTTTTTTTTTAAAGTTGTCAGCCAGTGGGGGCGCGCCACGTCACTGGGGGCGCGACCCCCACTGGGGGTCCATAGCAATGCTCTTTTTGAATTGAGTTTTGAGTTATGTGTTTGGTTACGATTTGAGTGTCTAGTTGTGTTTTAAGTTTAAAATATTAAAATTAAAAAAATTAAAATATTTACAAAATAAAATAAAATATTTAAAATAAAAAACTTTAACTTTAAATAAAAATTATATATTTAAAATTAAAAATAAAATAAAATAAAATTTTCTTAAACATTTTTTAATATTTGAAAAAAATAAATTCAAAAAATTTCAAATTACAATTCAAAATTCAAAAACTTTAAACTCAAAATACAACTCAAAATTTTTTCCGAAATTCAAAATTGAGATTTCAAAACTTTTTTCAAAACACTTTCATAATTTTTTTCAAAATTCATAACCAAACAAATTTTCTTTTTTCAAAACTCAACTCACAATTCCACACTTAAATCATAAATCCAATCATAATTCCAAAACTAAACCAAACAGAGCCTTAAATCTGGTTCTCAATAATTAAATTGTGTCAATTTGATCTATAATATATACAAATGTATTTCTATTAATTGGTTCTCGAATAAAATTTCGTATTAAAATCAAGGGTAAATTTTGTAATTTGGGATTAGATTTTGAGTTTTGAGTCTCAATTTTAAATAAAATATTATTGTGTCATGCGCCTTCTAACGTGGCATTTTTGTCTAAAATTGGACATTATTTTTAGAGTAAATTTAAGGGGAGCGAAGTATAATTTCCCACTGCTACTACATTTTATGTATTTTATTTCTTTCTTCTTCTTCTTCTTTTTCTTCTATATTTTTCTTTGTTGATGATGAATATTTTAAAGTAAGATCATATTGAACCCACTTTTGCAAAAGGGATTTTGAAAACTCATAACAAATCATCTACAAATTACATATATTAATTAAGATTGAAGTAAAAGATTTACGATTCATCTTAAAATAAGGATTGTTTTGAGAGAAATGACTATTTTAATGAATTTTTATTTTTTATAAAAAGAAATGAAAAAAATAAAAGAAGAAATTAATTTTTTTATAATATTTTTTTTTATGTTTTTAATTATTTTAGCCGATTATAAAACAAGCCCAAGTCCTATTGATAAATGAGGTAGTTGGCAAATCAAGTAATTCATATAATTGAAGAATTGCACACTTTTTGCAAATCATAGAAATCAATTGTACGAAAGGTAATGTTAGGAATATTCAATTTTCTAGCAAATAAATGATCAAATATCTCATATTAGGAATATCAAAATTTCTACCAAATAAATAACTGAATGTGTCACATGGGTGTGGGATCCGCAATTTTGTAGACCCCACACGCATGTGAGATATTTAGTCATTTATTTGATAAAAAATTGGAACCTATAACATTTTCCTTGTATGAAAACATTAATGGGTCCCGGGCATGTAATCAACAACTTTATTATTAATCTAGGGAAACACTTGGGTGCATGACATAATTAAATGTGCATATAATAAGGGGTATGCATTATAAAATTCTTCTATGTATATAAATGTACAAATATATTCAAATTCCATGCAACATTTGGTAGTACCATATGGTCGATGGAGTGAATCAAAATATGGTCCGAATGTCAAACCCTTACCATAAGTTCATAAGCACAGGCCCATTTGACTGTCGAGTTAATTAACAATATCACATTCATGCATGATCCAAATGTTGATAATCTATGCATTATTATTATAATATCAATAAGCCTATGGATATAGAACCGAATTAACACATAAAATATAGGTGAAACAATCCAAGTAAAATTATATATTTTATTTACATGTATGGTCAAGATTGTTTTTTGTGGTTAGTTTTGTAATTAGTTTTGTGTATATAATCTTATTATTATTATTATTATTATATAATGTAAACATTGAAATGGGTGTCAATGTCTATTTGAAGCTATGACACCTATTTTTTTCTTGTTCAAATTATTCTTTGCAGTTGTCCTATTATTATTATTATTATTATTATTTTAAATTTATTTATTTATTTTTCCCCCTTCATTTCGATTCAACTTTTTAAAATTTTAAAAATGAACAATTAAAGGTTTGATATCTTAAATCTTCACAGCACACCAAATGAGGTGTACACACCTTATTTTCATATATCTAATTACACATGTACACCCTTATTTTCATATATCTAATTACACATGTACACCCTTAATTATGGCATGCCATGTCAAGAAATGTTGGGTTTTTTATTAAAATAAATAAAAGAATAAAATGTTTTTATTTTAATTTTCTGGCTATGTTATAAAGTCCTCAATTTATGCAACAAATGATGTTATAATTCAAACGTATACAAATATTTAAATTGTCAAGTAAGTGATGATTCTAATGTCATTTATATTTATTTATTTAATTTTTTTTGGATAACCTGAAAGTTATAAAACTCATTATGATTTATAATTGCAAAAATTTCATTACCGCATATTATTATGTATCAGTTTATTTATTTATTTATGTTTAACATTTTTCATGACAAACTATTAATTATTAGCTGATAAAAAATTTAAGTTATTAAAAAGATTATTTTATTATTTATATTCTCAAAAAAAAATGAGATTGTTAGAATCCTCCTAATGACGAGTAAAAAACAGATAAAACAACTCTCACCCCCTCTATAACTAACTACTATTCATACACACAGGCCAGCACCAATCAGTGATGCAGCATTGCTATCAATACAAGTGGAAATACAGTCGAAAATGTGAGACAAGTTGTAACCTACAACCACTAATCAAAAGATATCACACCTTACTCTTATGTATGTGTACATCATACAATACTTTTACAATAATCATATTTATATAGCATAATTGATATATCATGTGTGATGTAGAACAAGTAGCTGAAATTTTTTTGGAACAATTAGACCGTTAAAAGGCAAGAAAGAAACCAAATTGAGAGCAATAGTGACACTTTTGGGATGAGCTCAGAATTGCCCCAAATTTGATAGTTTGATAGGAAACAACGTCTTGGGGATGATGAACGGTGGATTTTAGCCACATTCCTTCGTTTAGGCCTTCAAATTAGTGATTTTGCTGTTTTAGGAAAGTTTCATTTTGGGAATAACTTTATTTTGGAAAGTCCGTTTTTAGCGCCGTCTATATTGGCACGTTTCTATTGTTTCCTAGTGTGCAGATTTGGGCTTAACTCATATTTTCTATTTTTTGTAATTTTCAGTTTATTTTCGTGTCTAGTAAGGAATTATCTTAATTCTTTGTTTCCTTATTTAATTAGGGTTCAGTTTATTATAAATACGCATGTATGCCTTAGGGTAAATCATCTTTGATGCAATATAATTCGGTTCTTGAAATTTTTTTTTTCTTCCTTGTGGATTCAATGATTTTGTTTGTTTGCTAGAATGATATCTAACCTTGTGTGATTTATTCTGCTGCGTCAATGTGAATCGTCACCTATCACACCTTACTCTATGTCTCTTGTTTTTATTGCAATGATATCAACTTACAAGACAAACCGAGTATGGTATTCCTTCAGTTCCAAATTGTTAGTGTATTTTCAGTATTCATGACCTTTAATTAGGTCAATATATAATGTAATTTTGTAAAAGTCCTCAATTAATTATTGTAAATAGTCTTTAAAATTGTTGAAAAAATAGTAAACTAAAAAATATAAATTATTTTTTAAGATGTCTGAAATAGTGAAAAATGACTAACAATTTGAGACAAGGAGTATAAAAATATGATCATTGTAACATCATTGTTGCTTTCAATGAGGCCAAATTCAACCTCATTCTTTACTGATCATATTACCTCATTTGGGAGCACAAGCTTTTAAGCCACCTTTGGTTAGCATTAGTGAAATGTCCAATGACTTGAAGAAATGATATCATACCATCCACAATAATTTATGACGACCTCATTGATTCCAAAGAAATCCAAAAATAGATGTATAACACCTTTCTAGTGCATAACAACTTCAATGTCACCAAGTACAAATGCTTTAAAATTCAATACAAGAAGTTCACAAATCCGTCAAAGATTTGTTTATATCAAATCCAGCAACTAATAAAATCAAGTTGAAGTCTTTTTCTTCTAATCTGAACCAACCCCAAGTCAATTACTCATCTGGCAATGGGAGCTCTTTTTCCGAGTTTTGGAACTCATGGATATAATTACGAAATGGACTTGCACAAGAAGGCATGGAAGGAGGGGGATCGAGCATACTTGTCTCAGGAGTGCCTCCATCTTTCACGATAAAAGCGGTTACCATACCCCAGGTGAGATGACGAGCCACGTGACAATGCCACATCCATACACCTGCCAAAATCATCCATGTTAGTACCAATTTTGTCCTTGACATTTGAAACTTTTTTGATGCATGCGAAACACACCAAAAGTTTAGTTAACATTTCGAATGTGATACTAGGCGGGCAATACTTGATCCTTCTTGTTCACAGCCAAACAAGCTCAAGAACAACTAGAAGTGGCCAACCAAATTGCTTTTCATTTCTTTCTTTTTGATGGATCTTTTATTTTTAAGTCGTAAGACAAGTTTTCCACACCATCTAGACTTCAAAATTCATATATTGCAAATGGTATAGAAGGAGATTGAATATAATAGTATATTTGCATATAGTATCCAATCTGTGCTCATAGGAATAAGGAGAGATTCATTGGGTTCATAGGAAAATACTAAAAGGTTATTGAGGTGCACGAGCAGGGTAAAGGATCTGTTATCTCCAAAATTCCTTAGTTCCCTTGTCCCGAAACACTCAAGTCATTAGATCATTATCCAACTGTTGTGATTGTTTTGAGACAAAAGGACATGGATTTGGGATAGAGGATCCCGTGCCCACCAGGAAGAGAAAAGTTAAGGGTCATCAACTGCGAAGCATGGGTACTCTAAAAATAATGCCGTACGAGTACCGGATACTTATTGGGTGCGGGTACGCGTACCGGTACAGCGGTACGCGTATTGGGTACGGCAAAAGAGGGTCCGGTACGTTTGGTTTATTCGGGTACGGCATGGGTACGGCGTGGGTATGCCGTTGGTACGTTTCGGGTACGCCAGGGTCATTTTTTTTCCTTTTTGTGCCCTTGCAGATTAGTAATTTTGATGTTCCTCTGCTGTCCTGTCTGTCTGTATGAATTGTATAAGCATATTAGCAAATGGTTTTGATGTTTTTAAAAAGCAATTTGAACCCCAAAAAAAAAAAAAACAAGGGCTATAAAGGGTAGTTTTGTGTATGACTATGCATTATGCTTTTACTTCAGATCCTCCTAGAATTTGTTTATAAAATCTTTAATCATAACAGACTTTTAAAGTTTATGCACAAAATATTAAAAATTGATACTGTATTAGTTGATTAGTAGTTGTTGGAAATGATGCAATTTTATGTATTATGCAAATTGCAATTGACAACCTACCCCAATTGAGAATTTTTTTTCTTTTACTGTTGGCAATTAACTTTAAATCTTTTTTTGATCTCCTGTTATTTCTTTGGTCTTACCCTATAAAAATAGCAAATTGATGAGCAAAAAGAAAGATTTTAAAAATAAATTATGATCACAAATTCACAGTGCATATTAGGGGTGTTTGTTTCAGCTTTTCAGAGCCAACTTATGGCTTTTAGCTTTGAAAAAGTTATTTTGGACTGTTTGGTTAAACTTATTTCAAACAGCTTCTGATTCTAACAGCTTATTTTAACTCAAAAAAGCTGATTCTGAGAAGCTGCTCACCCCTTGCTTCTGATTATCAGCTTCTGCTGTGGACATGTTAATTTATGGTTATACTCTTAAATTTTTTTATTTTTTATTTTTTTAAAAATAGAAAAAGACTCAAATGAACTATAGATTATTATTATTATTTTTTATGAGAAACGTAGACAAACAAAAAATAAAAATTAATTGAAAAAGCTATTTCACAGCTTATTTAACAAACACTACTCAGCAACTTAAATTTATAATCCAACAGCTACACCAAACAGATTAACAACTTCTGATTAAAGTCATAATCTATAATCTGTTAAGCTATAATCTATAAGCTGTTTTAACAGCTACACCAAACGGGACAAATATGTCAAAGTGAGAGATTTCGCAAATATTATTTTTAACGTTTAATGGTTTTAAATTATAGGAAAATGAGTAGTTCGCTTTTTAGTTTTGATATTTAATTTTAATTTGTAGGTTGGATCCTTTAACCATAATTATATTTAAAAAAAAAAAAAAAATATCGGCGTACCGCAGTCGTACCCTTATCATTTTTTTTTTTAAGTTTTGCCAAATCGGCGTACCCGTACCGTACCGTACCGTACTCGTATCCGCACCCGTGCTTCCTTGGTCATCAACAAACTGCTCAATTTGGTCAATAATATCTTAGATTCGGATCATTGTGCAATAAAGATACAATGGGAACAGAGCTACTTTGAAAATATGAGCACTTAGGCACCCAAATTATTTTGAGAATAACTTATAATTGGTTAAATAAGTGACCTTGTGCACAAGAACTATGGGTTACATAAAACTTCAGGGGTGGGCGGTAACACTTTTGTAGTTAAAACCTATTTTGGTGGTTACTTTGTTTTAAAGCGATAGGTATCAATGTAGTATTACTCTATTGTTTTAAAGGTTTCAAGAGCAAATTTACAAGGAATGGCTGACTTTAAGGCGAATTGTACTCATGTAAGTACTGCGAGACTGTGATATAGAGTGGTTGGTTTCCAAATCCATAAAATAAATAGAACGTACCTGGATTATTTGCTTGAAACCTGATAGCAACCCATCCCTTTTGGGGAACACGAAAGGTATTCACTTGCGGTGGATCAACCAAGTTAAATGTTTTCGGGTCGCTCACATTGTCGTAATTCCCAGCCCCTGACCCAACCACGTAAAAGCTGTATCCATGCATGTGCATTGGATGGTTCTCTGCTCCGTGCAGGACATTGCTATCTTGGAACACTACTTGCACTGTTTCATTGTAGTTCAACATCTTCACCTTGGTTGCTATGGTTGGTATAGCAGTGCTATTCGGCAAATTATCACCCGTAAAGTTATAATAGTTCAATGGGAAGTCGGGAAAATCAGCACTGTAAACCCCAGATATGTTTCTGCATAGAGGCATAAAAAAAATACATAGTTATTAGTGGTGACAGAACAGAAGAACTGTGAAGTTGCTATTGGTAGCGTTAGACTAAGATCTAAACCCAAGTTGAGCTTGTGTTGTCCATGAGCTCAAGTTGTCCCTTTAAATAAACAAATAATATATATATATATATATTTAACGCTGTAGAGAAAAAAAAGCTGTGTCAAAATAAAAGAAGACTACACATGCAGCCAAAAGATGATCAGCCACAAATCACAAGTAAGCCACACAAATGAGAAAAGTAAAAATATTACCTCACGTAAAAATTAGCATTTTCAAATTATGTTGAATTAATTTCAAGATTCCTTTTCATTGCCCCATGCTTGTTCTAGTAATGTAACTGTAAAATATAGATATATATGGGAGAGAAAAAAAGAAAGTAAATGGCAAAAGAACAATGGAGCATACCGGTAGTAGGCGAGCAGTACATCAGTACTTGGATTTAGAAAAGTCATGTTGTTCATGGCCGAACCCATCTGCATTCCAATTTCACATTGACTCTCGTTGCAAAGGATACTTGCCACAGAAACAACTATATACATAGGGTGAGTTATGTTTATTGGCACTAATACAGGGTGTTCTTTGCTGGCTAAGCTCCTTAGACGGGCCAAGTACGCATTTGCTTGAGTGATGTTTACGTAAGAAGGAAGCTCGGAGGGAAAGACAGGGGAAGATGGGGGAGTATAGTTGCCTCTGTACTCTACAATCGCTGTATTAGCAGGATAAACATCGGGATCACCATTGGTTTTATATTGTCTAATTGCCATATAGTAGTAACCAAGAGGTTGATTTGCTGTGAGTAGTACATTCACAGTTTGTCCAGGGGATATCACCAAATACGATGTAGATATAGGTTTGAGATAGTTCCCATCCATCCCTACAACTGTGACATTGTGATCAGCAATTGCAAAGAACAATTCCGAGCTCACAGCTGCATTGATTAGACGGAGAAGATAGGTCTTGCCATAATCAACATACAATCGATACTGAGTTTCTGCAGCACAAAAATAAACGTCAGCAAATGATATTATTATGCATCTGCCACATACTTTTTGGCCTTTATTAAAAGGGATTGAAGTTTTAAAAGTGCAATGATCTATTATTACACTTTGTGAATACTTTAAAGCCAGTTTACAACTTCAAAGGCAAAATTCTGTTGCCTAAGATAAAGAATGAAGTGCCGAGAAAAAAGAAAAGAAAAAAAAAAAAAAGGAAAAGAAAAGACAAAGATACCAATATAACTTCAAATTTAAACAGTGTAAAAATTTTGACAATTCAAAATACAACAGATTTCCTAAAGGATAGCGTTTTCTCATAAAATACAGTAAAACACTTCCCACTTTGAGGAGTCTCCATCACATGATACCAAATTCATGGTAAGATCATGTATAATCATCTCAGCGCATGACTACTGTATATGCAAGGGTTTGACAAGAGTGACAACTAGGATATGGACACAGTGGGAATACGGAAAAAAAAAAGGAGTAAAAAATTAGTTATATATTTGTTTAATATACTTTATTTACTATGTATATATGAATATAAATTTAGCATACATGGATATGAGAGACATCGATGTATATGTGGGTATATCTTTAATTTTTCCTACTTTTCCCTCTTTATTTTCTTATATTTTATCTTAACCCCAAATCAACTTTCTAAAAGTTTAAAAAAATAAAAAATAAAAAAAAAACTATAAATGTGTCCGAAAGCATGTCCAATTTCCAAACAATGGTTTCCTATCATTTTAAAACAAAGGAGCACCAGTGGGCATTTTAACTTTAGAATTGCTGTTGGCAAAGTTATGGCACAAATATTTTTCTAGTGAAGAAATATCCAACAATGTCAAAGTATGTGGGGATGGGTCACCCTCAAGCAATTCTAGAGGTTGCTTTGAATGAAGATACTATTTGGAGTTGGTCACCCTCAAGCAAAGTTCTGAAAAGCGGTTATAGTCGCCGTAATGGTAACAGTGGTGCAGTTGCAGTTGTGCGATGTAAATGTCATAGCGTAACAGTTGTGGTAATCGGAACCGTGAATTTTTTTATTTTTCGCACAATTTAAAAAAAACTTACCGATATGCTGATTTTTTCCCCCCATAATCATATTTATTGGGTTTTAAAATAAATATTGATCAATTTTTGTAAATTTTTAAGTATGATCCAATATATTTCATATTTTTAAATCACTATAAACCGAATTTTTTACATTTTATTTTAATAATTAATGACTTTATATGTCATAAATCCATATTACACTTGTGGCAAAAAAAAAAAATTTATTGGACTTAGATTTATAAAATTATTTTTTTAATTATTATACTTGTGAAAGCATATGCAAATTTTAACTTGAATAGTTTTAAAAAATAAATTATACATGCTAATTTAATCATATAAAAATTAAAAAATAAATTATAAAGAATTTTTTTTTTGGATCACTTGAATATTCATTCTCTTTTTGTATAACCTGTAAATAAAAACAAAATAAAATAATCAAAAAAAAAATTGACATGTATATTTTACAAAAAATTCAATCACTAACTATTATATATAAGATAAACAATGACAAAAGTATAAGAATAAATAAGAGTCTAAATATATATATATATTTTAATCAAGCCAAATAGATAATGACCACACTTATTATTATTATTTTCAAACAATATATAGATAGACACACAAACAAAATGGTTGAGTGATAGCAGCCGAATAGAATAACATAGGTCTTTCAGGTTCAACAAATCAACATGTTCTTCATCTTTCCTCTTCTCTCTCTATCCTCTTCCCCCATTTTTAGTTTTTTTTTTTGTTTTTGTTTTTTCCGAAAGAAACAATTCGGAACTATTACGTAATGGTGTGTAACAGGCTGTTACGATACTGTTACGACTACTACGGCAGCCGCTATGGCCGACACACCTGTGAATCTCAATCACAATGCAAAAGCGGAGGTAATGCGTGGTGCATACCACCACAACCGTTATGTAATGTCACATTTTGAAACGATGTCTAACAGGCGGTTACGGTACCGCTACAACTGTTATGTAACACTGAAACGGCTATTACACATGTGAATTTCCATCACACCGCTATAGCGGCCGTAACGGGTGGCGGTAACCACATTACGTAGTGGTTGTGATTGCTTTTTAAAACCTTGCTCTCAAGACTGCTATTGCTTACTATCAATAGGTCAGTCTTTCAGATTCGACTCCATAGCACAGACCATTATTTTGTAACGGAATCAATGGTTAATCGTGATTAGACTCTTCTAGTTTTGTCAATGCAGTATTTATTCTAGTGAAACTCCCACAGAAACTCTTAAGAAAATACCGCTAGAACAATTAAAGATTCCTCCTGGTTGGCTGTTGATAACAAAAGAACTTGGCCGTGGTAAGTCTGCACCCACAAAGAGATCATAATGGAGCTGTTTGTTCACATCAAAAGTATACCAACTTCCTGCAAGTACAAAAGCAAAGTTAGTAAAGGAATTGCACAAGGAAGATTGACTGAGTTAAGGGAACGGAAGAAAGAAATTGATCACAATAATGGAGCTGATGGGAAAACACAAAGGATTGCTCAACTCACTTGGTTTGAGAAAATATAGTAAGCCTCATAAGTTTGGCATAATTACACTGAATTTCCATAAGGTTGTAATTCACATAACAATTAACCCCTTTTCATCAATAATTCATTAATCATATGGCTGGAAAAAATTATGTTTTCTTCACTTCTTCACTAACATGTATATACTATGCTTATCTTTGTCTCTTCACACCATTTGCATTAGTTCCATTCCATCTAGGCTTATTAAAAGGGAGGTCTATGTTAAAATTGTGGGTTTTATTATATTTTCTTCAAAGCTCAAGAGAGGTTTACCCAAAAGAAAAATGCTAATGACCACCCAAAAGGGCTGTCATTAGTTTTGGTCGACCTGCAAAATACGCATTAAAATGTGTGAAAATTTTATTGAAATATGTAAAAAAAACTTTTGAAATGCTTAAAAACTACCTTAAAATAAAGCGATATGGCCATAGTATGAAGAAAATTAATAATTAAAACAAATGTAGTAACAGAATTTTTTAAACATTAAAAGAAACGTTATACTTGCATTTCTATTAGTGGATTCAAAACTTCAAAAAAAAATGTTAATGATCATTGAGGAAAATAAATTAAATGAAAAAAATATAAGAAAAACAAAAGTGAGGAGTAATTAGAGAATTAATTCGTTAGTTCTATGTGAGATTTGGAGCCTTGATTATTGTTAAAAAAGAAAAAGTTATCATCTCACAATATTTAGAAATATCTATAGACAGACGAGAGACAAAATGGTAAACGTATCTATAAGGTCAACACTAAAGCCACTCAAGGGAGGTAAATGTAATTTCAGAAACCACAGGGGAGGTTTCTATAATTGTCATAAACCAAAGGGGAGGTCAGTGTAATTTACCGTTCTTGCTGTTGAGGAGCTCAGCAGCAACATTAAGAAACAGTTGTTCATTGAGGCATTTTATCAAACAGTTGAGAGACTATTACTTCAACAAAAATCCCAACTAAAAATCTAACGCAAGTGAATAATTTATGCACATACATGTGTATGGTGTGTGACAATTTTAAAAACCCAGTACGAGTTTGATGAAGAAAGAGCACATGAATGCGTACCGAGTACTATAACTTGTTCTGCGTCTGGTTGGGGAAATGGGTAAGTGGTGCCTTGTGCAGGCATGATGACAATGGCACCATGGACACTGCTCTGAGTCCAGTCGCTGTGGGCATGCCACCAAAGGGTTCCTTCCTCGTCAGAGAATATGACTTTGTATGTGAAGTTTGTTCCTGGTTGAATAGCGCACTGTGTGACGTATTCTGGTCCATCTGACCATGGATTTCTGGGCTGCTTTACTCCATGCCTGTTAATTGTTATTACATATTACACTTGGCCATCTAACTCCGTCCCAACATTTAAGAAAAAAATTATAAAAATACAAAATTTGATCATAAAACTAAATACAATCTTTTTAGCTAGACTGATTTTCAATTTACAAAACAAAACATATAAAAATATATCATTGTCTTTTTCACTACCTTGTTGGTTAACATATTAGCAGTTAGATTATAATACAAGTTAACGTCTCTCTATAAACTCAAATTCAAAACTTTACTCATCTTGACACTCAAGTATTCTCTTCATAACCATTTGAACAATTGGCCGAGATCAACCTTTCACATCGTGATTGAGAGCAAAAAATTAAATATATATAATAAAAAAAACATTTTTGACTATATAATTGGTAGTATTTATTATTTAACATAAATAAATGTATTAAAATGTTGTTTATACCTTCATATCTTGATGTGAGGTTGGTCTAAGTATTTTTCATATGTTTTCTAAATAACAATTAACGAAATGGACTATATTAGATTAGCCTATGAAGTTTAGAGATTTTAATTGAAATAAATTAAAAATTAAGAATTAAAATGAAATTAGTGGTATACTTCAGAGATTATTTGCATAATTTTGTTGAAAAATTTATTGGTTGTCGGATTCCTTACCTAATTTCCTTAACACTAGAGATAAAAATAGTAATATTAAATATTCACATTAATAAATATAAATGAGACTTATAATTTTGTTTTTACTAATAAAAAAAATTGAATAAAAAATTTGTTCATCATGACTAGAAGCATTTTCTCATTACTGAGGCAGAAAGAGAGAGACCAGTGAACAGTGACACCATAATATCCTTGATTGTGAACGTTCACAAATACTGTATCTCCTTTTCGAACACGAATCTCTGGTCCTGGAAAACTTTCATTCACTACCAACATACTTTTTGTGCTGCACAGCCTTGTAAAATTCTTCTCCCTCAACTGTAATATTGGATAATTGAAAAAAACATATCAATAAAATTATAAACAATAAAAAAAACAATTAAAGATCATAAACTTAAAAATAGCCGATATGCATGTGATTTTGATTTTCACCAGCATATATGAATGTATGGATATTGAACGGATAAAAACTCGATACATATCAATTTATATTTAGGTCGCTCAAAAAAAAAAAAAAAAAAAAAAAAAAAAAACACAAAGCCTTTGTTTGAGATGTGGGTTAGTTTTTTTTGCTTTTTAACTATTTTAGCCTGGGTTAAAAAGTCTCGTTTGGGATGAATTTTTTAACATTTTTTACTTTTTATGAGAGAAAAAATGAAATAATTATGATTTGAATGTGATATTTTATTTTATTATTTTTTTAACTTTATTTTATCTTTTTGTGACCATAATAACCAAAAAATTTGTGCCAAACAGAGTCTTTTGGCATGTAGCCAAAAGTAGTATCAATGTAAAATTACAAAATGAGAATTTAAGATAAAAACAAGTTATATATATATATATTAGTCAATTTCAAGTTATATTTAAATTTTTTCAAGTTATTAAAAATCATTCCTAAAAACAACACAAACCCCACCTTAAAACCATGATGAAGTCCAAATCTCCATAATGGAGTTTCAATAATTCTATTAATTCAGAAAATTTTCTCAAATTTCTACCCAAAATGAGCTTGTGTGGTGAAAATTGAATTAGTATTGTGTAAACTGAATGAATTTGAAACAAAATTTAATTTTTATAAATAAAAATTCTGAATGTACAATTGTGTTGATGGAGTTTAGTGAGAAAATTTGAAACAAAGTGTTAGTGCAATAGAGGATACGTACCATGAAGTCATAGTAATGAGTTTCGGCATGAGCAATGAAGATAAATGTACAACTCAGAAGCACAAACCCAAAAAGAAGGTCATAAAAGACTTGTTGTCTCATCTTCTTGGACAAGGCAAATCTTCAATTGTGCTTCGTCTTCACAGCCTCTCTCTGTATATATACTGGAAAAGTGCTTCTTTAAGTACCTCTTTCTTTATTTTTTTTATTTATTCTTCTTCCTTTTTCTCGTGTAGATGAGGTGTTGCTTAAGCGCTTAAGCTTAAGCACGTGCTTTTAGCTTCCCAGTGTATGAAGAGACGACTGTGTAGTAAAAGCTCAGATACTAACGTACGTACGTCGTCGTTTCGTTGTTAGATAGGGTGGGGAAGTGAAGTGAATTGTATTTGACTTCTTGTTGCCAGTTAGGTGGAGCGGTTGACTATGCAACCAGGTTGGGCCATGGTTTTACTATCAACCAGTATTTTTAATTTTAATTTTTTGGTAAAATGTTGAATTTGTTGGGGAAAAAAAAGAAAAATAGATGGAAAATAAATTGAAGCACAAGGAACTAATACTACTTATATATTTATTTATTATTATTGTTGGTGAAAATATCATAAGAATTATATTTTATTGATAAATAATGTAAAAAAAAAAATGAGATACAAACTAGAGCAACCTGAAACACACGGATATCTTATTTTGTTTAAGGATACAAACTTGAGTAAGATTTCAAGTTTGAGTCTATAAAAAGATATTGACCTACTTTATAATTTAACTATTAACCTACAAACTGCTATCTTGTGCCAAAAAAAGAAAAGAAAAGATATTGTCAACAACAATGCTACATACCACTAATTTGGTATCTCTAATCCATCACTAATGAGGTGGAAAAGGAAAAAAAAAAAAAAAAAAAAAAAAAAAAAAAAAAAAAGGCACAACAAATGATGTGGCAGTGGCTGGGACCCACTGCCACATCATTAGTGGTAGCACTAATTAGTGCTCCCAAGTATTATTGTATTGTCAATGTTAAATGTAGGAGTAAAATTAGGTAACTTAGGTGGTTAGGTCTGTTTTGATGATCTGTGGAGAAAAAAAATAAAAGTAAAAAATAGAAAAGAAAGGAAGGTGGCTGGCCTAGTCCAAGGTCGCCAAACCGTACATTGGAGTTTCTAATGGTGTATCATTTTTTTCATTAAATTTGAATAAAAATTTCATTTCATATCAAGTACTTTAACGGAGGATTTTGAACTTTAATCAAAACACCGGTCGACATGGCTGATGTCCAGCTGGTTGACCAGCTAGTGTATTTTTTTCACAAATTTTTGCTTAGAGGTGGTCATCCGGAGGACATCTGGCAGTGAAAATCCAACGCCTATAAACAGTGATTTAATAAAAGCTCCCAGGCAATCTCTCTATTTGGTGAAAGATTTTTGATATC
This sequence comes from Camellia granthamiana, assembly GCA_036172215.1. Lineage (NCBI taxonomy): Eukaryota > Viridiplantae > Streptophyta > Magnoliopsida > Ericales > Theaceae > Camellia > Camellia granthamiana. The sequence continues at coordinate 66,837,227 of CM069910.1, read as the reverse complement.
CTCGATTTGATACTCATTTGATAAAAATATTGGAGCAGAAAAAATAAATTTTTTTTTATCAAATTTAATTAGAATTTTTATTGACAAATCTCATTTAGAAGTGTTCTAAAGTAGAAAAAATAATGTTTTTTTTAATCAAATTTAATTAGAATTTTTATTGATAAATCCCATTTAGAAGTGTTTTAACCTAAAAAGTCCATGAAGGAATTTTTTAACCCACTTTGTCCCATGTATTTATTCCATAAAGTCCTTTTTATTGATTTACACTATTTCTTAGATTCTTATGTCCTTATATTTAATATTGATATTTAATGTTGGAGGGAGGAGAGAGAAGGGAAATGACCAAGGCATAAGAAATTTTATACACAAATTAAATAATATTGATGCTATTATTTTATATTATTATATAATGTGAATATATTTTTAATTGACAACACATTAAAAATAATGTGAACATTCTCTCTCATCTGATGTGAATATATTTTTAATTGACAACACATTAAAAATAATGTGAATATTCTCTCTCTTTTGATGTGAATGTTCACAACACATTTTCGAAAAATTCTCTCTCATCTAATGTAGTGATGTGAACATTCATACCATGTGAACCTTCTTATTTTTAATTGACAACACATTAAAAATAGCGTTTATTATATTTTTAATTGACAACACATTCTTATTCACAACATGTAGCGATGTGAACGTTCACAACATGTGAACATTCACAACATGTGAACATTCTCTCTCATCTAATGTAGTGATGGGAATGTTCATATTCATATGTTTTAGTATGAATATTCACATAATGTAATTAATAACACAGTGACAAAAATTCATTTCAAAATAATGTGAATTTAATGATGTGAACATTCATTTCAATTACATGATGTGAATATTCACATCATGTAATTGACAACGCAATGATAAAAATTCATTTCAAATTAATACGAATATAACGACAGTCAACATCTAATGCATGAAAATTACCAAAATATAATGACAATCAACATTAAATATCAACATTAATAAGGGGTAGGAGAGATTGAAGGTGTTTTAGTCTTCTTACCTCAAATAGGATTTAATTGAATAGTAAAAAAGAATATGAGTTGGATGGGAGAATTTATCAAAAAAAAACTCTCAATTTAAATTTGATAACAGAATTAATGAACATGAGAGATGGTGTTGCAATCCATATTCGGTAAATGTATTGTGTGTATCAGTCTAGATTAAGACAATAACATATTCTTCTAAACTGTGTTTTCCTTTTTTAGCCTATTCAATTTTTTTTTTCTTTTTTTTTAGGTACAAAAAAATAAAAATAAAAACTAAGCCCTCTCCCTAGAGAAGCCTATCAAGGGAGAGGATTTAGGTTTTATTTTACGACAATGCTACATAGCTCAAATTTTGTGACTCAAAAGTGGCTCAAATGGCCAAAACGACGTCGTTTTGAGAACAGAACAACATACAAATGGCCAAAACGACGTCGTTTTAGCCATTTGAGCCACTTTTGAGCCACAAAATTTGAGCTACGAGACATTTTCCTTTATTTTATTTCTGTTGTACCTAATAAATAAATAAATAAATAGGGTGCCTCATGTGCATGTGGTAAATGTGCATGTAAAACGTATTACTTAAATAATAGGGTCCCTCCTTTGGAATTTGAAAGAGGTCGGAATAATTTAATTGATTTTAATATATAGGACCACGTCCCATGTGGTAAATGTGCATGTAAAACGTATTACTTAAATAATAAGGTACGGGTACCCCCTTTGAGATTTGAAAGAGGTCGGAATAATTTAATTGATTTTAAACTATCAATATTCAAATGTAGAAATTGTGCAAGGGAGACTAAAACAAAATTATTTAGATTTTAAAGGAACTAAAGTAAGATTATACATTCATTCTGTTTGATTTTCAATTTTATGTACTTTTGAGTATTTATATTGGAGTTCAAAAATAATTTTTGAGTTTTCAATTCAATTTTTTTTAAAAATTTTTAGGGAATTTTTTTAGTATTTTAGTCTAATTTTTTTTAATGCATCTAATCTAATGTAGTTAAAAAGAAAAATATTTGTAAAGAATTCTTTAAAAAAATAATAAATATAAAAAATATGAAAATGTATTTTTTTATTTATTGAATTTTAAAATATTTTTTTTTATAAATTTTATGCTTTTTAAGTGTATTTAAATTAAGTAGATTTAAAAGTAAAAAATATATATTAAAATATTTAAAAATTTCACTAAAAATTTAAAAAAAAAATATGGATTGAAAACTCCAAAACTATTTTTAAAAACTCCAATAGAAGTACTCAAAATTACACAAAAGTAATGAGATTTTTTAAAAGTTTGGGGTGACTAAAATATTATTTTTTTTTATAATTACTAAAAATTACATGAAAATAATAAAAAAAATTCAAAATTTAGTCTAAGTAAAGGAAAATTTATTTCGATTCTAAAGGTGTTATTGTAAAAGGAAAATGAGTGAGACCTCCTTTTTGGAAGATCCCCACAATCCCTATAGAGATCTACCCCACTCATGATGTGTGGGTTCCACTCATGTATGTGTGGGTCCCACATCATAAGTGGTGTAGATCATTTGGGGGTTGTGAGAGTTTTCTAAAAAATGAGTCTCTATCATTATTGTAATGTAAAATTATATAAATTTTGAAGAGATTAAAATGTAAAACTCGTTTATAAATATTTAAAATTATACGATAAAAATTATAATTTCTCAGCAACCAACCACCGTGGTATCAATTTTTTTGAATTTTCTTACCTGGACAAATCATGAAAAGAATGACATACATGTGCTAGCATGGACAAAGACGTGAATGGGTACGACAAATCTTGACCCCCATGAAATTGATAGTCTCGGCCGAGGATAGGTGGTTCCAATTAATGAAACAGGATCTGACTTTTTTCCTTGACTCTCTACTTGTAAGATTGTTAGGTTTGTTTTTGGGATCAATTTTGATAATCTAAACCGTTTCATTTTAAGATTTGTTGAATATATTATACCTGTAAAAAATTAAGTTGATTGGATATCAAAAAGTATGTGTTTGAATCATCGAACTAAAAACTATTTTTTAAAAAAATTTAATAAACAGTTTTTCGAACACATACTTTCTGATATCCGATCAATTTAATTTTTTATAGGTGTTCGGATAATTGAAATTGAGCTCAAAAGTATGCCTAATAATCTTACAAGTAAAGAGTCAAGAAGGGGATCCAAATTCCCAATTAATGCCCATGGACCCATGCCTTGTGGATCCAAGTCATCAACTGTTGGAGACTTCAACGCCACACATACGCCTCCTTGATCAAATCAAACAATCCAAGGCGACGTTTATCTTAGGCGCTCTCTCTCTCTCTCTCTCTTCATCACTAACTACCAGTCAGTAGGGATGGGTTCACTCGAGTTCCAACTGTATTTCATTATAGAGTTAAGAGTTAATTGTCAATATATATATATATATTTGTATTAGAGTATTAGGTTATCAACAATTAAGATTCATTAATAGGACAGACCGGACTTACTTAATCCTCAATTATTATGGCCAAATTTCATACTTTAAATTTTTTTTTGTATTAGAGTATTGGTAATAATAAATACTAAATAAAACATTTTTGTTTAAAGGTTATACAAGAAAAATACACCTGATTATCTAAAGCCTAATAAAAACACACACACACACACACAAGAAAAAAAGAAAAAAACTTGAGGCCTTTTTGATTGACTGGAAGGTGATAAGGTAACCTTAATTACAAGAATGAATATTCAAGCAACTTATATTATAATAATTAGCTAAAAGTTATATTTACAAATGTTATGATAACTCAGGTTCTATTTAAGATTTTTTGAAGAGGTATTTACGTGTAGGTCTTAATAAGTAGACTTATTGCTCAATAAGTCCTATGGAAAAAAATTTCATAAAAAAGTCACTAATTGTAAGTTTTAGCAATAATTTATAAAAAATCATGACAAAAAAAGTCACTAATTGTTAATTTTTAGTGACATATGTAAAAAATTGTCACAAAAAAATTATTTTTAGCGACAATTTTATCAAGCCTTATTTTCAATAGGACTTGATGAAATTAAGTATAACTATTAGGACCTATTAGTAGTTTACCCTTTTTTGAATCAATAAGTTCTATTTAGTAAAACTGATAATATTATCAGTTTTTCTCAATTTTTAAAAACTAAGAACATTATCAATTTTACATAGTAGTGTTCCAAATAATTGTTTCACTAACTGATGAAGAAAGACAGAGTATAAGATTAAATGTTTTTGCTCTTTTACATATTGGTTTGATCCAATTATCCAATAAAATCGAGAACATTATCGGCTTTTTGCAGTTAAAAAACTGAGAACATTATCATTTTTTTCATTTTTAAAAGGTTTTTTTTTTTATTTAAAGTTTTGCACATCAATATTCCATCATTATGCTTCTTTATAAATACAAAATTTTCAAATTTTCACAAAAAAAAAAAAGAAGAAGTTTTTTCAATTTTTTTTAAAAAACATTTATTTATTTATTTTTGCACATAATTTTTTTTTTTTTTTTTTTTTAGTTTTTTCAATTTGAAAGTTGACGTTTTAAAGTTTTGAAAATCAAAATAAATATCAAATTATCATATTCTTTTATAGATAATTAAAAATGATGAATAATCATTGTTTGAAGAACAATTTTGACTATTAAAAATTTAATGGAATTTGAAGGTCTAAAAAATATTTGTTAGAACTTAATAGAATACAAATTTATAAATTAAGACTTATATGTAAATGCCCCTTTAAATAAAAAGTTTAAATGCAAATAATTAATAAATATGATTTAAATTTAAAAATATTTTTAAAATTTCGTGAAACCCTAAAATCATTGTGCAGTTTATGCCACGTATTGAACTCCTTCGCCCTCTCTCTCAAACACACATATTTATTATCTATCTATCTATCTATAGGCTTCCCAACCTATTTTTCATGTGATGTCCTAGGTACATAACTCGATTTCTGTTGTGCTAGAAGGTCTTAGATATGAATACACAAGACAAAATATATACAAGAATAACAAAACAAATTTCATTCTCTCAAACAAATTCAAAATTAAATATGAAAAATTTACAAACAAATACAAAGAGGAGGTAATCCCTCCTAACTCACAGTCGCTCTCAAATTCAATTATTTTCTATATCTAATACAATACATTAGCTTCCTATTTATAGACTTTTGAGGAGGATGAGAGACAAAAGCGGTGATGCCAAAACCACCGTGTTTCGGACGTGTTCAGGAAGCTTCATGGTGGCTTCCATTGTTGACCAACTAAGAACTTCAATTCAAAACCATCTTCTTTAGTAGCTTCTGAATCATCTAGGAGCCTAAAAAACAATCTGGAGGAGAAGAGGAGAAGTTGAATCCAAACTTCTTATGCTTCAAGGAGAAGAAAAGCCAAATTTTTAACAATTCTCCACCTTGGTAAAGATTCTCCAGTACATAAATTTGAATAAAACTCTACCTTAGGAAAATACCATAAACAAATAAACAACCAACCATGCAAGTGCTCCAAAGCGAACACACTCCAATGTCCAAAACAAATTCTACTGCACTAAACAAAACAAACGAGCACTCTTCAAATAAATCAAAATGAAACAGTAGACTCAAAAGTTCGAGACATATCAAGCCAATGCAAGCTGCAGAACAAAATGAACTAGTTCTTCTAATTTTATGCAACAAATCCAAATTCCAAACTCCATCATGATGCCAAATTCCAAAATTCCAAAAAACAAAAGTTTTACTAAGACCTAAAGTAGATTGCCACAAGATCTTCGTCAAATCAACAATGTGAATTTTTTCCAATACCAACAAGTGGTCGAAGACCACACCAACGACCTAAAATTCAGATTCATAATAATCAGTATCATTCCATGCTACATTGATTTTGGAAACATTTATTTTTCCCTTTAAACTTGGGTAATCTTTCTTCTAATTCCCTTTCTCATGACAATAGGTACATTCATCTTCCGCGGGATTAACTCTAACGCTTGCTAACTTCGAATAGGATCTACCCCTAACTGACAAAGCGTTGCTAAATGTGTCGTTGAAGTTCTCTTTGTCTTTCTTCCTGTACTCATTGTTAATCAAACTACAAGACACATTTTTAAAACAAATTTCATCTTTACCATATAACAGAGTGGTAATAAAATGATCATGTATGTCAAGAAGAGAATTTAGCAATAAAAGAGCTTTATCTTCATATTCAATATCAACACCCAAATTCTAAAGATCAGCAAGTATCTTATTGTAAGCATTTAAGTGTTCAGATATCGAAATACCTTATTGATATTGGAAACGAAAGAGCTTTTTCTTCAAATAGAGACAATTCTTTATACTCTTGGTCATGTATTTAACTTCCAATTTTTTCCATAATTCTTTTGCCGAAGTTTCTTTCATGATAAAGTATTTCAGCTCTTTCACTAGACACAATCGGATCATGCTACAAGCTTGTGATTGATTTGTGTCCATTATTTCTCATTCATATCAGACGGTTTGTCTCCCAGAGCGACACCAAGTTCTTGTTGGTAAAGAACATCCATAACTTCTCATTGCCACATGCCAAAGTTATTGTTTCCATCAAATTTCTCCACCTCGAACCTAGCGC